>JAVGWX010000005.1:56489287-56846787 GCA_036924085.1 Ariolimax columbianus | reverse complement strand
CGACTCAGAAAAACCGGCCTACAGTGTCTCGAAAAGAGAAGAATTCGTGGTGACTTAATACATGTTTATAAGATGATCAGAGGAATCGATAAATTAGACTTTAACAAGTTTTTTTTTAAAATACAGCCACCTACAATAACACGAGGGCATAGCTACAAGCTGACTAAAGAGAGGTCCAGGTTAGATATTAGGAAATATTTTTTTTGGTCAGAGAGTGGTGTCTGCTTCGAATGCATTGCCAGGGGAGGTAGTTGATGCAGGGACAGTTAATGCATTTAAGAATAAACTGGATGCGCATAGCTTTTGGAGCAAGGTGATGTAAATGTGACTGGTTGTATACAGACTCTGCAGGGTCTTCTAAACCAGTATAAAGACGTTAAGTTAAGTTAAGTTAAGTGTTTGTGTTGTTCTCTGTTTGTTTAGTTATGGGTTTGTGTTGTTATGGGTTTGTGTACTGGCAAGGATTTGAATAATGGGCAATAACCACTGTCTAGCAGAACTAGTTCCGAGCCTCCTAAATCAGATATGAAAAAAAAGGTGTTCCAAGTCTAAGTACCAAGAAGATAGTCTGAGAAGCGTGTGGTGTACGGCTGTAAACAGAGTTCAAGTTTGGTTTACAATCCAACATTCCGGGTTCTAAATCACTTCGTGATCTTTGTAACTAGACATGGGCGGGGATTTTTCTTGGTTTGACCTCCACCTACAGAAAGGATTAACGAAATGATTGTACTGCAAAATAGTAATAGTGTAACACACAAAACATTACAAACAAAAACACAGGTCACATTCATACACTGGTCAATACGTTCTGTTAAGTTGAATGTCCACGGTCAGCAAATTGATGCCTTGGACCTCTATGAAAGACGTTGTGGCATATTACACTAGCTTTCCTTACATCCCGATCATGCTGTTGAAGGTGGACGAAAGTTCTCCAGGCGGTTTTGCTATTCATAGGCTTCATATGATTGACTCTCACTACTACGGGGATAATATCGTTCCACATATCGATAGAAATACTACCTTGAAAACAGTTTGTTCCCAGTGAACGCTAGTTGGATGAGAGCTGTGGTCTGGGATAGTATATCGATCCTGACGCTGACCAACGTCTTGGTCAATATGTTGATTCTGACAAGTCTAGCGTCTCAGTTTCCCATACATCTTGATATCTTATTCTTCTTCTTCATCGTACGCTGTTTACAGCGATATTTACGTTGCACTGTTTTATTTTATTAAGCCTGTGGATCAGTGCATCCGATTCAACAGGCGTTTCTGTAGGGATGCCCTCCTTAGCCTTTGCCTGTCCCCAGCCTCTCTGCAAGGCAGCAGTTGTTTTTGGTCAGAGTTGTCTCTCTTAGGGAAGTTGTCTTGCAGGACTAACGAGTCTTCCCCACTCATGTCTATAAGGTTTGGCAATGATATGATATGATGGATTATGTACTAGTTTGTTCTATCCCAGAAGAGAGGCAGTCCAGTGTGACTGTGTCTCAGGATCGTCACGTCCTGCCAGAAACGTAGCATATGCATGTGAGTGAGGTATCTTTTTGCTCCCTTTATTTTCTCGGCTCATCTGCAGTGATGGCACGCCTAGCATTCCCCGCCACCCGGGACGTTGTCACAATAGAGCAGAGGTGCAATGTCCGCTGTACTGCATCTCTTCTGCGTCCATTGGGATGGCTGATAGCAGACAGAGGTGAAGAGCGAGGCAGGAGTGCATTTGGCCAGGTGTCTTTCTGCGGCTCGACCGGGCCGGGCTGAGACGCGAGCCCCAGTTCCCAATTATATCGTGGCCTCCCATCACAGCGGTACTGAGGTTTAGGGCGGGATTCTAGCTTAGAGGCGTTCGGCCGTAGTCCCTCAAGTGGTAGCTTCGCGCCTTTCGCTTATCAGCCAAGCACGTGGACCAAATGTCAGCAACCTGTGATTCCTCTCGAAGGAGTGCATTTAACTAGGGGACAAGCCTGGTAATGGCACGGAGATGTTGTTTGCCTGGTGTGCGGACATATCTCATGATCAAGGGCTGTGTCTCAACAGTTCGCAGTGAGGGGGCTGATCTACTGTTTACGAAACCCCGACAAAGAACTAAGTTTTCTACTAGTGGTTTCACACCTCATCGCCGTATGGGGTGAGTATCGGACAGATCCCCGCTCGCTTTGATCGGCGGACGGCAGAGACCTCTTTCTGCGGCTCGACCGGGTCGACCTGGTACACGAACCCCAGGTCCCAACCCTATCATAGCCTCCCATCGCAGTGGTGCTGAGATTTAGGGTGGGATTCCGGCTTAGAGGCGTTAGGCCGTAATCCCTCCTATGGTAGCCTCACGCCGTTAGCTTATCAGGCCAGCACGTGGACCAAATGTCTGCGATTTGCGATTCCTCTCGAGTTGAGCAGGACTACCATAGCAACGCCCTGTCATCTGTAGGGTAAAACTGATCTGTCTTCCGAGGGTCTAATACCAGCACCCGTTCACTATTAGACCCAACGCATCAATATAGGGCTATTTACTCAGTCAATGATCAAGTGTCTCGGAACTGTGATTTATGTAGGGTTAAGTAGGGTTACCGTAGCAGACGCTCTTTCATTAGGAGGGTACAACTAACTTGTCTTCCGTGTGTCTAATACCAGCACACGTTCCCTATTACACCCAAGGAGAGTGCTCTCAGTCTTTCAGTCATTTTACAGTGTTGGCGTATTGAGTCAAATTAAGCCGCAGGCTCCACTCCTTGTGGTGCCCTTCCGTCAATTCCTTTATCGAACACTGGATGTGAGACAGTGAAGCCACCGAGGGCATAGCCCCAGATTTTCGAGGGTCTAATTCCAGCACCCGTTCCATATTGGACCCAGCGAAAGTGCTCTCGGCCTGTCAATCATATCAGTGTTTGGCCGTGTTGAGTCAAATTAAGCCGCATGCTCCACTCCTTGATGTGCCCTTCCGTCAATGCCTTTAGGTTTCAGCTTTGCAGCCATACTTCCCACGGAACCCAAACACTTTTGGTTTCTCGGAAGCTGCCCGCAGAGTCATCGAAGCAACTCATGCGGATCGCTAGTCGGCATCGTTTATGGTCAGAACTACTACAGCATCTGATCGTCTTCGCGCCTCTGACTTTCGTTCTTGATTTATGAAAACATTCTTGACAAATGCTTTTGCCGTAGCTCGTCTTGCGGCGATCCAAGAATTTCACCTCTAACGCCGCAATACGAATGCCTCCGTTTGTCCCTGTTAATCATTATCTCCAGTTTCGAAAACCAACAAAATAGAACCGAGGTCCTATTCCATTATTCCATGCACCATCATTCAGGCAGCCGATGCCTTCTTTAAACACTCTAATTTTTTCAAAGTAAACACGCCGGCCACACAGGACGCTCAGCGAAGAGACCCGTGCGAGAGAGCCGGCAGACGGTAGGGTAGGAGACAACGGGCAGTGAATCGGCGCGAGCCGGACCGCCCGCCTGCGCCTGAGTTCCAACTACGAGCTTTTTAACTGCAACAACTTTAATATACGCTATTGGAGCTGGAATTACCGCGGCTGCTGGCACCAGACTTGCCCTCCAATAGATCCTCGTTAAAGGGTTTAAAGTGTACTCATTCCAATTACGTGGCCTCGAAAGAGTCCCGTATTGTTATTTTTCGTCATTACCTCCCAGTGCCGAGAGGGGGTAAGTTACGCGTCTGCTGCATTCCTTTGATGTGGTACCCGTTTCTCCTGCTCCCTCTCCGGAATCGAACCCTGATTCCCCGTTACCCGTTTCAAACATGGTAGGCATGTGACGTACCTTCGACATTTGATAGGGCAGACATTTGAAAGATGCGTCGCCGCACATGAGGCCATGCGATCAGCACAAAGTTATCCAGAGTCACCAGCGGAGACGCCGCAACCCCGTGAGGGGAAACGACGATTGGTTTTGAAATAATAAAAGCGCTCTTTCCGCGAGGGTCGGAGCTTGGTAAGCATGTATTAGCTCTAGAATTGCCAGTTATCCAAGAATGATCGTGTCATTTATGGAACCTCGACTGATTTAATGAGCCATTCGCGGTTTCACCGTGAGACAGTTGGAACGTAGACATGCACGGCTTAATCTTTGAGACAAGCATATGACTACTGGCAGGATCAACCAGATATATGTAGGAGACGTACGAACCACACACACCGGTCGGCGGAGGACGGTTGTGTACATCGCCTCACTAGGATGGCCGCAGTGACCGACTGACGGACGGACGGTTGTTCCGTCCCTCACTCTGTCGACCTAGGACAGCCTGACAGGGGCCCCTACACACACCAGACGACCGACCGACCGGTCTCACTTGGGGAGATAATGTGCAGAACGGACCCCAACGGCCCGTCGAGAGATTTCACAGGGAATGTAGACGATATTTTGCCTGCCGGCCTGCCCTTCTCCCGATGGTTGGTCGTGCGAGAACAGGACATTTAGGCAGGATTCCTGCTTTCCATTTGCTGGTCACAAGCTCTTTGCGAGAGTCGTATCACCAGCTTGATATAACCTAAAATACTACGGTCTGTGGTTGAAAGCGGCGTGCCTTCACCAGAAGAATCCTGAAAAGAAAAGCTTATCAAAACAAGAAACCAGAAGAGTTCAGTTTAAGTGCCATCTTTTCATCGAAGGTTGACTCTAGTCTACTCTATCTGTTGCCGTATTGGTTCAATCTAACAGGCTTTTACCAGTCCATCTTCTCGTGTTTTTATCCCACTTATTACATTGTCAGCCTCTTGAATGACTTGCCTCCACCCTTTATGATAGTATGATCTTGAGCCAGTAAGTATGTCTTGTGATATGACCAACATATCTTATCTGTCTAACTTTTATTTCGGTCATTATTTTTTTTCATCACCCACAACGATTTCAGTACATCCTCATTTGTTTTCTTCTTTCTCCAAAATAAAAACGTGACCAAATCTTATATACACCCACATATCGAACAATTTGATACTCTTTTCCAAATTTTTAATCAGTAAAGAAGAGTCAAGAATAGACAAGGTACACAATCAAACAATGCGACATAATCTCGAATGTTTGTTTGTGACCACGATCACAGAGACACTTACTAATCTGCCAACGAGATACAAATATAAGGAACACTATAAAAGAAAGTAAATTAATAAGCAGCATGAACTCTAATACCGAATCTACCAGTGACGAAAGCGGTTTGCCACAAGAGAGAACAATTAAAGTGCTTGAACCCCTCTAAAAAAGTGTTTCAACTAGCCAAGTCTTTCGTCTTTTAACACTAATAACTATGGGAAGCTGAGCTCGACACATACGTAGACACAATTTATAGACTCAATTACTTCGAACTCTATCATAAGCAAAGATCATACAGGCCTTACATGTTTGAATCACAAGTAGACAAACAAAGAACAGTGGCAGTTTCAATTGTAAAACGTGGTAAGGAAGGGAATATATGGAAACTTCCAGGCAGAGAGTTCTTAACAAAAAATGTTTGTTCTCGAAACACAACCCATGCATACTTGAATGCAGTAATCTCAGCTGTTAAAAAGTCAAGTATCCAGATCCTAAGGTTGACCGAATTCCGTTGGAATGACAACATGCGAACACCTATACAAGAGACTGGGCATTAGGCTGGGGCCAGGTCAGGGACAAGTGAACGGTTGGATATCGTTTACAGGTCTATCTAGTAAACCTGTAGGGTGGATGACGGGTGACTAAGTAAGGTAGAAGACTCTACACACCAGGTTGGATGACGGGTGACTAAGTAAGGTAGAAGACTCTACACACCAGGTGGATGACGGGTGACTCGATAAGGTAGAAGACTCTACACCCCAAGGTGGATGACGGGTGACTAAGTAAAGTAGAAGACTCTACACCTCAGGTTGGATGACGGGTGACTAGATAAGGTAGAAGACTATACACCCCAAGGTGGATGACGGGTGACTAAGTAAAGTAAAAGATTCTACACCTCAGGTTGGGTACGGGTGACTAAGTAAGGTAGAAGACTCTACACTCCAAATTGGATGACGAATTACTAAGTAAGGTAGAAGACTCTACACACCAGGTGGATGACGGGTGACTAGATAAGGTAGAAGACTATACACCCCAAGGTGGATGACGAATGACTAAGTAAGGTAGAAGACTCTACAATACAGGTTTGATGACGGGTGACTAAGTAAGGTAGAAGACTCTACACACCAGGTTGGATAACGGGTGACTAAGTAAAGTAGAAAACTCAACAATACAGGTTTGATGACGGGTGACTAAGTAAGGTAGAAGACTCTACACTCCAGATTGGATGACGAATGACTAAGTAAGGTAGAAGACTCTACACACCAGGTTGGATAACGGGTGACTAAGTAAAGTAGAAAACTCAACAATACAGGTTGGATGACTGGTGACTAAGTAAGGTAGCAGACTCTACACACCAGGTTGGGTGACGGGTGACTAAGTAAGCTTTAAGACTCAACAATCAAGTTTGGATGAAGGGTGACTAGATAAGGTAGAAGACTCTACAATCCAGGTTGTACGACTGTTGACTAAGTAAGGTAGAAGACTCTACACTCAAGGTATATTAAGGAGTACTCTGATTGGTGTAAATTAAACAATTAGAATGTCATAGGGCTCCGTTTTGGGACCGATATTATTCTTGATATATATATGAATAAACGATTTGAAAATTGATATAGAATTAATGATTGAAAAATTTCCAGATGGAACAAAAACTGTTTAGACTCGTCTCATCTATAGTTTTTTATTTAGTTAGCAGTTATCTTGTGCTCATTTTTATTTGTTTGTTTTTTTCGCGTTCGCCTTATTTATCTATTCCCCAAGGCGGTGTGCGTTGTACTGTGGTTTTTATTTCGCGCCTGTCGTCCCAGTGCATCCGACTTTAGCATGTATTTTATGTAAGGTCTGCTTCCTCCCGCATTTTCTAAGGGTTTGCTTCTCCGGGGTAACGGCCGGTGTTGTGATGCGGATTGAACCCAGCACCTTCTGGTGGTGAGCCGTGTCACTTAACCACTAGCCCATGCCGTCCCCGCCCCTTCTACAATGAGGGAAAAGATACCACCACTGTAACCTGCAAATCATGCTCTAAAAAGAAGCTAGCAGCCTTATTTTCTAAATCTGATGTTATGAAACCAGCACTGACAATGGTCGGATACCAAGCTTCCTGCAAGGGGTCTGATGTTGTGGTGAGCCTATCCTTCACTTGGAACCACAAGATGAAATACATTATTCTTTGACTGCTGATTGTTGCACCAAGAACTATCAAATATTTAGTGTCGCAGCAAGACTGCCGGTCAGAGGTGAGGTGTTAGACGCTTTATTGTACTATATTACAACTTATATGAGGACGGTCGATTCTAAACTGCCTTTATATCCCTAACAGTAGGTCAGGTTACCAATCTAAAATGAAGCATTTTACAGCTGGGTTGACCACAGCGTGCTATTAGGAAGAGTGTATCGTAAGATACAGCTTAACTATTATTTGACTAATCAAACGACAATTACTGTTATAAAAGTGAAATAAAATAAATCGATGATCAGAATAAAGGTAAATGAAAGCGAAAGAGAGTTCAGATGGATGATCGAGGGAAGCGTTGCAACGTTAGATAGAACAACGATAACACGGATAACACGTTGGAACGTGGTGGTAAGGATAACTTCTGGATTGAGACGTTTCCGTGGGAGAAGTCAAGTCATGGTGTGAGTATCTTGTAGAATGTCTCTCTGTTCTTGCCATTGATGACATGTTTGTGACTTGTATATTTGGTTCGCGCACATCATCACAGTGGGGCTGGATTATCTCCCTAGCCTAGTGTGGGTTGCAGGCAATCGGGATAAATCATATTGCGTCAGTCACTTTGTGAGTGGCTTTAACTTTCATTCTGTGACAACACTTTGTGAGTGTCTTTAACTTTCATTCTGTGACAACACTTTGTGAGTGGCTTTAACTTTCATTCTGTGACAACACTTTGTGAGTGGCTTTAACTTTCATTCTGTGACAACATTTTGTGAGTGACTTTAATTTTCATTCTGTGACAACACTTTGTGAGTGGCTTTAACTTTCATTCCGTGACAACACTTTGTGAGTGGCTTTAACTTTCATTTTGTGACAACACTTTGTGAATATCTGGAACATTTTTTGGAAATAACAATTTAATGTTCCATTTGTTATGAGCATAGAGATTTAGTCCTGGTAATCATACATATTCCCAACCTATTTGATTTCACACTTTGCGGGATACATGCTTACGGGAAAGACGTCGGGAGCAAACTGAAGAAAAATATGCATCTTGTGCTATCTCCAGTCGTCTCGATAATGTCAAGCCCCTGACCAAGGTTAGTTCAGGACGAGAGAGTGAAGTAGACAAATTGTGCACAACTTTCTCATTGTAATCCAAATTACAGCGCAAGTCACTCTTTCCAGCAGATAGAGCAAGTGGAAAATATTGTCCAAGCGCTGGAACAGAAAGAGTGGTCTCAATCACACGTAATGGACGGACATCATTAAACGGGCGAGTCGTAAAGGTGGATGGAGGTTTTACGGTTAAGGCCATTGATTGATGTAAGAGAGACATGATAGGTGAAGCGTTCTGTTGATGGAATTTGCTGTTCTGTTGGATGGAAGTTGCTGTTCTGTTGGATGGAAGTTGCTGTTCTGTTGGATGGAAGTTGCTGTTCTGTTGGAAGGAAGTTAATGTTCTGTTGGATGGAAGTTGCTGTTCTGTTGGATGGAAGTTGCTGTTCTGTTGGATGGTAGTTGCTGTTCTGTTGGATGGAAGTTGCTGTTCTGTTGGATGGAAGTTGCTGTTCTGTTGGATGGAAGTTGCTGTTCTGTTAAAAATCAACGTCATCACGCTCCAGGCAGCCCAATATTAGCTCAGTCTCTCTCAGTAAATAAACAGGAGTGATGTTTTTGTTGTTGCTATTAAGGAACCAATAGTATCCGGCCCTCGTTCTTTAGCCCAACGCAATGTAGTTACATCTGTACCTGTTTTCAGTGGTTGTCCAGTGCTATACAACTTTTGCTAAATCCTCTCAGGCACCCATCTCTGCTGGGCCCGCTTATGATTTCACAATCGTTCCGCCTGTGCTTAGTTGGGTCCTCGACTGCAATGGTTTCATCGAAAATGAGGTCATTGATCAGCTTCAAAATGTAATGTCCATTCGTTGTCGATGTCCACACTGCAGGTGCCCCAACCTCCATGACCAGGCTGTCAGTCTTTTCATTTACATAAGCTCAAGACAGGACAGGACAGTAGATTCATACAAGTCTCTAGAGGTTTGAGGCCTCTATGTTCACTATCCAATCATGCCACAACCAGCTCTTTTGCACCTTCCAAAGCAAGGTTTTGAGAGTCATTAAAGAGGTCATAGTAAACCCCCTCATAGCTGAAGTGGCTGCCTCAAACTTCGTTCTGATTCTGGACCATGTTGTCAAGTATGCACCGCACCTATCAGGAACGACCCTACCTCTCACTGCAGCAGAGAAATCCCAACCGGCTTTCTTATCGCCTAGCACAGATCTATCGGGGTCTATGGCAGCATGAGAATCATGGGCATTTTGACTTGACGGTACTTGACTTCAAGGTTTACTTTCCCACTGCTCCATTCTCCGCTTACTCTCCCCAGAGTGATAATTATTCGATATGTGCGTGTATTCCTAGTTCGTACCATATGTTGTCTTGATCAGTTAGCGGTTTCTTGACTGCATGAATCACTTCTTCATCTTCATCAAACATTATCCCACGGAGTGCGTGTTTGAGTGGACCAAACAGATACAAAATAAGAGGGTGCCAAATCGGGATTACAGGGTGGATGAGATAGTATAGGCCAACCCAATTTGGTGATCGCTTCCCGTCTTACCAGACATGTGAGGGCACGAATTGTCGTGAGGGAGAAGCAGGTCTGCTGGATTCTTGTGCCGCCGAACTTTGCGGAAACGTCGATTGAGTTTTGATCAGTGTTAATGGAAACTAGCGAATTGATGGTCTCTTCTCTTGGCATCACATTCACAAGAAACACCTTCAATGTCCTAAAAGACAGTGATTATGACCTTTACAGCTGAAGGAGTTGCCTAGAATTATTTTCTCCTTAGTGATTGCTGGTGATGCCACTCCGATGACTGTCTTGTTGTCTCATATTCAAATTAATGTGTCCAGGTTTCGTCACCTGCAACGATGTAAGCCAAAAAGGTATCTCCATTAGCATTGAAATGCTTCAAGAATTGAGAAGAAATTTTTTCTTTTGCAATCGGGGGTCATTTGTGAGACTCCGAGAAACCCATCTTGCGCAAACCTTAGAAAATTCGAGTTTTTATAACTGCATTTGTACAGCCAATGCTAATTGGCAGCTGTAATGCCAGTTGTTTTGTGGTTATTCGCTTATCAGTAAGAATAATGCCCTCAGCGCATTTCAACATGTTTGTGTTGGTGGCTCTGACAGGACGTCCACTGCGCGGCCGATCAAGCAGCTTCGTATATACACTCACTGGTTCTTTGATTATCTTAACCGAGCAACTAAATGAACACCTATTGATTACAAAACTTCCGTACACATCATATAGACGATTGCGAATGTTCACAAACGTTTCTTTCTCTGCAAAAAGAAATTATATCACAATTCTCTGCTTATAGTGCAAAGTTGCTAGCATGTTCAATTTCAATGGTTTAGTGCTGTCGTACTATTTGTCCGATTGTGGTGAAATTTGATACACACAGTTGACACATGCCATATGTAAAGTGTGCCAATTCACACGCTTCTGTATTTGTTATTCGTTGATAAAAACGAAATGGTGCATTACTTTATGAACGACCCTCGTATTCTCTCCAGTGTGAATCTTCTTCTCATTTTTCTGTTTATTCATTCATCCTCCGATCAAGGTATTGGTTACTCTTACAAAAGGCACTGTTGTTTGTTAAGATGTTTTTATCTTCATACAGGTTTATCACATATCTGTCTCGCGAGGCTTGTATTGTTCCATCTTCTCCTGCGTGAGCAAGCAACTTTTTAGGATCTGTTCCACGGTCATGGTATGCTCCCCAGATCTGTCCCAAACCTCATTGTGTTGTAAAGATGGCCCTTGAGTTTGCTATGTTCAGTTCTGATTCTGAAGACAATGACTTGCTCTTTTCTAGTTAAATCACAGTAGATGTCTTCTTTTCGAAAGTCGGGGTCCTGATGAGCCCATTTTCCCCTTAAGTTTGCTTTGATTATGGTCCTGATGAGCCATTTTCACCCGAAGTTGGCTTTGATTATGGTTTTGACCATATTATATGTGATGCTCAAGTCTGTTTGTAGAGATGCTCCTCCACACTTAGCAAGTTTGCCTGCAGCATCATTGCCTTCAATATTGCAGTGGGATAGGATCTACTGTATGGCCAATGTTGGGTGTTCTGCTGAGAACTGTGTCAGGGAGTACGTACATTGCTCAAGATCTTCATATTTTTGTTGTTTTAGCGCTGCTATTACTAGCGTGGCATCAGTCAGGAATACTATGTTTTATTGTTGGACATCTTCATCTTGGATTTCAAGCACAGCTGCGGCCTTCGGTGCCTCTGTTTCTTCACGGAGGTTATTGCATCATGTTCACGTTGTTAATATTCTATTTTGTTAACTTCTTCGTTAGTTAGTCTGTAATACACCCATCCTTCTCAATGTGAATTCTTTATATTGCTTTGCTTAATGACTTTACTCTGGTTACCTGTCGTAACGTTATTCCAGCCTGTATCATCCATAGCATATGTTTCCTGGTTCGTTTATTTTTGATATCCACACTACTCGTGTGTATTGGGTGCCTCTTGTCTGCAGCTACTCATATATTGGCTTTGGCCTGGGTCAGCACATATCTAGTTTCACGATGGGTGTGTACCTGTTGCACTCAAGAACCAGTCACATTTCTTCATTCTGAATGCGCTCCAACCTGTCACACTGTAATCTAGACAATGTGTTGATGTCCAGCCCGCAGTGAATAATTGACTGAAGCAACTGATTTGATATGATATAAATCAGCTTCTGCTCCAGGCTGGCAGCCGTCATTGTCTTTAGCGCTGCAAATTCCTTATTGCATCTCGACGTCATTGGATGAAAGTGGTGCGTATACAAACAAACTTTCAAAGTTCACTCCGTGGCCCCATCATCTTCGTGTGCTTGTAAGAAGGGGTGAAGAGAATGACATGCTGTCAGCCTTGGTTGTACTCCAAGCAGTATTTGTTAACATTATTCAAACAATTATGCCTTCATAATAGGCCGCTATAGCTCAAACGTAGCGGCTCGTCTCTCAAGAAACAAACGAAATTTCAAAATGACTGTGTTTAAAACCAACAAGTTTCAAGCGACCATACGTCTCAAATGGAGGTGAAATCGGTGCCTTGTCAATCGAAGACGGATGATCAACTCTGAGATGTCATGTACACTATATGCATGTAAAAGTGCCATTGGCGCATGCACATCGGAACAAGCAGTTTGATAGCCATTGTCCGACCAAAGATATCGATAACAGAATGGCGTTCCTAGACAATGTACCACTTACCTCTCCGATTGGCTAGTAAGTTTTAGGAAGGATATTTGCAATAAAATAACTTTATACGCTTAGCTGCGGTTGCTTGGCAGGAGAAATATTTTGTCTGTTTGAATAACATAATCCAAAATATTTCAAGTGCTTTGATATGAAAGGGTCATCTGGAGGAGTGACGGACGAGATGTGTCACGCCCATTGCTCGTCGTTATAGGGTGCAGGGCCCCATCTGTAATTACTCCCGAACGGAAAGTGTGCGATAGTGTGTGTAAAATGTGTACATTTTTGCATTAATGGTTGTCGTAGAAATTCTTTACATGAAGAGATCACTAGGTACATTTACACCATTTCGTCATTCGTATTTAACGACATATTTGGAAGTCCGCAATTGCGAATTCTTTACTATCTGCCTTCCGTAAGTGTGATATGGGTGGGTGGGGGAATGCTTGCAGAAAAATACCCAATTATGCAAGTCATTGTAGGTACGCCACTGTAAGTACATTAACTTCGCAGTTGCTAAATGGGAATATTGAAATAAACAGACTATGACGCCTGAGTATTTTCCATCAAATTGATACGTAAAGATATGACAAGCATATGCATGGGTAGAATACGATTGATGTGCACTGTAACAAACACGTGGAAAACGGGACATATGTGAAGAAGCTTTTGCATCGATCCACTTTATCAACACGCTCAAGTCAATCCATATGGATTGGTTCGTTATTGATCCAGCAGCCTGTAGGTCTCTGCTCTTTAGGCGATCGATATATAGTGATATGAGCAAGTATTTGTAAGCTGTTGTTTGTGTTTCCTACGGAGTGCTCCATTTGTTTGGCGTCTGACAATGAAGACATTTCATTTTACCGACAAACGTCGGACACTCACTAAGATGGTGTTCAACAGTTTAGATTAGGATGTGGGCTTAGCCGGCAATATGAAGCATGTTCTTGTTAGATTCTGTTCAAGTGACTGTTAAGTTGTATGTCTTGAGTGCGTAGTCGGAACATGGCGCTTGTTTCTCTCATTTTGAAGAGGTTGATGTTGTCTTTGGGACTCGGAATGTCAATATGTTAGTATATCTCTCTCCCAGTACTCCCCATTGCTCATCATATTCAGCCAAACCTCTTTGTTCACAGCTTTCAGTAGTTATTTGACTGTCTGTAGAGTTGTTGGTATGTATTTTTGTTCTTGACTAAACATCCATTTTTAGCTAGTCCGTCTTCCTTGTCATTATCAAATGTATTTCGTTGACCAAGGATGCATTACATAACTATTCTGACATCATGGGATGTGATACCCTGATGGAAATTAGTATATGGCTTAATTTTTGTTTAATAAACACTCCTCCTCATGTAAAGCTGACATCTAGAACAACGAAGTTATTAACACGTATTAGTTACACGACGTTATGCTCTGTAGGGACCCTCTATTTGCTGACTCAAAGACTAATGTACAAGGAACACGAGGTTGTCCTATCGTATATAATGCAGAGACAAAACTCACAAGACCTGGTTCAGAGTAAGACACAGATGACCACTGTGCTGGTTGGGAACGCTTTGTAAAGAAATACATCGGGAGCTTATTCTAAACGATATATTTTTATGTTAATTTGTTTTATTTGTGGGTGTGGGGGTATCATTTGTTCTCGCGGCCAAAAATGATTAATGTCGGATACTTTTTGAACGCACCTCGTATATGATTTATTAAAGTAAAACAATGTTGAATGATGAGAGATGCCTGGTACAAACTGACACGTTTATGAGGAAAATAAAAGTTGTATTCAAGTTATTACATTTATGGTGACGAGATAACCTTGACTGTCACGCTTATGAGGGAAATTAATTTGATTTTTGAAATGATAACCATATTGTCACCACCAGCTCTTCGCACTGTCAAAATATATCCCATTTTAGATCCGCTGGTCACTGAACCATCTCCAGAAGATCTGAATAAAGCTCATGACATCTTGGCACAGGACAAAGTACAAGGCAGAGGCGAGAGCCCACCTGATTTGATCAAGCGCTGTATTAGTGTGCTCTTGCAACCGCTGTATAGGATGTTTTGCCAGCGCCGGAAAGAGGCCATTACACCTCAAAACATCAAGATATGAGAGATGCACGGATTGTGACATACAAATACAAAGGTGATACAAAAGTGACTGTAGCAATTATCGAGGTGTCTCTCTGCTCAGTGTTGTTGGCAAAGTCTTCGCCAGAGTAATCTTACAGTGGCTACACAAATTGTGGCTGAGCATGTCACAAAGTGGATTCAGGTCTGAAAGATAAACTATGATTTCTCTTCAGTAACTTCAGAAAAAGTCACTCGAGCAGAACAGGCCCGTATATATAGCCTTCATTGACCTGACAGAGGCATTTTATTTGATTAGTATGGATGCATTCTTGAAAGACTTCTCTGACATAGTATGCAGAAACGAACTGTTACGCCTAATAATATCGTCCCATGCAGACATTAAAGGAACAGTCCAATTTGATGGAAGCAAATCACAACTATTTGGTATTCGCCGTTCTGCAGGGCTGTATCCATGCCCCCAAAATCTTCGGAATTTTAATTTGCTCTGTTACTGAATTCTGCATTTGATAACGCAAATGGCGAAATATGTCTTCACACAAAGTTGGATGGTCGGATGTATAGGTTTCGTTTAAGACCAGCACGAAGATCAGGGAGATCACCATCAGGGACTTACTTTTCCGTGATGATATTGCAACTGCCATCCAAATTCAGCAGAAATTACATAGCTTGACAGATCGCTTCTCCCATGCGTGCAAAGCGAATTCTTACAATAAGTCTCAACGTAAAATGTCTAAGCGACTGCCAAAATCGCCGACCAATGGAAAACGTCAAGAAAAGTTCTAGCCCATAACAATAGAAAACAAAAATTTGGCAAATTACAATCCTATATGTCTGCTCTCTTCCATTTATAAACTCTTCACAAGCGTGATCGCCCACAGACTAAACAGGCTACTGTTTGAGAACCAACCACGAATTCAGTCAGGTTTCAGAAACAGTTTCTCAACCGCTGACCCCATTCCGTACATTTAATTAATTCATGAAAAGGGCGTATGAAATACAAATGCCCTTATGTCATGTGTTCGTAGATTATGAGAAGGCTTTCGATAGCATCGAAATAATTGCAGTGCTGAACGCCCTAATAAATCAGGGAATTTCAGAAAAAACATGCTTAACTGATAGGGGAGAAAAACAGCCGATGCACAACGGATATCATCCCTTTCTACAGACCGATCACCATACCATTCATCGTTGCGTCCGACACGGTGATACAATCTCCCAAATGCCTTTTCTAGCGGTTTTTTTTTAGATCTTGAAAAATCTGGAATGGGGCGATAGGCATACACATAGACGGAGAAATGTTTCCTTATTTCAAGTTTGCGGATGACAAAGTCATTCTCAGCCAAAGCATCTAAGAAGCGAAAAAAGGTATGCATGAACGCAGATGAGCGAGGGATGCGCTTGACCTACGAAACAATGTAAAAAATCCCAGTTCATGCTTAACAGGTTTGTTCTAAAGGCGAAAAACACTTTGAGATTGTCCCGTTTAAAACATAAATTCCTGTATCGGTGATGAACAAAGTAGGAAACATATTGCCACATTTCTAAAAGAAATATTCGCGAATTGTCAAAGAATAAACTGTAATATTACGTTTGAAGTTCGAATCAAGACTGTTACGTTTTTGCCTGGAATATTTGCACATATGTAATGAATACACTTTTTAGCTGCAACTGGAGGTCGAGACAGACTGCCAAGTTGATGTAGATAATATATATGGTTAATTGAGGGGTAAAATGTATGGCGCTGACGGTAGCTAAAGACACACTGCCAAGTTTAAGGAGGAAGTTGTCAAGTTTATGGATGAGAAGATATGGTTATTTGAGATCCTCGAGAACAAAAACGGATGAAAGACTAAAAGAATGGCAATCGCCAACATAACATAACATAATAACATATAATACCGTATCCTACCGTATCATATCAAATAATTTCATGTCATAGCATACCATATCCTATCACATTTAATCATGACACCATTAACACATCAATCCACACCGTACCACACCATACTATATTACAACACACTATACCACAGAATACCACACCATAATAGCTGTCCATCGTTGTCGATGAGGACCACCGACATCATCATTGTCACAGATTTTCCTGTTGGGTGTGGGTGCGCATGTGACTGAACAGGCCAATGCGGGCACGAAAACATCTGCTACATATCGGGCACACGAGGTTTGTAGAAGGTGATGGTGTTCCCGCTGTTCGGGGTTTCCTGGTCTCGCGTCTGCTCTGGGCTTTTACAACACGGTCGTCTTCGCCGGTAGCTACACCCGATTTGACTGCGCTTCTCCAGTCAGGTCTGTTTTGCGAAAGACATTCCCAGGTGTCGATGTCTATCTGGCAAGGTTTCAGTGGGTCCTTCAGACCGTCTTTAAAACGTTTCTTTGGGCGCCCTCTCTCGCGCCATCCGTCTCTCAACTCGCCGTAGAGAAGCTTCCTTGGGAGCTGCTCGTCTGACATACGGACGAGGTGTCCGGCCCATCCTAGTCGTGCTTTTTCTAGCAGTGCATGGATGCTGGGCATGTTAGCCCTCAAGAGAACCTCGATGTCACTGACACGATCTTGCCAACGGATGTGGAATATTCGCCTCAGGCAACCTGTGTGGAAATGGTGGAACCTCCTTGCATGTCCAGAGTATACAGTCCAGCTTTCGCAAGCGTATAGTAGGGTTGGAATGATGGTTGCACGGTAGACTTTGAGTTTGGTTTTGACGCTGATGCCACGACGTGCCAGACCATCGAGCGTATTCTGATCTGGCCTTTGCTATTCTGCTTGCCACCTCATCGTCTAGGCTGACAGATCTCGACAGCGTGCTGCCCAGATATGTAAATTTGTCTACGACATTCAGCGTCTGCCCGCTGACTGTGGTCTCTTGTTTTGTGTACGGCATGCCTGGTGCTGGTTGGTACATGACCTCTATTTTTTTGGCATTTATGGTCAGGCCAAAATGTTCGCATACGGCAGAGAACAGATACATTTCAACCTGCATGTTCAGTTCTGAGTTTCTCATTAGAGCGCAGTCGTCAGCATACCACACCATACCATAACATGTCACACCATGACATACCATACCATATCACAGGCTACCATAACATAACATACCGCAGCATACCATACGACACCACATCATAACAAACCACTACATACCGCACGTAACAACAACATACCCCACCATATGATTTCACACCATATCACATCATACCACCCAAAACGATTTGATGCCATGTGATACCATACCACACTATGTCACACCATGCGATACCATACCATACCACTACATACCATACCATAAAACACCACACAACACCATACCATACCATTCCATACCACAAAATAACAGAACAAACCCCACCACGTTACCATACCCCACCATATCATACCACATCATACCACGCCATAAAATACTAAACCATACAATGCATACCATACCACACTGTACCACACCACACCATACCACATAATACCACTGCATACCTCTCCGTACTATACTACACAATACAACACCATACTACCCTATTCTATACTACGCCATACAATACAATGTCTTGCTTTACCCATACACACCATATGTTACCATACCACTCCCTACTACACGATATCATACCATGCCACGCCATACCGCATCATTGCACATCATACTATACTACACCATACCATACCACACCATACCATACCACAGCTTACTGTACTACACCATACCACACCATACCATACGATTCTACACCGTGCCATACCACACCATCACACAACACATTACACTACACCTCACAATACCACACCATACAATTCCGCGCCATACCATACCGTACCACGTCATACGATACCGCACCACTATATCATATTCTACAACGCCATACATCCACATACCATGTCACACCACGCCAAACCGTACCGCACTGCACCATACGATGTCATACTGCAATACACAATACTGTATCATACTCCACCACATAAAATTGCACATGCCTTACCACACCACACTACACCATGCCATACCATACCACACCTTAAGACTGTACATCACACCATACCCCACCACACAGTATACCACACCACACCGTATGCCATACCACTCCGTTCGACATCATTCCACACAATACCACACCGTACGATACCATACCACACCATACCACACCGTACGAAACCATACCATACCAAACCACACCGTATGACACCACACCACACCATACCATAAATTTACGTTACCATCCTAAACAGACCCTTACAATCATCCTGTTACCAGCTATCTCTAGTAAGGTCAACAGACTGCAATATAGAAAAGAAAGAACTTCGTGGAAAAGCAAATTAACAACCACTTAATTTGGCAGGTGACAGGACATGTTGACAAAAACTCTTGTCAACTTATGTTTGTTTGGAGAACGAATGCGTCGTTATGAAACAGCGGTTCTCATCCTGTGCTCCTCTATAAGTGTTTACATGAGAGTTCTTCTTCTTGTCGTTTTTTTCACATATATAATTACAGAGTGCCGAAAACAGAACACAGACGGACAGAACAACAGAGGGCCGAATATATAACACAGATTGACAGAAAAACAGGGGTCGGACAACATAACACAGATAAAAAAGACAGAGGGCCGAAAGCATAACACAGCATACATATAGGCCCAAATAATGTTAGGAATTTTAATGTCCTCTATTATTGAAGCGTGCATTTGAAAACGCAAATGGGGAAATATGTTTTCACACCAAGTTGGATGGTCGGATGCATGGCTTTCGATCAAAAACCAAAACGAATATAAGGGATATAAATAGACATATAGGCATATTGACAAACACACAAACCGTTGCTGTTGTTATTGGTATCCCACATCTGCTGATCAAACCTGCTTATGGCAACCAAATGGCATCCTTATGTAGATACAGGTCTTCTTCAGTTGTTTCACTGCTCCAGCCAGCGTGTTGGCAATTGTCGACAGTGCTTGCAACAATCGTTTCCTTGTGTCCACAAGTACCTTGCATTCAATGAGTAGGTGTCTGTTTGATCAGGGTGAGATCAATGTCTGCGCGAGGGCATGTGTTGAAATTGATGCCGTTTAAGTGGCTATTAACTCTAGTGTGTCCTGTTTGGATCTGAAAAATGACGTTAATCTTCTATGTGGTCTATTGTGATACTTACTTGTTGGCTGTGACATTTCGTTAGATACAGTTCGACCAGTTGTTCCCGTTCCACTTGTTCATCCAGATGTATATGGTATTATTCTTAATAATTCGTTTTCCTGTGTGGTTACTGCAGGATCAATGCAATTGTTGTTTCGAGGCTCATATCATATGGATACCATACCATGCAAATGAGTTAGATTTTAATGCTGATAGCATCGCCTCATGTGCCGTCGACGCATCTTTCAAATGGATGCCTTTCAAATGTCGATGGTACGTCACATGCCTACCATGTTTGTAACGGGTAACGGGGAATCAGGGTTCGATTCGGGAGAGGGAGCATGAGAAACGGCTAGCACATCGAAGGAAGGCAGCAGGCGCGCAACTTACCCACTCTCGGCACGGGGAGGTAGTGATGAAAAATAACAATACGGGACTCTTTCGAAGCCCCGTAATTGGAATGAGCACACTTTAAACCCTTTAACAAGGATCTATTGGAGGACGAGTCTAGTGCCAGCAGCTGTGGTAATTCCAGCTCCAATAGCGTATGTTAAAGTTGTTGCAGTTTCTTCTTCTTCTTCTGCGTACACAGTCAGACAGTAACCATTATTTTTTCGAAAAAAGCGGCGGTCAAATGAGGCTCTCGCCACTGCCATAGAGCTTGTCTTGCAGTTCCACTGGCAATGGCCACATCTGCTCTCTCTGGTCCTCGTATGTCGGGCAGTTCTGCATCAGATGTTCAGTGGTCATTTTACTAGTACCGCACGGGCATTCGTCGGTACACCCTATCTTCAATGTGTTGAATAGGTGGTACCTCAGTCTGTTGTGGCCAGTGCGAAGTCTGAAGACAACGACCTGCTCTCTTCGGTTCAACTGGTAATAGGCATCGTTTTTGGTGTAACCAGTATGTTCGGTATCCCATTTGGTCATGTATCTGGCTTTGATAAGCCGTTTTGACTCTTCGTACGTCATACTGGTATCTGTTTGTGGTAGTCTTGCACCTTCTTTTGCCAGTCTGTCTGCCTCATCGTTGCCTTGGATGTTGCAGTGTGACGGAACCCACTGTACCACTACCCTTTTTGGTGCGGACTGCTGGCACAGTTTGCAGAGTGCTGCTCTTAAGTCATTAAGCTCAGTGTTTTCTGGCTTTTTAGCGCTGTGACTACGGCGAGAGCATCTGTCAGCAGGACTATATGGCTCTCATTTTCACTGTTTGTCACCATTTCTTCCACTGCCGCCCTCAGTGCCTCTGCCTCCGCTCTGAAGTTGCTTGTGTACTTACCAGTAGCGAATGAAAGTGTTATTTTTCTGCCATTTGGTAGGTTCAGGAATGCTCCTGCCCCTCCGTTCTGTGTAGTGTTTGTTACAGAACCGTCGGTGTATGCATGGTTCCAGTCCATGCTAGAGTAGCTTTTCGTTATGAAGCTTAGGGTAGTGTCTCTTCTTTTTTTTTCAGTCTGGCAGTTTTTGTTTGCAATACCTGGTATATTTTCTACCACCTCTGGAAATATATCCTGTCGCAGTTTAAAAGCTCGTAGTTGGATATCAGGCGCGGGCGGGTGGTCCAGCTCGCGCAGGTTCACTGCCCGTTGTCTCCTGCCCTACCGTCTGCTGGCTCTCTCCCACTGATGCTCTTCACTGAGCGTCCCGGGTGGCCGGCGCGTTTACTTTAAAAAATTTAGAGTGTTCAAAGCAGGCCTCGGCTGCCTGAATAATGGTGCATGGAATAATGGAATAGGACCTCGGTTCTATTTTGTTGGTTTTCGGAACTGGAGGTATTGATTAACAGGGACAAAAGGGGGCATTCGTATTGTGGCGTTAGAGGTGAACTTCTTGGATCGCAGCAAGACGAGCTACTGCGAAAGCATTTGTCAAGAATGTTTTAATTAATCAAGAACGAAAGTCAGAGGCGCGAAGAAGATCAGATACTGTAGTAGTTCTGACCATAAACGATACCGACTAGCGATCCGCAGGAGTTGCTTCGATGACTCTGCGGGCAGCTTCCGAGAAACCAAAGTGTTTGGGTTCTGGAGGAAGTATGGTTGCAAAGCTGAAACTTAAAGGAATTAACGGAAGGGCACAACCAGGAGAGGAGCCTGCAGCTTAATTTGACTCAACACGGCCAACACTGAAATGATTGACAGGCTGAGAGCACTTTCGTTGTGTCCAATATGGAACGGGTGCTGGAATTAGACCCTCAACAATCTGGGGCTATGCTCTCGGAGGCTTCACTGTCTCGCATCCAGTGTTTGATAAAGGAATTAACGGAAGGGCACTACCAGGAGTGGAGCCTGCGGCTTAATTTGATTTAACACGCCAACACTGTAAAATATCTGACAGACTGAGAGTACTCTCGTTTGGTCTAATTGAGAACATGTGCTGGTATTAGACCTACGGAAGACAGGTCAGTTGTACCCTCCTAATGAAAGAGCGTCTGCTACGGTAAACCTGCTTAACCCTAGAGAAATCACAGGTTCCAGACACTTGGTCATTAACTGACTAAAAAGTCCTCTATTGAATCATTGTGTCTAATAGTAAACGGGTGCTGATATTAGACCCTCGGAAGACAGGTCAGATTTATGCAACTAATGACAGGGCGTTGCTACGGTAGTCCTGCTCAACTCGAGAGGAATCGCAAATCGCAGACATTTGGCCCATGTGCTAGGCTGATAAGCCAACGGCGCGAAGCTACCCTACATCTCACCACCACTTTGATGGGAGGCTACGATAGGGTTGGGACCTGGGGCTTGTGTCCCAGCCCGACCCAGTCGAGCCGCAGAAAGAGGTCTCTGGACAGCCAAAGTCTAAAGAGGGCATCCCTACAGAAACGCCTGTTGAAATCGGATTCACTGAGCCACAGGCTTAACAGAATAAAACAGTTCAACGTAAATATCGCTGTAAACAGCGTACGATGAAGAAGAAGAATGCTGATCCATCCGTATAGACCAATCCTTTTGATTCTTCGTAACTAGAGACTTTCTTCAAGACACATGTCTTCAGGATATTTGATGTCTGCTTAGTGGCACCTTTTCTGTCAGGTGTGCTTTATTGTATTTTCCGTTTCTCTCTCATCTGATAGAAGGTGAATATGGCTTTCATCTTCTGCCAAATCCAGAGAAAACAGTTACTTTAGACTTCTCCTATGTTTCCAAGTGTCTATTTGTACTCTATGTGAGTGGCCATTTGTTTGATTCGTGTATCTTTCTACCGCGTCATTCAGCGTCCCATTTATCCTGATATCAAGCGGTTCTATGTTCGCCTCTATCTCGCATGCCGCAGTAGTTGTTGATCTCATCCACCAAAAATTTGTCCGATAGCTTGATTCTGCATCTGGTCAATAGATGAAATGTTATGTGTACTTGCATTGGTCTGTATGGGAAGTCTGTAGTTTATCACCGATCGTACAAAGTATAATTTCTGAAGTGTTTGTTCATCTTCTATCCAATTTATACTAGCGAGTCTCTTGGTTAAGTTTAGTTGCTTAGTTGTTTTAAATCTAACATTGCAGATGTGGTTACTACATTTCAACTGTCTGGCCAGTGTTAGTTCCAGATAAATTGGAGCATCCTTGTTTTCATTTTGATGTTAATGGATCTCTTACAGATAAACAGAAAAGTAGACGTAAATATAGACATAAGTATTGACTGGCAGACAGAGAGATATATTTATAAACAGACAGGCCGACAGATAGACACGTATAAACGTTTACAGAAAAAGAGACAGACATATAGTTAGATTGACAGATATATAGACAGACAGACGCAAAGACAGAGTGACAGATAGACAGACCGACAGGCAAACAGGCAGGCACACATATAGACATATATATATATATATATATATATATATATATATATATATATATATATATATACATATATATATGTATGAATGTGTATATTTATATATATATTTACTTCGTTTTTTTATTTTTATAATGTTGTCTCCTCCGTCGTTTTCAATGGTATCTTTGATTGAGTCATCCGTATACGCATGTGTCCAGGCTGTTGGTGGATATTGTTGGTTAATGTAATTTGTAACTACAAATGGAAATGAATGTAAAACATTGCCAGTATGCAGCAAATCAGTCTCCAATAATCAGGTTTTATAATTGATTTTGACGGTTGCCATTAAACCTGAAATTGAATGTCACGCAGAAAGATCACTGGGGTTATTCTATCTAGAATGTTTCTACACTCATCCACATCATTCTTTTTCTTCTTTTTCGTACACAGTCAGACAGTAACCATTATTTCTTCGAAAAAAGCGGCGGTCATCCTGAGGCTGTCGCCACTGCCATAGAGCTTGTCTTGCAGTTCCACTGGTGATGGCCACATCTGCTCTCTCTGATCCTCGTATGTCGGGCAGTTCTGCAGCAGATGTTCAGCGGTCATTTTACCAGTACCGCACGGGCATTCTTCGGTACACTCTATCTTCAATTTGTTGAATAGGTGGTACCTCAGTCTATTGTGGCCAGTGCGAAGTCTGAAGACAACGACCTGCTCTCTTCGGTTCAACTGGTAATAGGCATCGTTTTTGGTGTAACCAGTATGTTCGGTTTCCCATTTGGTCATGTATCTGGCTTTGATAAGCCCACCACTACCCTTTTTGGTGCGGACTGCTGGCACAGTTTGCAGAATGCTGCTCTTAAGTCATTAAGCTCAGTATTTTTCTTCCTTTTTATCGCTGTGGCTACAGCGAGAGCATCTGTAAGCAGGACTATATGGCTTTCATTTTCACTGTGATCCACATCATTCACAAACAGGCACATCAAATAACATAGCACGCAGCATGTGGCATATTTATTATACCATACTCATACAACAACTTTTAATGTGAGTGCATGGAAAGTACAAACAATACAAGAAATATATCTTATCTAAATAGATACTCGGAGTTTATAATCATACGCTATTGATGTTGCTACCAACTAATCCAACCCAGTTCTAACCGCACACTCCCCTTCCCTTATCTGAACCCTCAACACACTCTCAAAAACTCGTCTTCACCATCGTATTCAGTGCAGTCATTCACACTCAGATCCCCTCTGGCTGGTGATCTTGACATAATACATTCAATATATTCAACGTATATTCACATGTCATCACACACTTAATCGATCTGCGTATACTCACACTCTGGAACATACATCGTTCACAAGGTGTCCTGAACGTATAACACACATTCAGATCTGTTCTAGACACAGGGCGCCAGACACACACCTTGTAGAGCGACTGGCCAAGACTCAAAGGCGTATGATGGTTAAGCCAACCTGATTTGCATCACTAACATTCGTAATACAACATAACAATCGCTCTTATATTCTAATAAATCGTCGAGCTAAACAGACTGCTAGCTAAATGCTCTCTTTCTCTCTCTTTATCTCTCTCTCTCTCTCTCTCTATCTCTCTCTCTCTCTCAGTGGCCAGTCTGCTTGAGTTAAACTTTGTCTAGTATTATACAGTCTCAAGCAGTATCAGAGCTGTCCAATCGACCTCTGGGGGATGTCTTGACCAAGCCATCCTCTAGTTTAGATCTACCTCCATTCAGCTGCCATTGGAACGCATCACTCTAAATTCCTGTTACTCAAAATGTCGCAGCAAGCTCTACTGGCTTCTGTCTGTCACTCATCCCACACTACCCAAATCGGAACGCCAGAGTGGTCAACACCTAGCGTCTACCTGGACTAAACACATTCTTTCCCTCAATCCTCTGTTTTCTTTTGTTGACTTAGTCTGCAGACGGTGAGTGACCTTGGCGTAGTGTCGAGACGGAGAGTGACCTTGGCACACATTCAGGTACCTTTGTTTTCAGAGTCGCTGCCGACACCACCCCTGCCTCAAACGCTCATGCTTAGGATGGAACTGTTACATAACAAGACCTTTCTATCGTTCACAAAACACAGGCATTTGAATATATTCTGCCAGGAGAAAACGCCGTTGTACTCTTGAACCCCAAAACTCCCCCTTGTTCTTATATAAGTTCAGATCTCTGACCAGGTCATTCAGTTCAAGTTGGGCTACTGTGTATGGTTTTATGTAGGCAACTGGCAGAAAATATGGGTCGTGTGAAGTTGATGGATCAGGAACACAAATGCATCTTCTTTGTTAGTTGATTCATCTTAAAATGATTCTGGCACTTTGGGAACCGATAGATCGTTGTCATGTGGTACAGGACGTATTGCATAGGGAATGTTTGGATGTTTTCACAGTCCTAATTGTCTTGTCTGACAAGCCCTTCCAAATTGAAGGGACCATCGCAAGTAAAAATTGCTAACGTGATCAATGGGCACTCTCCAAATCATTTGGCAACTGCAACATTTATAGCATGCATTTTATCACTCGACCACTTTTCTTTAGATTTGCTGCGCATGTATTGCAACATATTGCGGCGCCCAACTCTTCTACGGATCTCCTATTTTACAGCCATAATACAAAAGGAAGGCTTTCTTAATCACTTCAGTCATATTTCATTTTTGTGAATCAAAAGTCGATTATCCACAAAAATAGCAATAATTATGTGCACAGTGCACACATGTCCTGCGCATTTAAGGAAAAAAAGCAGAAAACCATGCCAAAATAATTATTTATGTTTATGAGAGCTATGCTATGTATACAGAGTGGTGACACAAACATTGGTATTTAAAATTATTTTTTTTTTGCGTTCCCTCAACTTCTCTAATCCCCAAGGCGGCGTGTGTTGCACTGCGGTTTTTATTTTGCGCCTGTCGACCCAGTGCATCCGACTTCAGCATGCATTTCATCTTAGGGTCTGCTTCCTCCAGCTTTTTTTAAGGGTTTGCTTCCCCGGGGTAACGGCCGTTTCTGTGATGGGGATCGAATCCAGCACCTTCTGGTTGTGAGCCGTGTCACAACCACTAGTCCACGCCGTCCCCAAACATAAGTATGATTGTATCATCTATTTACAGTTCTATTTGTATCGGTCATTGACATAACTTATGCAATAGGTCACTGAAGTTGTATAACAAATATATATATATATATATAACATAACCGGAAATGTATATCTCGGAAACTAGAGACAATCATAATTTTTGTTATGTCATTTTCGTATTCAGCACCCCGGAATTAGTGAAGATGAATAGTTTTCTTGTCTGAATAGTCTTGGCCGTAGATTAATGAAGTAGATTGGTTTATGGATAAAAGAAGGAATGGATATGCGGATCGGCAGATGGATACGACTTTATATCGGTAGTCGAAAGATTGAAAGAGTGGATGAATTGGTTTGTAGAGGTATTTATAAAATATATTGATACTGGTGAACGTATAGGAAGTGAAAGTGTTAGTGGATAACTGGTTTGACGTATGTGGATCTGTGGATGAATTGCAATTTAGTTTCTATTAATATAAAGTTGATGAATAACTAAACAACATGACACCGTCATACTGGATGCGCTTTTTAATTTTAGTCTGCCAGCAGGTAGCAAGTTCTTTGTACACATGTCATTCGAGTAACGTTCAGTCGAGCGTTCAGAGATACCGTAAATAGGTGCTTGTGTATGGTTGAGTGATTACAAAATGGGTGCAAATTATAGGCGCTGTTTAGTTATGTTGCAGGTGCAAATTGAAGGCGCTATTCAGTTGTTGCTGTGGGTTCAACTGCCAAGAGCTGTTTACTTTTTGTTTGCGTGTGTAAATTTCGGGAGCTGTCTAGTTTTTGTCGCTCGTGCAATATTCAAACGCTGATTAGTGTTAATGCGGTTGCAAAATCCAGACGCTGTTTAGTTGTGTTGCAGTTGTAAAATTCAGACGCTGTTTAGTTATGTTTGCGGTTGCAAAGATCAAACGCTGTTTAATTTTGTTGCGATTGTAAAATTCAGACGCTGTTTAGTTTTGTTGCGGTTGTAAAATTCAGACGCTGTTTAGTTATGTTTGCGGTTGCAAAGATCAAACGCTGTTTAATTTTGTTGCGATTGTAAAATTCAGACGCTGTTTAGTTTTGTTGCGATTGTAAAATTCAGACGCTGTTTAGTTTTGTTGTAAAAAAATGTTAGCAACATGTAGCACTTCATTTGCAGATCGTCGCTTCTTTCGAGACCAGGTCATGCGCATATTATTGCGTTAACACACGTTTTTCTTTAGCCATCGTTGTCCAGTTCTTCACTGTTGTCTTCGACCCACTTTTGTCCCGCATCGTATATCCACCCAGGTCTTCCTTTGTCCTCCTTGCGTCTTTCTAACTCTCTGAGATAATAGTGACCATAGAGGGAAAAGCAAATACAATGGGCTGCGCTGAAACCATATGTGTCGGATAGAAAGGCGAATATCGCAGCCTCGTAAACTATACACAGCGTAACAAAACATCTTTGTCAGGACGAACGGCAAAGAAAACATTCTAGAGGGAGGAGATGACGTGAATAAACCTTTTCAAACTATTCGTACAAAAAAATATCTGTGAATTTCTTAACTCTTTTTCATCCTGACACTAAAAAATACGATTGCTTCAAATTAAAAACTTACAAGTGCCTTTGACATTTGAATGTCAGTGTCAATGACATGGATATCAGCAGTGCACTTGATTTGCAGGTGGTTTTACGGAGCAAACGAACTTTATGACCGCATATTAGTGGTTCACAAATAGCTGTCCCAGTATTGAAAAGCACTAGAGATTAGCAGCGATCTGTTATCAGTTAATTAATCACCGAACGTGTGAAATCTATCGAAATGAAAGTTCGATGCAGGTATGCGTACCTCCCTCCAGCAAGTGTGCATGTGTAGTATGGTGTTTCAAAATGGCGTGTTTATTGATACAGTTTGTTCTCGGCCGGGTGATGCACATGGAGTAGGAACACCAGATTTGTTCGCAGCGGTTTAGCCTAACGTGACATCGAAGATACAGCATAGTGATTGAGCTGAGAGTACCCAACTACTCATAGCTGACTGCTTTAGTCAAGTTAGGCGAATCAGATCTGACCAAGCAGCGGCCCTGGAAACATGTTGCACTAGTGTAGTCAGGGCAAGACATTAGAATTCGCAGTGGGAAGGCAAACACGGTACACAAAAACGACAGTTGAAATTATATGTCTTAGGCCTAGAGGCACATACGTTTCAGCCTCGCAGTAAAAGACAACACAACGGGACGTACCGAACAAGCGACGAAGAGGAAAAAGAACGTATTGTGAAAAGAAAAAGCAGAGTGACTGAAGGAAATAGCAGAGTGACTGAAGGAAAAAGCAGAGTGATTGAAGGAAATAGCAGCGTGACTGAAAGAAATATCCACACTTCTGGACATCAGCCAAGGTTCAGCAAACGACATCATCCAATTTGTAAGCCAGTTATACAAATGATTTTCATAAAAGATTTAACGACAGATCTCTCCAATTTGAAACAACGTCATCAATGATGCTGACGTCTGTATACAGCTTTTGGAGCACAAGCAGAATACATCCTAATGATAACTGTTACTGGAGATGAAACCTGGGTTTGCTATTCCCAGCCTCTACATAGATAAGTCTACCTTGCTGAGGTCGGAGAGCTTGTGCGCCCCAATGATCCAAGGAGATATGGCGGCGAGAGTTGTACTCCTGGCAGGATCACCCCAGCCGGACAGGTTCTTTTGAGAGAGGCCAGACAAAATGGCCGAAAAGCAGGTGGGGCCCTTTAGGTATAGCTGCGGAACTCACAGGCGATTGGTATATGCTCATGGGTGAAATGCATTCTTGTCTCGTTCTTTACTTTTTTGTCCTCTATCATTTATCCCCATGGATGACGAAGAGATGCAGACCAACGGACATTGCAGTTCTACATTTTGTGATGATCTTCCAGGTGGCGGGGAATGCCATAGGTACCATCACTACAGATGGGCTGGCAAAACTGACAGATAGCCGACCCAGATGAATTTGAAATGTTCCTGGCAGGACGTGACAATCCTGGGACACCAACACACTGGACTGCATCCCTTCAGGGATACTTGAAAAATGCGTCCATAACCACCCCACTCCCATCCTTCACAATCATGATGCCTCTAAAACAGCTTACTTTAAAAGAAATTTGGACGTCGCCTCAACACTTGAGAAGGTTGTATGCATTTGTCTGAAGACATCGGGCTATCAAGAGCTGCTAGCTAACAGCTAAATGGGTTATATCATCATCATCATTATATCATCGTCACTATCCCTAACCGTGGACCAACACAGTGAAGATGGAATGACATCATCCGCCTTAATCAAAACCTAAGAAGTTCTTCACGCAACCATCTGTAGTAAGGTTTGTATTACTCTATTTTGGGTTCAACGAGATCTATTTTAGCACACTACGTGCCTAGTGGAAACAATATCACCTGTGTCATGTTGACATATCTTCTCATGAATCATCTGCGTTTTGCAATAAATTTCAGACCATGTAATGGATGAGTGAAGGTATCATGTTGCAACATAACCATATCGGCTCACCACTCCATGTACATTGGTAACAATCAACGACAACCTGCACTTCCACATTAGCCGTACTCAGATCAAGGACCTGCACTTCCACATTCGTTGTGCTCACATCGAGGACCTGGACTTCCACATTCGTTGTGCTCACATCGAGGACCTGGACTTCCACATTCGTTGTGCTCACATCGAGGACCTGGACTTCCACATTCTTTGTGCTCACATCGTGGACCTGCACTTCCACATTCGTCGTAATCACCAAACTCTGCTGCAAGTGATTACACACGTTATTCAACCATTCAAAGAAGCGGTGCAAGGACAGACGATCAAAACATACAAAAGTAATGAAATGGATCAGTGACCACACTTAGACAACCACAAATTGACTCCTACATGAAACAGCAACATTAAACGTGTATATATTTAAATAATTTACTATATATACACAAGACAGGGATGTCTCTCCCCAGACCTATTTGACATAAATGCAGATAGCTTAATGAGGAGCGTTAGCGAGGATAAGAATCTAGAAAGTCAGACTCCCTTTTGGCGGAGACAGGATCCCGCAGCTAAGATACGCAGACGATATTGTTGATGTTCTTAAGCGGTTCAGGGGGATTAGAGGAGTTAATTGCAGCCGTGGGCAGTAGCGGTGAGGATCATAACAAAGATAGTGATCACGGATAAAACATTTGGTCAACATATTTTTCTCATGAGGGTGTGGGAATAGACCAGGTCAGGAACTTCGAGTTTCGGGGCTCTTGAGTTGACAACGATGGTGACTGTTAAAGAGAAATCAAACGGGGATTTGACATGGCAAAAGCAGAGGCTACAGTGCCTTAGGAGACTTTTAGTGGATTACCATTAGGCCAACAAAAGTGAGGATTTTGATAACCTGTATATTTCCCATTGCAGTATACGGATGCCAATCATAGACAGTTACTTAAACCTCTTGGAGTAAAATTGAATCCTCCAATTCGAGGCTTTATAGAGGGGTCCTCTACCAAGGACAGAGAAAAAGAAGAATGCACAAATTCGACAAAAGTTGATCATAGAGGAGAGAAAAACTGGTTCATATATCCCAAAAGGATCAGATGCTGCTCCTGCTGTTGTTGTTGCCTAGTGCTGGTCTGTTGAATGATGTGATTTGCAAGCCAGCCAAGCTCCACTGAGTTCTAGTATTATATATATATATATATATATATATATATATATATATATACATACATATATGTTGGCTGTTATGAGTTTCTTGGCAAGTGTATAGTACGTCAGTTTGCTATTACTTCCAGAACGTGGAGGAGCGAAATAAATAACCAATGTCTACCAAACTATACAAGCGTGATTCGAAGTGGGTGCTTTGGGATTGTGAAACGAACTCTTCACCCCTAAACCACGCTGCTTCCATATACACATATTTATTAGTCGCTCAATGGTCTCCAGACAACTGTCTCCCTCGGATACTTGAGGTCGTGGGTTCGAATCACGGTGGTGACTTGGATTTTGTTACGTGGATCTTCTGGTAAAAATTATCTTTATCTCTTATGTAGTGATATCGGTCTCCTGTGTTTGCAATGTGGAGCACGTTAAAAAGCCCTTAGCAGTTGGAGATTGCAAAGAACAGGCGTAACGGCCGCTGCCCAGACAAAATTCAAAATTCAAGTTAAAAATCGACCTAAATTATTTGTACCTTCCCCAGGCTAAGTAAGCCGCAGATAGCTTTCGACAACCTGGTAAGATACATTGACATTCATTTTTGAATACCAGCATTCTAAATATACACATATATGTGTACGAGGGGCGTTCAGAAAGTAATGTAACGCATCGTTTTTCTCAGGAGCTGTTAATTAAAAAGACATGACATGTATGCCTATCTACGTGCATATGTCATGTTAACATGTGTATTATTCAACATAATCTCCATCAACTTGTACAACTTTATGCCAGCGCGACACAAGTGCATGTACCAGATTTTGTTTTCATCATGTAGCCAGCCATTTCTTGGCTGCATGAATCACTTCTTCATCATCTTCAAATCTTGTCACACGGGGTGCATCTTTGAGCGGACCAAACAGATGACAATCAGAGGGTGTCAAATCGGACCTATATGGTGGATGGTGTAGTACAGTCCAACCTAATTTGGTGATTGCTTCCGGTGTTGCAAGAGGTGTGTGAGAGCGCGCATTGTCGTGATGAAGAAGCAGGTCTGCTGGATTCTTGTGTGGCCGAATCTTGCGGAAACGTCGATTGATTTTTTTTCCAAAAGTCTTAATGTAAGTTTGTGAATTGTTTGTCTTTTCTCTTGGCATCACATTCACAAGAATCACACCTTTAATGTCCCAAAAGACAGTGATCTTGACCTGTCCAGCTGAAGAAGTTGTCATTTTGTCTCAGGTTCAAAATGATGTGCCATGTTTCGTCACTCGTAACGATATTAGCGAATATGTTTTCTCCATCAGCATTGCAACGCTCCAACAATTGAGAAGAAATTGTTTTCTTTTGCAATTGCTGATCATCTGTGAGACTTCGAGAAACCCACCTTGCCCAGACATTAGATAATCAGAAAGTTTTTAGCGAACCAGAGCTGCCAAGACCTTTCTGCACCTCCACGCGGTGATCCTGGATAACAGGCTGTAGCAGGGCAGACTGGCTAAGGAGAAGGGATCGAAGAAGGAATGCTGACATGGTACTCAAAAAATGCTTGCTGAAGTCGGATGTGTTGGTCCGAAAGGTGCATATATCGCAGGCAAGCGGTAAACTACGACACAACGCATTCCGTTATCTAGACTGCATTCCGCTAATCAAGCCCTTTCAGTGTTTGGTAGTGGGAGATTGAGAATGAACGAAGCCAAGCCAAACAAGATTTTCTGAAAAAGACCCCTTTCTAACTTCTCCGTAGTTCTCCAAGGCGATATACTGTTTTATGGTAACCTGACTAACGAGATTGGCATCGACGTGATCCCCGTAATAATGACCGACACGCAGATAAAGCAAAGCATATCACAACCGCCTGTAGAACTCCGGTCTACCTTCATCAGCGTGCTCGGGATGTGAGGAATGCTACTACAATCCAGCACGTAACGACCGCCTATTTCAGAGCGCACAAAATAGTGAACTTACTCATTCGACAGGAACAACGACATGTGTTGGACAAAACTTGGCGAGATTAAACATGAATTTTATATTCATAGAAATGAAATTACTTCAGACTGAAGAAAAGAGAAAAATCGTTCCTGTTTAATTAAAATAACAACAGTTTTACAAATCTTGGAAATAAAACGGCGTTCTAGTTTACCACTAACAGCAGCGTACAGGTCATGCTGGAAGGATATCAGTTGGAGGATGTGGATACCTTTACCTATTTGGGCAGCACAATAGACATAACCAGGAGGTACAGATGCAGATGTAAGGATCCTAATTGGAAAGGCAAGAGGGCATTCCTGACACTAAACAATATAGGGAGATCCTGAGATTAAGATTCACACCAAAATTAGAATGTTCAAAGCACGTGTCAAGTCGGTGTTGCTGTATGGAGCGGACACAAGTGTCAAATCGGTGTTGCTGTATGTAGTGGACACAAGTGTCAAGTCGGTGTTGCTGTATGGAGCGGAGACAAGTGTCAAGTCGGTATTGCTGTATGGAGCGGAGACAAGTGTCAAGTCGGTGTTGATGTATGGAGCCGAGATATAGAGAACGACCAAGGTAATACAACAAAAACTCTAGCACTTCGTTAACAGATGCCTACGAAGGATAATGGGCATAGAGTGGCCGGACATGGTGAGGAATGAAGACTTGTGAGAAAGAAGCCAACAACGCCATTAGATTAGCAAATTAAGAGACGAAAATGGGGATATATAGAACATACGCTACGGAAGGCACAGTCTAACATAGCAAGAGAGACTCTTACGCGGAACCCTCATGGGAAAAGAAATAGAGGTAGACCCAATTATACGTGTAGAAAAGAATGTGACAAAGAGCTACAATTAAATAATTATACCTGGAGAGGGGCAGAAGAGCAGTCCAGGACCGTGCACGCTGAGAGATGTAGTCGATGGCCTATGCACCCATAATTTGATTGATTTATTGATTGATTGATAGGTGGAATAAATAAAATCACTTCTACTTCCTCAAGAAATCAAATTCTTTCCACAATGTAAATAAACAAAAGCACTTTTACAGGTGTAAAAAAAGCAAAAACTTTATCGTCTTCAGAAATAACATTACTTTTACAGTATGAATAAATACAAAAAAAACACTTTTAGAAGTTAAAGAAATAAAAATGACTATAGTCTCCAGAAATAAATAATTATATTTACAGCATATACATATTACAATGACTTTTACAGTTATAAAATAATTACATTTACAAAATAAATAAATTGATTTTTCAGTCTAATGCAATGAGTTGTCTAGTCTAATGAAACATACTTTATTGATACTTCAAATGTTTTTGTTAAATTTTAATGAAAAAAAGAACTTTTGCGTATTTGAAGAAATAACTTGTGTTCATAGTCTACAGGAGTACATTATTTTACAGTGCAAAAAAAATCATGTCTTATACAGCGTTTGCAGTAAAAAAAATAAATGTGTTATCCAAAATCCATCGTTATGCCAATTAAGTTCAGCGGACTGTTTACTAATATACTGATTAATTGCAAAGGTATATCAGGAAGTGCCTCTATCAGAGACGGAATATGTTACAATTAGGTGTTCTGTAAAAAAATTTGCATGTAAGACTTACAAATGTGCATCCCGCTTCGTAAACTTTGGTTCTCATCAAAGTACAACGGCATGCAAGCTGGGAATACCGCCCCTATTCTGTGACACATGAAAAACTGAAAAAAACAAGGCATGGAGACAGATGTGAGGGAAGACGTATTGTAGAAGGCTAGCTATCCAGCAGACAGGTGGACACATGCCTACACAGATGACCATACTAAGAATGTCACTCGGGACGAAGAAGGACAAGTGGCGAACAGACAACACGATGGGGAAACGGAAACCGGCCCATCGTCAAAGAAAACTCGAAAGTCAATTTTAGAGCCGAAAAAGGACAGGTGGCGAACAAACAACACGATGGGGAAACGGAAACCGGCCCATCGTCAAAGAGAATTTGAAAGTCAAGTTTAGAGCCGAAAAAGAAGCACTTAAGATCACATCAGATATTGATCATAAAACGCAAGAACCATATATGTCGGAAAATCAGGATGATAAAGATGCCCGGTCTGCCATAACGACACTCAAATCCCACAAAAACAAAGAACTGAAAGAATTGAGATCAGCCTTATCGAAAATCTCTGAAGAGTTCTAGAAAACAATGATCCAGTGAACATCATGGCACTCTAAGGTCAAGGGGACCGATGATGACTACAGTCTCCCACAGGAGTAAAAGCCCCAATTATAGGGCAATACAAAAGTAAAGTGGCAAGTGAAATATTTTAAAAAAAACCACGCACATGACGAACTATCCAGAACAAAGCAGATCATTATACTTCCTCTTTGAACTGGTCAGAACAAAATGATACATCACCTGTACACCAAATTCAAGATAGATACAACCCGTCTATGTTACTTGCCGGATGTTAGACATGACAGCAGCACATTTACTTTAGAACTGCCCGCAACAGCAGATCCGAGGAGAAGGAAGTGCGCCACCCCAACTACCCTCGAGGAGGAATTAAAACCAAGAAGAAAACAAAAGAACTAGTGATTATAAGTCTACATGAGCAATGACATCAGCAGAAGTACCTAACGAATTACTAGACATTATTTTTTAAAAGTTGTGTTTTTTTTTAAAATCTGCTTCGCGACTATAACTTCGACAGGGTTTTCTGTCATATATCATGAACAAAAACATCTTTCATGCTCAGTTTTGATGTTGATGGTGGAAGTCACTTGCCTTGAGCCTGTTTAAATCTTCACGACGTTTCTTTGGTATCTTCAGCGTATTTGAGAAGATGAGACCTCCTGGATTAAGTTAAATGCAGGTTGTGTTACATCCAGTAGTCTCGACTAGCACGTCTTCCCCTTGGCCCATGGTAGATTAGGACGACTGACTTATCTCCTAAATCTTCTTCAATCGCAATTCATGCGTCAAACCATCCCGACGAATTACAAAATAAATATCCTGACGTTAAGAATGATTGCAGAAAAAATTCTTGGACATACAACATGACGAATAAGCTTGGTTCATTGCGTTTATTAACGTGAATCATGAACAGTCTGGAGGATATCAATCTGTACGGTTAGCATATCAATGGTATCATAAACTTGAATTGGGATCAATCAGTATGTTTGAGAACTAGAGAGGATGAGTCACCTAAAAATGGGTTAATCAAGAGTGTGTGCTGTCCCCTTTCTTGTTTACTATAAACCCAGATCAGATTTACAAAGAGGTGACATACCTGAATTGAATATAGGAGGCCATAACATCAATAATATCAGATATGATCATGATACAATGTTATTGAAATAGGAACACTGCACATCTGCATAATTTAATGGATAAGATAACCAGCAGCAGTCAACAATCTGAGTTGGAAATCAGCATAAATAAAGACTACGGTTATGGTGTTCACCAGCAAGAAAGAAAGACCAAAAGCTTTTCTCAACATAAATGCAGGAACTCTGGAGCAATTGTCAAGCTATGTTGACCTTGACCAACTCATTTCAGCTGTTGGCAAACGGGAAAGGGAGATCATTCAAAGAATTGCAATCATCAAAAATACATTTAACAGCATGAGAAATACACTTCTGTCAAAGCAGATATATCAGATCTTAAAAATTAGTATCATTAATCCGTATGTGAGTTTAGTTATATTGTAAGGATCATAAATCTGGAACCTGACAAAGAAAACGGAGAAGCTTATTGAGGACATTGAAATGGTTATATTCAGAAGACTACGGCCAGTTTCTTGAAAAAATAGGAAAACCAATAGTGAAGGTATTGAACAATTCCAGGTAGAACAGGTATTTCTGAAAAAAATAAAAACCAAGAAAATAAAATATTTTGGTCATGTCAAACGCCATGACAGTTTGTGAACAGTTATTTTGGAGGACAGATTAGAGAGCAATAGTGCCAAGGGGCGACAGAGGTACAGGTGGACAGAAAACATCAAGATGGGATCGGGACACAGTTTGACTGCGTGTACCAGCCTGGCGCGAGACATGGTACAGCTGGATATCCATTACCGTCAACATGCATTGTGGAGAGGGCACTTGATGATGATGATGATGATGAGTACGAAAGGAAATATTAATCCGATTCGCAGCTCGTCAGTAAGCTCACGACTGTACAAATTACCATGGCAATCCCCACTCGTTGGCCCAATTGCTACTAAACAGCCCGTTTTCAGGAGCCATGCGATGAAGTCAGGTGGGGACTTGATCATTATTTTTCACATGACCTTAATGTTACTCTTCGCTACCTCCTATTCAGTATTATATTAGCAAACATTTGTCTTCACACTTAGATGAGCGCGGTGCCTTATTAACAAGGCCCCGAAGACTGTTTGAGGAACACCATATACTACGCGCTACAAGTTCTCCCATCGGTTGTCGCGTATTGACACACTGCAGTGTTATCCGCGTTAGTTTGCGACATCTCATTGTCAAAACCCAACAGGCGTGTCTGACAGCGATACAGTGTATGCACTGATCCTGTCTCATATTGAAAGCGCTCACCTGCGGGTGCTAGGATGCTTCCAATGATGTTTGTTTTTCTGTATCGTTGATTAATAAACAGTGGCACTCAAGTACATCATTTTTTTGAAAATAATACTCCTTTGAGGACTTCACATGTCCCGCTACTTCGTTAACCTTCATGTACTATTCTACTAAAAGAACCAGTTTGTTAGTCAACTATGTAGCCAGTCATGAACCACGTAATTTTTTTAGTATGTAATCAGATGTCGTTGAGCCCATTTTCACATCATATATGAAGCTGGATCATTTCATGTCAGGTCAGGTCAGGTCAGGTCATTTCGTAACCAGTGAGCTCGTTGGTGTACACATGCAGACATCCTCACAATCTCACGCCACCCTTCTCTGTCAGCGGCTGCTGCATGTGCCTCTTCTGGTCGGAGATTGGTCCATTCTTTTATCTTGTCCTCCCACCTCTTTTTGGGACGGCCTCTTTATCGTCTGCCTTGCCCCTTTCCACGTGGGATCATATTTGCAAGATCATTTGATCTCAATATGTCACCGTACCAAACGAGTTTCTTTCGTTTCCTTCTTCAAAAAGCATTATTGCTGTTGTAATTCTATCTTGTATTTCCTCATTTGTAAGTCGATCTTTGTACGTGACGTTTAAAAGTCTTCAAAAACATCTCATCTTTAAGGCCTGTATCCTTCGCTGAAGGTCAGCTGTAACTGTCAATATCTCACAAGCATAGAAGAATATTGACAGGACCAATTGATCTGATTTTAGTGCATAGTGCTAACATTTCATGTGGTGGGCTGAATTGTAACTGATATCCAGAAGTGCAGATATTTCATTAACAGTCAATCTTTCATGACGGTGCTTTCAACTTCTGCCATCGATCACGTGTCATTACATGACGCACCTGACCTGATCTGTAACAGAATGCCATATAACTCACGCCGTTTCATAACTTCCTACTACACTCATACACTTCCTGGGATGACATATCTATTTCACATGACATAACCTTCATTCGTCGATGAATCTCCCGAGTATATCAGAACACGACTGCACTTTGGTAACTAGCACTATTATCGCGAATATTTTAAACCGCAACTAAGAAGTCATATGACTTTTCTGCACAGTGGAACTAACTGCAGGACACTCCTTATATGACAAAGGCGGCCAGAAGGGTCAGGTGAAACTACTTAATCAAGACCTATTTAGTTTTCTTTGATAACAGACTATAACAAGCGCGAAGGATACAAGACTTGGTGATGAGTTGTTTCCGAAGAATTTTGAAAGATTGAGTTACAAATGAGGAAATACGAGATAGAATTACAAAAGTGTAGACTGATTCAACAGATGAAGGATCACCGTGATCGCTATAGTAGTGAGCGACACGTAGATAAAGCCAAAAATAGCACAATAGCCTCTAGGACTCTCGCCCGCCTTCATCAGCAAGCTCGGGATGTAAGGAAAGCTACTGCAGTCTACCACTTAACGCTCTTATCAGGCATACAAAAGAGTAATCTTACTCATCATGTACATTAACCAACAACAGCAACACGAACAACAACAAACATGAAAATGCCACGGGTTTCAAACATGTTACGAATTTACATGTCATGAATTTAAGGCCTGCATCGCGCGTAAGAATCGCTTCCGGCATAACGTTTATATGGAGACAATGCATGCTGGAGTACACAGAACCACCTCTAGAAATGGTTTGCTAAACATATAACGTCAGTCATAAAGATACATTGGAATGTCTTGATTATTGCACATTTTGGTGAAACTGTTTTGCTAAATATGAATTCAAGTAGAGAAAACAACTGGGTAAATAAGTTAGGTTGATTGTTGTTCTGTCACATTACAGTTACAGTTGATTTCTTTACTAAACTAATCTTTGTATTTTAATTGTGTTAACAAATTGTCCAGAGGGCGGAAATGTGGGGGGGGGGGGGGGGTGGATGGTTTGAAATCTTGTAATATTTGAAGAGTTATTTTAAGAATGATCTCTTCAATCCTTGTGGGAACTGTTTCTTCTCAGCAAAGTGTGCAGTGGCGTGTATGGAGAAGAGATGTGTGCTTGATGCGTTGTCCTATTCGAGAGGAGAAACGCGATTTATGTAACCGTGTCTACAGTTATGCGTGCGATATCTCAAACTACCTCTCTCTCTCTCTCCTCTTTCTTTCTCTCTGTTATCTATCTATGTACCTTTCTATCTAACTACCTACCTATCTTTGGATCTATCTAACTATCTATATATATATATCTATCTATCTATCTATCTATCTATCTATCTATCTATCTATCTATCTATCTATCTATCTATCTATCTATCTATCTATCTATCTATCTATCTATCTATCTATCTATCTATCTATCTATCTATCTATCTATCTATCTATCTATCTATCTATCTATACATATATATAAATATATATATATATATATATATATATACATATATATATATATATATATATATATATATATACCTATCTATATACCTATATATCTATATATCTATCTATCTATCTATCTATCTATCTATCTATCTATCTATCTATCTATCTATCTATCTATCTATCTATCTATCTATAAATCTGTATATCTATCTATCTATCTATCTATCTATCTATCTATCTATCTATCTATCTATCTATCTATCTATCTATCTATCTATCTATCTATCTATCTATCTATCTATCTATCTATCTATCTATCTATGTATCTATCTATCTATCTATCTATCTATCTATCTATCTATCTATCTATCTATATATCTATATATCTATCTATCTTTCTATTAGTCTATATGTCTATCGATATATATGTCTGTCTTGTCTTTCTGTCAAAAGAAGTCCACATTGCTCTTGTGGTAGCTATCTTCATTTCCCCTATAACAAAATTGAACGTGTGTGAGGATGGGCTATAATCGCACTCTTCCCCTTCCTAACACTAGGGCAGGTCAAATATCCGATTACAACCACAGGAGCATGGAAATAGAATGGCGCAGGATATGCCACATGCAGCAATAGCCCGAATTCAGTATTCCCGTACATTCCCTGTAATTGAACCCACAGGGTAAGAGAAGCTAAGAAAGATCACATAACACACAGATAAGAGACATGGAGACTGATAGAAAGAGATCAGGGAGAAGCTGAAATGATTAGAGAAAATATGACAAGACAGGTCTCCTTGGAGAGAAATGGTTGATGTCATATTAGAGAGAATAGTACAGGATAGGTCTGCTTGGAGAGAAATTGTTGATGTCATATGAGAGAGAATATGACAGGATATGTCTGCTTGGATATAAATGGTTGATGTCATATGAGAGAGAATAGGACAGGACAGGTCTGCTTGGAGAGAAATGGTTGAAGTCAAATGAGAGAGATTAGAACAGGATATGTCTGCTTGGAGAGAAAGTGTTGATGTCATATGCTGCCGAAGGTAATAAATGCAAAGTAGAAAAAGCAAAAGAAGAAGAAGAAGAAGAAGAAGAAGAAGAAGAAGAAAATTAAGAACAAAAATAATAATAAGAAGAAAATGTGTGTTACATTATCTGTATTATAATTTACCCCTGATGAAAAAGGATAAGACCACTCCTAACTTCAAATAATAACGTTAAAATGCAACTATACTAAAGAGGGTCGTGCTTGAGACTGGCAATATCCTTCATATAGCAACATTTATAATCAGAAACACACATGCTCAGATACAGTCTGCCTGCAAACGGCCATGCTATAGTTAAAACAATAGTCACATTGGAGTGAAAATGTGAATGATTACACGTGCTTACAGAAACCCTTCCGCTGAAAGGGACAGCTGCAACGATGGGCTGTGCTTCACGCAGCAAAGAAAACATGTGTGCATGCATTATTGTTTAACAGCTTACATATACTGTTATTGACCTCAAACCTGGCGTATCCAACTTATGAAAAAGCAGGTGACACTGTAAACCTAGCGCGCATCGGTGGCACGCATATGTTCCTTTAAATCCTCTGTAAACCGTGAAATTGAATGCATGTACCTATAATGTGTACGTGGCAGTGTGTATGTGTGTACCAACGAAAGTAAGATCTGTACACATTATGTTGGTCTGTTTCGGTGCACATTACTAAGATTTTCGAAAAAGTATCGAGATGACTAGTTATTAATTCAGTTTGGATTTCTAATGTATTCAAGAATTGGCGGGTCGAATTAAAACACATTGGAGACCCAGAATATCGCTTTCGGGCCATTGGTTTGACACCGTTTCAGGAGACAACAAATTCAAAAAGTGCGATCATTACCTAGGAGAATTATGCTGTTTACGATATGAGGACCACACAGGGAGACCCGTGAGTCAACAATTGCGTTAGTTCAGTGTTTAGACTGCGGCCATGTTTGTTTTCGTGCCCTACTCAGAGCCTGTCACATTCTCGCGCTATTTTGTTTTGAATTCTCCTGAACGTGGTCTGAGATGGAGAGATAGGTAAGATGAGTGCTGTCTGCATGTAGACCTGTCTAATGTAGCCCAGTTATACTTGACTTTTGACCTTTATTATGGTTTAATTTCGATTGACCCCAATCGAATTCAAACACAACAATACGATTATTATTTTAGCTTTTTGTTGAAACTTTTTGATCGCGACTCATAGCGGTCTGCTTGCATCAGGGTCAGTGCCTTATAGATGACCAAGAACTTATTTCACTTCAACATGACGGCCCTTGGAACAGATTGCAACCATGCAGCCTGGTTACAATTATAAACATCGAAAAGGGAAGGCAAAACCTCGTACTGAAAATACCGTGCTGAAATTCGATATGTCGATTGAAAGACTTCGATTTCATCACCTGGCTGTATAGTACCACACAACGTCGTCATAAGCTTCCTTTCCAGGGAAAACGCCGAAGACGATTAGGACGTTCACTCACTCCATTGTTGAAGTTCGGAAAGACGCGTTACAAATCTGTTGAATAAAGGCTTCGTGCACCTGCAGTCACCACATAGTGTACATGCTTTTGTTTTCTGTGGTTGAAATAAATTTTTTTTAATGCATAACAAAGCTTATGAGCACATTTGAAATGGAGATTGACAGCTCTCGAGGTAAGACGTGGGCTTCAGGTGCTGGAGATCGCTGGTTCAAATCACAGTGGAAACCGGGATTTTTCAACGTGGGCTTTGTGGTATTACCCCGGATCTCTGGGTAGTAGAAATCGGATGCCCGTGTTCAGTGCCCTGCATGTTGGAAATCAAACAGAGCAGGCTTAACGTCCGCTGTAAGGAAACAATTCAAAATTATTTTTAAAGTCTACCCACTATTTTAAGTGGGTCCTCGCCGGTGCTACGGAGTTCGTGCATTGTGCAGTGATTCTTCACACAAACAAGTATGGAAAAGAACAGAGCCCGTATTGGTTCAACCGTGTGCAATGACGTTGATTCTTCGACTGAGCTAAAACTGTAACTAAACTTGATCATAATGTTGGTTCCCATATCATTCGCCTAACCACTCTAATAGTACTGGACCATAATGGTGGTATCAAAATCATTCGGTTGGCCGTTCCTCAATGTTCTATGTCGCAATCAAAATGTATCTGAGGTAAAATAATGTTTAAATAACTTTTCTAAACGTTAAACACGAATTTGAACATAATAATAGCGAAATAGCTCTAGTGTTAAAGGAAGGGAGAGTGGTTGGTGGTAGGGGAATGTTATGTACATATAAATTAGCTGCACCTGGAGTCCAAAAGGTTGAACGCGTGACTCCTCACCAGACGGATAAACTTGAGCACCAATTTGATGACACACGATGTAGCAGTCATTGCAACCATATTTCCTTCTTGTAATAATGTATGTTGTGGGTTATGTGGTGTAAACATGTTGTTCAAGATGACGCAGGAATGTATGAGCAGCATGAGTTGCTTTTGCTTGATTTGCACATCATTTTTCTATCATAAAAACGACCAATTAGGCAAAGATTGAAAAAGGACAGTCTTTACTTTGGTTGTGAGATGGGTGACTAGGGCCGGTATCTGGCCCCACACATTGTTATCAATCATATACAATTAATGTGCGTTTCTAGTTGAACCAATAATGACCAATCAATGCTTTATGCAGTTCAAATTCTGTAGGGGAACCAACATACCCGATTAATGATTGTTACTTTTGCATTATTACTTCAAGAGGAGAGCGTGGCCGAATGGTTTCGAGGCCTGCCTGCCGATAAGGAGGGCAGCGATTCGAATCCCCGGTATGGCATTTGTTGTTTTTATGTTGGGGGTGAAATAAACAAACATAGCCAGCACACGACGTGACGACAGCAGTGGCGAAGCGGTCTGTAGTCCTCAGCCTTCAAAACCCCTCGGCTACCCCAGCAATGGGGAAAATGTCGTATGACAGTAATTACAAATAGACAAGTTATTTATATGAAGATAATTCGGCTGTTGACATATCTGAATATTCCTTTGCTCTCTGCCCAGTGCCTTGCAGCGATGATCTCCCTGTTCCAGAACCACCTTTTTGTTCTTCTATTTTGAAAAGTAAGGAGAGTGAACATCCGTTACCTGTGAAAAAAGCGACATCAATGGATACTGATTGCATGTCTGTTGAAGTTTCTGCATAGCGACATCACATTAACGAGAGAGAATTCGATAATCAAATAGAGTTATCTATATTTCCCAAACAGTAAAGCAGATATGTGTTGATTCCATGTGCAGAAATGACATCTTCAATCAGAGAATGTGCATATGTATAACTTTGCTTTTCAGCACACACACACACAAAACAAACAACTGCTTCCATTGTTTTAAAGGATATATAAGCTCATTGATTGTGTTGATAAAAGGGGAATGTTGGCAACAATTCAATCCGATCATGAAGATGACGATTGAAATATTTTTCTAACACGTTGAGGTTGTGAACTGAGCTGCATCACAGTGATATAATGTTATCACATGTTACATTCAGGTATGCAATTCATATGAATGAAACCTAATACTTTCTTCTTTCTGTTTGTCATACTCCTCTTGCCATGAGGCGTTGAAGAGAAACGGTGTGCGTACATTTCTTGTTATCTCCAAGTCCGAGGCTTATGCTGTCGTTAGGAGTAACTTCATGAGAGCGCCAGAGACACCCTCGATCCACTGACGTCGAGGTTGGCTCGAACATATGAACAGGAGACATGCATATAATATGTTCTCGCTGCAGGCTGGGCATCACAAATCCTGCTAAATGACCAAACCATTTTATTTGTTGTGCGTCAATGTTGGCACTACCTGGGCTTGTCCCCATTATCTACCTCAGCATTGTGATGTGTGGATTTGGTCACGGATTGTCTTTCCAGCTGCACTTCTCCCACATCACATCTCACAGCTCTGGATCTTACTCGAATTTGTTTCTAGTAAGGACAGAAATTGACATTAGAAACACTATGTTAGAATAAACAGTGCATTTATGAGACAACCTAGAACAAATTGAAACAACTGTTTCACACCATCAACCACGACCCGTATAGGATGCATATCTGAAGGTGATGTTTATCTACAGCAGGGCTACACATACGTCTGTTATGTTCTCTGTTTCTTAGATAATTGTGCACACGTTTTACTAGAAGAATATGATCCCCATCACCCCTCCCCCTTTAACATTCGCTGCAACCAGAACGAAATTAAACACTTGAATAATCTAGCAAGATGCTGCTATCTCTCTTCCACATCAACGTTGGATTCATGAAGGGTTTGCTAAAGGTCGTTGATTAAAATGGGGCTGGATTTCTGGATCTTCATGAGAGGTTTCCAAAACAAAGTCGGGCTAAAATAAAACAAAAATAAAATGTATTTGTGTATGTCGGTTCGTGGAACCGATATCCATTCCGAGAAGAGCGTTTTGATGTTATCATCAAAGTGATGACAAGTTAGCAAAGAAAACTTTCCAACAAGTGGACACACACTTTCAAGGAAACAATTTGTCTAACAACTACCGAGAATTTAGGCAAACCCTCTTGCTGCCTCATGAGAGATGGAGGTGCAGCATGTTATTGAAATGATACTTTCTGCATTCTCATCTGGATTTCTTATATCACAACTGTTGTCACTGACGATAGGGGAACGGTTTCATCAGGACACATAATAGAGGGCTGAGGAGGATGTTAGACCCTTTTGGGAAGCCGTAGAATCCAGCAGCTTATAATATGCCCTCAGGGCTGCACCCTTCCATCCCCACCTAACGAGTCAAATGCATTTTCTGTATCGTTACTTACTGTTTGTCCTTTTTGAATTATTCACTTAGAGGACAAGGACATTCAGGCCAGTAGACATTGCACCTCTGCCCCTGTTTATCTCCCACCCCCCCCCTCCTTCTTGTGGTGGGGAACACTAGGCGTACGATCACTACAGATGAGCTGGTAAATCTAACCCAACAATGAGAAGACAGCTGACTCACACGCATACTCTAGCTCTCTTGCAGGACCTGCCTATCCTGTGACACCGACACAATGGACTGCCTCCCTTCAGGGATACTCGAGAGATGTATCGATATGTCCCTACCCCCACACGACCTTCTAAATCTTGATAGCTCTAGGACAGCAGATGCAACAGCTTCGCATGTTTCAGTTTGCAACTGAGGACGACCTGTACGTTTGTCTTGGAGGCCTTAGGCTGTCAAGATCTAACAGCTCACTGCTAAACGGATCATAACACCACATGATCATCAGCGTCATCATCATCAGTATCATTATCCTCATCATCAACAGCACCAGGAATATCATAATCATCATCATCAAAATCGGCATCATCATCATCATCATTAGCATCATCATCATGATCAGCATCATCAGCATCAGCATCATCATCAACGTCAGCATCATTATCAAAATCAGCACCATCATCGTTATCGTCATCATCATCATCATCAACATCATCTTCATCAGTATCATCATCAGCCATATCATCATCATCATCATCATCATCATCATCCTCATCAGTATCAGCATCATCATCGCCAGCGTTTTAACATCATCATTATCAGCATTATCATCATCACCATCATCATCATCATCAACATCATTATCATCATCATCATCAGCAGCATCATGATCATTTTGATCATCAGCACTTGATAAAAGCTACCAAATAATATAAAATACAGCCATGCCTGTCGACTATTGTTGAACGCATGTAAGACGTGCTCACGCAACTTATTACAAGCGACAGGCAAATCGGGTTGGCCATGAATAATTGACATTATGTATATTACCATAATGTATTCCTACGCAAGTATGTAGAACTTTTGTAATTACATGCTCTTCAGAATTAGATCTCTTCTGGTTTTAAAGTTGAGACAATTAAATGCAGCAGCTCAAACAATGTAGAGGGGATTTAGTTTAATCTCAGACACAAACAGAACGCCAATATTTGTTACCTAATATTAACAATTTGATTTTTAAAAGCGTACTATTATTAATGCACATAATATTGAAAAAAATGTGTTTGGCTAAGTGTTGATTAGCAGAATTAGGTTCCTGAAAGGCACTGGGGGTGGATAAGTCTAGTCTAGTCTAAATAGGTTCCTGAAACCCACGAATGGCTTAGTGGCGACTGGTCTAATTGGGTTCATGAAAGGCACTGTGTGTGGCTAAGTCTAGTCCAGTCTAATTGGGTTCCTGAGAGTCACTGTGTGTTGCTAACTCTAGTCCAGTCTAATTGGGTTCCCGAAAGGCCGTGTGTGGCTAAGTGGCGTCTAGTCTAATTGAGTTCACGAAAGGCCGTGTGTGGCTAAGTGGCGTCTAGTCTAATTTAGTTCACGAATGGCCGTGTGTGGCTAAGTATCGACTGGTATAATTAGGTTCTTGAAAGTTTAGTCCAGTAAAATTGGTTTCCAGGAAAGCCGTGTGTGACTAGGTTTATAGTCCAGTAAAATTAGCTAAGTAATGGCACGTCCAATTGGTTTCTTGGAATGGCGTGTGCGGCGAAGTAATATGATGCCTGGTTTCCTCAAAGGCCCTAGTATGACAGATACGAGAATATGAGCACTGTCAAACTGAAAAAAAGCATTGCAAACGGCGACTTTAGTTGGACCTAGTTCATCTAGAGTGGATCGTTCTCTGTGTGCAATGGATCAGAAAATAGGATGACTGTCACACCGACATCATGCAATAGTTGACAACTAACAGTCCATTATAAACTCTAATTGCCAGACATCTTTCGAAATCAGGACATAGTACATTCCACCATTCACACATAGCAAGCGAATTGAGAGTGTTGAAGAGGCTTCTCTGTTTTACGAAACTCATTTTGCCATTAATCGGAAGAAGAACCAGTACAAGACACCTCGTAATCCCCGATTACAGTCCTCGTAATCGTCACTGCATACAGCCTAATCCTTAACTAAACACATCGTTACTCCTTCCTAGACATATCTTAATCCCTTAAAACACTAGGTAGTCCCTACCTACTGGAATCGCAATTTCTAAAGATAATTCTTCAAATCCCTCGCTCCACATCGTATGGCTTCCCCGCCTCCTAAACTACAGTGATACTGGTTACTAATATTACAGCAGCTAAAATGTATCCATCAAATGAAAAAAAAGTTGTTTTGCCTTTTCACAGGTTTTCAGGAAACTCCAAGAGCAAACTCTTTAAAGTTGTCTCAGCTCTGGCAATTTTCTTCTTCATAACAACCGTCATCTTTGTGATCGTCTTCGCTTATTACTACACAAAATACAATGATCAAGGTAAGTAACAATTGATAACACCAATAGAAGTATATATTTGGTATGCCACGACTTTAAGACTCATTAAGTTTACCCGAGGAGTGCGTGGCCGAATGGTTTCGAGGCTTGCCTATCGACGGCATTTATTGTTTTTTTCGGTTGTGGGTTAAATAAACAGGCAGTGGAGAAGCGGTCTGTAGTCCTCAGATTTCAAAACCCATTAACTACCCCAGCAATGGGGACAAATGTCGTATGACAGTTTTTTTTGGTTTTAGTTCCTTTGTTTTTATTTTTAAAGTTAAACCAGAACCTGTATGTACATCAAGAGACAATAATATCAATCTCAGAAGGTCTGATGGATCCAGTTTCCATAATACAGTGGGTACCACAGAGCTGCTTGCTTTCATCGAGTCAACGCGTATTCTGAGATAACGATGGGCTCGGTTATGCCGAGTTGTAATAGGGGTGTCATAGTTAATGGTCTAATCGTTAATGCCATTAAACGTGTCGATGACCCAGTAATAGGGGTGTCATAGTTAATGGTATAACCGTTACTGCCATCAAACGTGTCGATGACACAGTAATAGGTGTGTCATAGTTAATGGTATAACCGTTAATGCCATCAAATGTGTCAATTACCCAGTAATAGGGGTGTCATAGTTAATGGTATAACCGTGACTGTCATCAAACGTGTCGATTACCCAGTAATAAGGGTGTCATAGTTAATGATATAACCGTTAAGGCCATCACACGTGTCGATAACCCAGTAATAGGGGTGTCATAGTTAATGGTATAACCGTTAATGCCATTAAACGTGTCGATGACCCAGTAATAGGGGTGTCATAGTTAATGGTATAAACGTTAATGCCATCAAATGTGACAATGACCAAGTAATAGGGGTGTCATAGTTAATGGTATAACCGTTAATGCCATTAAACGTGTCGATGACACAGTAATAGGGGTGTGATAGTTAATGGTATAACCGTGAATGCCCTCAAACGTGTCGATTACCCAGTAATAGGGGTAGGATCAAAATTAACGTTGCAAATGCTGATTGAAAAACAGTAATAGCACATTCAAATATTGTGGCATGAAAATAAACACATCGAATGCAAAGACATTGATAATATCCAAACAAGAGAGGTAAATATATATGATTATCAATGAAGAAAAAATCGAACAGGTACAGAAATTTATATATTTATTGGCAAACCCTAACAGAAGATGCCAAAAATGACTTCAGAGGAAAACATAAATTGTTCAGAGAATATCAGGATATCATTGAGGAAAAGAATAATCGACACTCATATATGGCCAATTGCACCTTATGGGTATGGAAAATAGACTTTAACAAAGAAGAATGAAAAGAGCTTGGAAGCGTTTGCAACGTGATGCTACCGTAGAATGGAAAGAGTGAGTGTGACAGAAAGAAGAATGGAAAGAGTGAGTGTGGCAGAAAGAAGAATGGAAAGAGTGAGTGTGACAGAAAGAAGAATGGAAAGAGTGAGTGTGACAGAAAGAAGAATGGAAAGAGTGAGTGTGACAGAAAGAAGAATGGAAAGAGTGAGTGTGACAGAAAGAAGAATGGAAAGAGTGAGTGTGACAGAAAGAAGAATGAAAAGAGTGAGTGTGACAGAAAGAAGAATGGAAAGAGTGAGTGTGACAGAAAGAAGAATGGAAAGAGTGAGTGTGACAGAAAGAAGAATGAAAAGAGTGAGTGTGACAGAAAGAAGAATGGAAAGAGTGAGTGTGACAGAAAGAAGAATGGAAAGAGTGAGTGGGACAGAAAGAAGAATGGAAAGAGTGAGTGTGACAGAAAGAAGAATGGAAAGAGTGAGTGTGACAGAAAGAAGAATGGAAAGAGTGAGTGTGACAGAAAGAAGAATGGAAAGAGTGAGTGTGACAGAAAGAAGAATCAATGACAATGTACTCTGATGTGGGCGCACGAAGACAAATATTACATTTGATACAAAAAACATCGGTTGAGTTTGCTGGGGCACAATATGTGACATGAAAGTCTTCTACAGAAGATATCAGAGGGAAAGATACAAGGGAAGAGAGGGCCGAGACGATCACGGCTCATCTTTACCTATCAAGCTTGCAGAGACATTCAAGTACGAACATGCTTAAATGAAGAGAGCTGTATAGGTCAAATATAGACACTTGCTCAGACAACCTCCCAATCAGTCACATGACTGATCAACATAATAACGATGATGCTAAGCTGAGAGAATGGTCGTAGTACAACGGACAACAGTACTAAAGGATGTTTATAGAATTAAACAATAGACAGAAGGAATGGTGATTCAACAAGTTAGTGTAAACAAAGATCAACGTTAGAATTGGTAAAGGACACTATGTGCAGTCCCCGTGTGTTTCCAGACCGAGTCTGAGTTTCAAATAGTGACACTGCAAATGTGCCAGGTATATAGAAAGATACTACTAAGGAGGATTGGAAATTACCCAGCCAGAAGCTATTAGCTAAAAGAAAAAGATAATAAGACAAATACACCCCATAATATAACATATGTAAAGGATATGCATTTAGATATATATATATATATATATATATATATATATATATATATATATATATATATATATATATATAAATATATATATATATATATATATATATATATATATATATATTCATTTTGACTCTTCGTACGTCATACTAGTATCTGTTTGTGGTAATCTTGCACCTTCTTTTGCCAGTCTGTCTGCCTCCTCGTTGCCTTGGATGTTGCAGTGTGATGGGACCCACTGTACCACTACCCTTTTTGGTGCGGACTGCTGGCACAGTTTGCAGAGTGCTGCTCTTAAGTCATTAAGCTCAGTGTTTTTCTGGCTTTTTAGCGCTGTGACTACAGCGAGAGCATCTGTAAGCAGGACTATATGGCTTTCATTTTCATTGTGTGTCACCATTTCTTCCACTGCCGCCCTCAGTGCCTCTGCCTCCGCTCTGAAATTGCTTGTGTACTTACCAGTAGCGAATGACAGTGTTATTTTTCTGCCATTTGGTAGGTTCAGGAATGCTCATGCCCCTCCGTTCTGTGTAGTGTTTGTTACAGAACCGTCGGTGTATGCATGGGTCCAGTCCATGCTTGGGTAGATTTTCGATATGAAGCTTAGGGTAGTATCTCTCCTTTCTTTTTCAGTCTGGCAGTTTTTGTTTCCAATACCAGGTATATTTTCTACCACCTCTGGAAATATATCCTGCCTCGAGGTAGGTTTTCGTACAGTAGTGATGGGTTTTGGTGTTGTTAGTGCGTTTATGGGATCTTCGTGCATCTTTGCTTTGGCTATTTCTGCAAAGTTTCTCCGCTTTAGTTTCCCATTTCCCAAATTGTTTAGTCTCTGGTGCATTGGATGGTCAGTCAGTATTCGGAGTTTCTCTGACTGCAGCTGGGCTCTGCAGTCTCTTCTATCGGTCATGGATTGCAGTTTTGTAATCTTTTCAAGTTCTACAATTGGCGTTGACTTCATGCCTCATGTTATAATTCTCATGGCTTGCTTTTGAAGTTTCCTAACTTTATCGAAGTTCGCCTTCGCTGCTGTTGTCCATGCCGCAATGCCATACTTGAGCACTGGTCTCACTCTTAAACTGCGTGACCTCAAACAGGACCGTTACTTACCTTCCATATATATATATTTAAATAAATATGAGGCAGCATGGCTTTTTTAAGATTTCGATCTCCGTTTACGTTTAATATTAAATTAAGTTCGTAAGTGCTCGAGCACCATGTAAACTTTTTGGATCCATTTAAAAAAGAAAAAACATTACATTTTAAAAACACTACCGGGTCAATGACGTCATTAAACTAAAAGATCTCTCAGAAGTTCAGCGATGTCCAAGGAGAAGTCGGTTGCAGCTACAGGTCAGAAATACAGTGAAGGTCAAGGAGAAGTCGCACGTTAACAGTCTTGTGGATGCGAATCAGTTAATCGTGATCGTCCTTTGTTCTTGGGGTATTTCAAAAGGGAGAAAGATTTTTCGCACAATTAGGTAGTCCCTAAAGAATTATGAATTTATCATTTCCAAACACATATTTCAGCGCAAAAGATGACTGAAGATCTATCATGTTTCGCACAAACAACCATATTATTATTCTCTTCAGTAATCTGGGTTTTTTCTGATTGTCCACACTGAATTGAAAGGGAAATAACACTAAGTTGAACAGCTGTTAATTTTCTTCCAAAATGCGAACATGCCTGTGAAATTTGTTAAAAATATATTGCATTCCTAGCTTGATAATTTTAGGACAATAAGAATGGGTGTGTCCAAGCCTCCATTGTGTGTTAGGAAGTTCCGGGTAAATGTTGAAGTTCATGTTTACTTTTGAATCTTTTCAACCTTAACCGAAATGAAAATAGAATCCTTTCATTTCACAAATTGTGTTTTGTTTTCCTTGAAGTTGTCTATTAAGCGCATTAAGATACTGAAAGCACTGTTTACCTTGAAATCATCCTCATATAATTGAGGACAGTTTTTTTGTAAAAACCATTGGAAGAAATGCACGTTTTGATTTCTTCGAACATTTTACTGGTCCATATGATAGTATCGCCACGACTTTACCGACCTATGTCCGCATGAAGGATTAGTTATGAATATGGCGCCGACACATCATACAAGAAGACTTTCATCAGACCTGAGTTAAGGGGTTTCACTAGAAGAAAGTTGATCAACTTAACAATCACTTTGAAGTGCTCTGAAATGTCAGAACCGGATTTCAAATGACCATCTTGGTTTTTAATACAAATTAAACAATGGTAGTTAATGAAAGGCGGATAGCGTTTATCATTTCTTAGAAGACTGACCACTCCTTTGTTTTTACACACCGTTGATGGTGCACCATCTGTAGCTAGCACATACGCTTTCATATGCCAATATCATTGAATACTAGGAAGTTGATAACACCATTATAAATATCTTGACCCGTAGTAGTACTTGAAAGCGATAACACTGTCAGAAATAAACTGTCAACAGTTCTGACAAGCTCAGACCGTATAATACACAGTGCATAACTTATGTTTTTAAGGTACTCTAACAACACACTCTTATCCACATTATTCATATTGTATAAATATAGATATATTTTTTTAAATCTAGCAACAAAAAAAACTACATCGCTATACAATATGTCAGTAACGAAGAAAGCAGAATAAACATGTGATACATATTGTCGGTGTGTGTGTGTTTACATGCATGCGAATAAGTGTGTACACGCGTGTACATAAATGTGCTTATACGTGTAACATGTGCGTGTGTGTGTGTGTGTGCGTGTTTGAACTAATGATTTCTAAGATTATTCTAAATGTCAGTTCGGTGTTCCCAAATGAAACAAACCAAAACATGGAAATACAAGAACAAATACATGGAAATGGAGAAAGGAATTGACATATTTTAGAAGGAATGATGGTTTGTCTAAATGAATAACACGAATACGACAGTGATGATGAGCAAAAACCACAATAATAAAAGTGGAATGCGGTGTAAAGTGACAAGAAGTCCATCCCAAAAACCACCCATGTGACGGGATCTGACACCTGTCTAGAGAAGACCACCCCAAAAACCACCCATTTGACGGGATCTGAGAGCTGTCTAGACAATACCACCCCATAAACCACCCATGTGACAGGATCTGCCAGATGTCTAGAGAAGACCACGTATCATACTACGTCTCTGAGCTTCCAGAACATGTAGACCACATTCATGATCGGAACCATCAGTCTGTGTTACTGCGGTCTGGCAAACATGACAGCAGCACATGTACTTTAGGACTGATTCCCCACCCACGTCTCCTCTCCGGCCATCCCCAGCCGGCCAGCACACATATCTTAGGAGAAAGATGTGGCGCACACCAAATCCACTCGAGGAGAAACTAACTGTACAGCGTTATTGGGTCCCCGAAAAATACTGCAGGATTTATAGAAGAATCCAGTCGCAATCAAATGAGCAATGTTTGTGGAAGAAGAAGAAGAAGAAGAGGAAGGAGGAGAAGAAGAAGAAGACGAAGAAGAAGAAGAAGAACAAGAAGAAGAAGAAGAACAAGAAGAAGAAGAAAAAGACAATGAAGAATCTAACGGTAAATATAACTAAAACATTCTCATGTATTGTTATAATTTTTTTTTCTCTCTGCCAGATTCGCTAGCTTTATGCTCCACACCAAATTGTGTCATCTCAGGTAAAGATACTCGCTTTTGTCCACTCACTTCCTACGCGACAACATTGTCTGCTATTGAGTAGCATTTAATGTTTCAGCTTCTAAATGTGTGTATCATTGGCTCCATGTGGCCCTTCACCATGTGTCTGCAAGATACATTACAGGTAACCTTTTTGTGTCGTCGATTCAGTGGGGAAATGCAAATAGGCGGAAACATGATTCGCAAGTATGGCGTGATTATAACCCACTTATAATGTTCTATTATGGTGTTCTCTTATAGTGTTCTCTTATAGTGTTCTCTTATAGTGTTTTCGTGTAGTGTTCTCGTACAGTGCTGTATTATAGTGATATCTTATAATATTATAGTATAGTGTTCTCGTATAGTGTTGTCTTAAAGTGTTATCTTATAATATTATAGTATAGTGTTCTCGTATAGTTTTATCTTATAATATTCTCTAAAAATGTTCTCCTATGTTGATGGCTTTTAATGTTCTGTTATACTGTTCTCTAAAAGTGTTCCCTTATAGTGTTCCCTTTCGCTGATGTTCTATGATGTTCTCTTTGAGTGTCCTCTTATAGTTTTTTCGTATGGTGTCTTCTTATAATATTCTCGTAAAGTGTTCTCTCAGAGTGTTTTTTTTTAGTATTCTCTTATAGTGTCCTCTTATTGTGTTATCGTATAGTGTCCTCTTATAATATTCTCTTACACTGTTCTCCTATGTTGGTGTCGTATGGTGTTCTCTTAAATGTTCTCTCATAGTGTGCTCGTATGCTGATGGCTGACAATGTTCTCTTATAGTGTTTTTTTATAATGTTATTTTATTTTGATGTCTTGTAATGTTCCCTTATGCTGGTGTCTTAAAACATTTTCTGAAAGTGTTATTTTATATTGTTCTCTTATGTTCATGTCCTATAATGTTCTATTATGCTAATGCCTTATAATGATCTCCTATAGTGTTTTTCTTATATTGTTATCTTATGCTGATGTCTCACAATGTTCTCTTTGCTGATCGCATATACCGTTCTCTAAATATGTTCTCTTATAATGTTCTCACTTAGTGTTCAGTAATTTTAGTATATCATGTTTATTACTGTTTGCTCAACATTAGTATATTAGTTTTGTCTTTGCTTGTGATGCTGATAATTGCGATGTTCATTCAAATTGTTGCCCCTGATCTGCCGCGTGAGTTACCTGCTCTTAAGAAAAACTTCATTGTAAATTATGATAAAAAAGCAGCACCTGATCTCCGTAGCGTGGGGTCATCGCTAAAATTGCTTTCCCTGCAAAATTATCGCTGCATCAACTAATGTTCTTTCCCTGGATTACTCAGCTGCGAGGAGCCGGCGATGCAGCCGTGGATAAGCAGACAATAGTCACGAGTCATAGCTGGCTGCTTGGGTGAGGATCAGTGACACATTACTGACGAAGACCCTATTTCGCCTTCAAATGGCAGCCCTGGAAACTGGCTGCAGTCATGTAGACTGTATACGCATTTATCAATTTTAGAGAAAAGGCAAACAAAAGTCCAAAAATGCTGCGTTGAAATCGCATGTGTTGGACCGAATAGCGCAAATATCGCTGCCTTGCTGTAAACTACAAAATAACATAACACACATTTGTTTCAGGACGAAAAAGAAGAAGAAGAAGAACCACAAAGAGAAGGAGAAGTAGAAGGAGACGAAGAAGGAGAAGAAGAAGGAAAATGAGAAGAAAAAGAAGGAGACAAAAACGGAGAAAGAGAGGAATAAGAAGGAGAAGAGGAAGGAGAAGTACAAATAGAATAGGGAGGGGAAGGTAGAAGAGAAGATGGGGAAAAAGAAAAGGAGGTGACGGGAAAGAAGCACAAGGAAAAGAAAAAGAAGAAGAAGAATAAACATGAGTAAGAAGAAGAGATTGAACATAAATATAAGATAGAGAGTGAGGTTTAGGAGAATGAGGAATGAGGAGCAAGATGAAGAGCAAAGAAGCTAAAAGGAAAGAGAAGAAGAAGGATAGTAACAATAAAAATAATAATAATAATAATAAGAAGAATAAGAAGAAGACGAAGAAGAGGAAAATGAAGAAGAAGAAAAAGAAAAAGAAGAAGAATATAAAGAAGAAGACAATTAAGGTAAAGAACATGGGGACCAGGAAAATCTGAGAAAAAGAATGAGAATCAGATGAAGAAGAAGTCGAAGAAAAAGTAGAAGATGAAGAAGAAGTACAACAACAACAGCAATGACACCAATTCGAACGACAAGAAGAAGAAGAACAAGAAGAACAAGATGAAGAAGATTTAGATAAGTCGAAACGTGTGACACTCTGAAATGTAACATACCAGTAGAGTTATAACTCCAAAGATGATACCACTATACAGTCAGTCCCAACTGATGGGGGGTCTTCTCGAGTATTTACGTACTTATAATCTCAATATCCATTTCATTAACACATCAATAATGTATCAACCTTTGTCTAGCGGCCACAATGGCCAAGAAGATGAACTTCTCCGTTAACCCATGTGTGGACTTTAGTGAGTACGCTTGTGGCAGGTTCATCAGCGAGTCCTTTTTTCCGGATGGAGGGACACGAGTGGGGACTTTTAGCGTCCTTACCGACGAAAATAAGCTGATAATGAAAGGTGTGTATCTTCGTGGTGGTCCATATATCGAGAGGTAAGAATATGGCCACTGCATTTCTACGGTTGTTGTGAAAGGTTACTAACGAGGGTTGTGTTTGAGGCTCTAAACATCTTCAGGAAAAGGACATTGCTACATATACCACAAATACAAGAGCGCTTGGAGATGATTCGTTGTAGGGATCAGTCTATTGTGGGGGGGTCTGTGATTTATAGGGAGCTGTTTGTAGTGCGTGTATTACTTACTATCTGTAATGAATCATATGATGTGAGAGGCACTATGATCTGTACGGCTTCATCTGTAGTGATGGCTCTGTGATCTGTAAGACTTCATCTGTTGTGAGGGCTCTGTGATCTGTAAGGCTCCATCTGTAGTGAGAGGCCCTGTGCTCTATAAGGATCCATATGTAGTGGGTGGGGTGGGGATGTCTGTGTTTTATAGGGAGCCGTTTGTAGTGTGTGTATTACTATATGTCATATGATGTGAGAGGCAGTGTGATCTGTAAGGATTTATCTGTAGTGAGGGCTCTGTGATCTGTAAGGCTTCATCTGTAGTGAGAGGCCCTTTGATCTATAAGGAGCCATATGTAATGGGTGGGGGGAGGGGGGTTATGTGATCTGTAAGAATCCATCTGTGGTAAAGACCCTATGATTTGTAGAGAATAATCTGAGATGGAGACCTTATGAATTGTCAGGAGCCACCTGTATTAGATGCCCTATGATCTGTAAGGAGTCATCTGTGGTGAGAGTCATATGATTTGTTTGGAGTCATCTGATGTTGGGGCACTATAATCTGTAATGATTAATTTGTAGTGAGAGGCTGTATGATCTATAAGGATCAACCTGTAGTGGGGATTCTGTGAACTGTAAAGAATCATCTTTGGTTGGATCCTATGATTTGTAAAGTGTCATCTGTAGTGAGGCCCTAAGATATGTACGGAACAATCTGTAGTAGGAGCAATGATCTGTACGGAGCTACCTGAGGTTGGCGCTTTGTGCTCCCTACATACTGAAATAGAAAAGAACTAGCAACATAACAATAAGTAACTTTAGCAGCATTGCCAATATGGGATCAAGATGCGGAGAGGCATGAGCTGCAGTGGTCAGCGACACATAGCTGACTGCTGGCGTCAGGGCCAGTGAACCAGAGCTGCCACAACCCTTCTACACCTTAACGCGGTGATCATGAATAACAGACTGCAGCAGGACCGGGCAGACGGGCTAAGGAGAAGGGATCGGGATCGAAGAGGGAATGCTAACCCGGTACTCAAAAAATGCTTGCTGAAGTCGGACGTGTTGGACCGAAAGGTGCAAATATCGCAGTCAAGCTGTAAACTATGACACAACGCATTCCGTTCTCTGGACTACATTCTGCTACTTAAGACCTTTTAGGGTTTGGTAGCGAGAGATTGAGAACGAAGGAAGCCAAGCCAAGCCATTGCCAATCATCCTTATGCTCCAATGTGAAGAACAGCCCCCAACTGACAGTTGGTGATTTCTTGCTAAGAAGCCCGTATCGAGCATTCGCAGTGACCGATTGCAATTGTAATATTATTTTACGTGACGAGGATGCTAGGTCTCTTTATTTAAACGTGTTTGAAACGCTACAGTTTGCCTTCCCAGATACTTGAACACAATTAATGGCGGGAACAACACCAGAATTAGACTACATTAAAGTAATAAAGTAGAAAAACCCACAGCATTACTGCCGTGGGGGTGTGAGGTGTTAGCAATCTCACATTTCAAAGGCTCAGTAGCCGTCTCCTCTCTTTCGCCGCTTTTACTTCCCGGACTGAACCGGTACCCATTTAAGGCTGGGTTGACCAGGGAGCCATTGCGTTCTGAAAAAAACACTACCGCCTCAACTGGGGAATGAACCCAGGAACACTCAGATGCGAAGCCAGCACGCTAACCACTGCGCAACACGGCTCCCTAGACTACATTACAAGACAGCAACTAAAATTGTTAGGCCATGGAACAAGCCTACCACCACAGAGCAATCACCACCCTCCCCACGCCCCCACCCTCCCTAACAAGCAACGGATTCAAGGCTAAAGCCAAAATAGGTGGTTTACAGAAATATCTGAGGTGGTGAATGCCACTGTGCATGAGGCACACAGCAGAGCTCGATCTAAAGATCTCTTCATAAACTGAAGCGGAAAGACAAAACAGGTAAAACGAAAAGAAAAAGAAGAAGAATGCTGGAGACTTTGCAAAATAATAATAAAATAATAAAAATAATAATACTGACAGCAATATAATAATAATAAAGAAACGTGTCAATGTTAAAATAATAATACCATTAATAATGATAGTGAAATAATTTTTTTAAACAGTATAATAATAGTAATAATAATAGTAAAGTAATGATACTTGTAATATCCACATAATAATAATAATAATAAAATAACACCAATGATACTATTAGTAAAAATTGCAGAATAATAACAATAATAATAGTGCAATAATATTATTATTGTGTAACATAATAATAATAATAATATTATTATTTTTACTACGGTCATTATAATAAAAATAATCTGTTTATGGTCGTCGAGGAGGACCGTTAAATTCATCATGTGTCGTACTAAATTCTTGTGACGTTAGGTGTACATGCGACCGACCTAGCCAATTTTTCCCTGGTAATTATATTGCACGACTTGAAAACATTGTCTTTGGCTTATAATGTTAATCTCTCTGCTCTAGGCTTTCTGGTCGTGGGTCTATCCTGCTCTGTCCGCATATGAACGAAATCGCTGATTGTAGCCTTCTTCACCATGTCTTCCCAGATAAACGATTTTGAGACAGGAGTTTCTTGATTGCAACACCTAAAAGACTACTTCAGACTGTCCTTAAACCATTTTGTGTAACGTCTCCGTGTTCACTTTCTTACGCACAGTAATTCAACATCCTGGTGTCTCCAAAGTCGACACTATAGCTCTCACATGTGGGGACAATGGCGGCGAGTTAGACCTTCACCTTAGTCGGCATGCTGATTCCTCAACGTTTGCGAACTGTCGAGCACATTCGACTAAAAGATGTGCTAACTTTGCGATTCTATTTTTCATACTACCAACAATAATCACAGATCTTTAAATCGTGCTCCCTTCATAGACGAATTTGTCTACTGATTTTAATTTGTGCCCCTTCATTGTAATCGCATCATGTTTATGTATTCGTTATAATCATTGACTTTCAGATATTATCACTGCCAATAAAACAGAAGAATACGACTACCTCAGCAATATGAAGCGTCTCTACAGATCGTGCACGGATGAAGGTATACACTGTTGAATATAGGCACACATGAATGTAGTCACTGGTGATTATAGGCACTCATGAAGCTAGACATTGATGAAGGTAAGACATGAGGAAGGTAATCACTGATGAAGGTAAGCACTGATGAAGGTAGATACTGATAGATATATGCACTGTTAAAGGTTGGCATTTATGAAGGTAGAGAATGATAAAGGCATGCACTGATTAAAGTATGCACTGATTAAAGTGGGCACTGATTAAAGTAGAAACTGATTAATGTAGGCACTGAAGAAAATAGGGACTGATGAAAGTAGTAATTTATGAAAGTAGGCACTAATGAAGGTATCACTGATAATTATAGCCACTGATGATGGTAGGTATAGATGAAGGTAGGCACTGGTGATGGTAGACATTGACAATTAGAGGCACTGGTGAAGGCAGGCACGGATGGACGTATAAACTGTTGGAGGTATAATGTAGACACTAATGAATGTAGGCACTGATGTACGTCGGCACTGATAGAGGTAGACGGTAGACACAAAGAAGGTAGGCACTGATAGACGTCGGCAATGATATAGGTAGAAGGTAGAAATTAATGAAGGTAGGCACTGATGGACGTAGGCACTGACGGAGGCAGAAGGTAGACACTAATGAAGTTAGGCACTGATGGACGTAGGCACTGAAGTCTACTGTCTCTGTGTCTCCACTTGGATGTGGTTGTGGCTTAATAATGGTGAGAGCTGATAAGAAGCCTTATTTGATTTCTTGATTCTATTTGCCCCTTCTGTTCATCCTTTCATCTTGTGTGAATACGCTACCCGCGTATTTGGTCGTATGCCTGTTCATGTTATCTGCATTTTATATGTATATTTTAGGTCAAACAGTTGGACAACAGGAGAGCAGCTCTTCTCGAGACTAAATGACTCCAGTCGATCCACTAGAATTAGATCTTTTGAGTGCGTATATGTCACAATACCCTTACCTCCCGCTCTAGCTCACAAGAAGGAACCTTTCACATTGAAAGACGGTGTTAGAATCGTTGGAGTATATTTCTTGCTCTATTTATGATTCATAATAACTCAAAATATTCACTTTCTCATAATACTTTCTCATATTTGGAGTAATGATTATGAAGCTTTACTTAAAAAAAAATCCAAGCAGGCTGTAGAGTAAATAGTATGTCTTCTTCATTCTTCTTCATCGTACGGTGTCAGACATCAACCTTTTTTTTCGAAAAAAGCAGCGGTCATCCTGAGGCTGTCGATACTGCAATAGAGCTTGTCTAGTGTTGCCACTGGTGATGGCCACATCTGCTTTCTCTGATCCTCGTATGTCTAGTAGTGTTGCAGAAAATGCTCAGCGGTCATTTTTCCGGTACCACACGGGCATTCGTCAGTGCCACCAATCTTCAATTTGTTAAATAGGTGGTACCTGAGTCTATTGTTGCCAGTGCGAAGTCTGAAGACCTCGACCTACTCTCTTCTGTTCAACTGGTAATAGGCATCGTTTTTTGTGTAGCCAGTATGTTCGGTTTCCCATTTGGTCATGTATCTAGCTCGAATAAGCCATTTTGACTCTTCGTATGTCATACTAGTATCTGATTGTGGTAGTCTTGCACCTTCTTTTGCCAGTCTGTCTGCCTCCTCGTTGCCTTGGATGTTGCAGTGGGATGGAACCCACTGTACCACTATCCTTTTTGGTGCGGACTGCTGGCATAGTTAACAAAGTACTACTCTTAAATCATTAAGTTCAGTATTATGCTGGCTTTTTAGTGCTGTGACTACGGCCAGGGCATCTGTATACATGGCTATATGGCTTTCATTCCTTTTACCTGTCACCATTTCATTCACTGCCGCCCTCAGTGCCTCTGACTCCGCTTTGAAATTGCTTGTGTATTTTCCAGAAGCGAATGACAGTTATTTTTCTGCCATTTGGTAGGTTCAGAAATGCTCCTGCCGCTCCGTTCTGTGTAGTGTCTGTTACAGAACGGTCGGTGTATCCATGGCTCCAGTCCCTGCTTGGGTAGTTTTTCATTATGTAGCTCAGGGTAGTATCTCTCCTTTCTTTTTCAGTCTGGCAGTTTTTTGTTTCCAATACCTGAATATTTTCCACCATCTATGGAAATATATGCTGCCTCCAGGTAAGTTTTCGTACAGTAGGGATGGGCTTTGGTGTTGTTAGTGCGTTCATGGATCTTCGTGCATCTTTGCTTTGCCTATTTCTGCACAGTTTCTCCGCTTTAGTTTCCCATTTCCGAAATTGTTTAATCTCTGGTGCATTGGATGGTCGGTCAGTCTTCGGAGTTTCTCTGCTTGCTGCTGGGCTCTGCAGTCTCTTCTATTGGTCATGGATTGCAGTTTTGTAATCTTTTCAAGTTCTACAATTGGCGTTGACTTCATGTCAGCTGTTATAATTCTCATGGCTTGGTTTTGGAGTTTGCTAACTTTATCGAAGTTCGCCTTCTCTGCTGTTGTCCATGCCGCAATGCCATACTCGAGAACTGGTCTCACTCTTCCAGTGTACAGTTTCTTTAGTATGCCTTCGTCTGCTCCCCAGCTTGTGCCAGCAATTTTCCTCATGATTGCTATTCTTTCTCTGGCTTTCATTCGGTTTCTCTCAATCTGACTTTTCCATGTCATGCGCCGATCAAATGTGACTCCCAGATAGGTTGGGTTGTCGTTTGGCTGCAGGAATTTGTCATTTAGACTTAATTTGGTATTTTGGGGTTTTAATAAAAGCGAGAATAGTGTGAATGTGGTTTTCTCATCGTTTATTTTTACCAACCATGAGTTCGCCCACTCTTCCAGCGATGTTAGGGCCGTCTGCATCCGATTTCTTGCTATGGTGAGATTCTTTTCAGACGTCCACATAGCCAGATCGTCTGCAAACATTGAGCTATGGACTCTTCTTGGTATATTCTCTGTAATATCGTTTATATATACCAGGAAGAATGTGGGTGACAGTACTCCCCCTTGGGGTACTCCCTGCTCGAGTGTCACCTTTTTTGCTAATCGGCCCTTGTACTTGGACTCTGGCCGTTCTTTGTTTGAGGTAGTGGTTGGTCCACTTGTACATTTTCCCACATACATCACTTTTTCTTAGCTTGACTCTAAGTCCGTCTTTCCAGACTTTGTCAAATGCCTTTTCCAGATCCACCCAAACAGCTACTGTGTGTTTCTGTGCCTGGTAGGCATCTTCTATCTCCTGGGCTATGAGGATGACCTGGTCCTCAGTGGATCTGTGCTGTATAAAGCCGGCTTGCTGTGGAATTAGTATTCGTTTTTCTTCCAGATGCCACATCAGTCTGGTGTTAATCATCCGTTCCATCAGCTTGCCGACACAGCTCAGTAGGCTGATGGGCCTGTATCCATTTGGATCTGTTTTGTCCTTTCCTGTTTTTGATACTGGTACCAGTATTGCGTCTTTCCATGCCTGGGGTATAATTCCCCTTTTCCAGCTTTGGTTCAGGACCGATAGCAGTTTCCTCTTCGCTGTTTGTTATCCCTTCTTTTCCGGGAGATTTCCTTTTCTTTAATGTTCTCATAGCCTCTTCCATTTCGCGCAATGTTAATTTGGCCATCATGTGCTCTTCAGGTGCCGTATTCATGTTTTCGGGCCCCTTTAGCTCTGCGCTAATGTATGTAAGCTTATCTGCAGGGACCTCGATGTGGTTTGCTCTGGCATAGTAATCGACAAACGCGTTTGCGGCTTTCTTACCTGTGATCCAGTTCTCGCCCTGCTTGATAGTAATTATTTTATTTGACGGGGTTTCGTCGTTCATGGCTCTGACTAGCTTCCATAGCTTGTTCTCGTCTTTGTCCAGGTTTAGGCTTTCCGTTTTATTTTTCCAGCTTTCTTTTGCTGTTTGGTTTAGACTGTATCTGTATTTCGCCGTCGTGGCTTTGAGGGCGATATATGCCTCCATAGATTGTTCTCGCTCTGCCATGTTCCTAGCATTTGTGACTGCATCTTTCGCTTTCTGCAACTCATCATTCCAATAGGGCTTATAGTTTTTTCTAGCCCAGCTTTGGACGGTTTCAGTCTCTGCTTGCATTATTGCCTTGCTTAAGCTTTCCACCATGGGCTTCATTTTGTTTCGTGTGTTGATGGTTTCACACAGCCCATCTGTCGGGATTGCAAATCTGTCCCAGTCGGCTCGTTTGTAATTCCAACGTGGGAGCGGTTTTGTTTCCTGTGGGCCTTCTTCCATGTCAATGGTTAGCCTGATCGGCCTGTGGTCGCTACCTGCCAGTTGGTTTAGCACCTGGCGGTCTATTTTATGGTGTATGTCCTGTGTGGAGAAGGCCAAATCTGGAGTCGAGGTGGTATGCCATGTTCTTGAATAGAAGCTAGGGCTATCCTCCGGCCTATTGATTAGGGAGAGATTTGCATCTATCTCCCAATCTTCCACTTCGTCACCTCTGCTGTCTGTGTCAGAGTATCTCCATCTCTCCGAGTGGCTGTTGAAATCTCCAACTACTAAGCAGTAGGAGTCTCTGACCTCCATACTCTTTGGTGGTCCGTACAGATTGTAAATGCGGATCTTCATCTCTTGAGCCATTATGTCAACTCCTACAATTTCTGCTTGTCCGGTGTGATTGACAGATACTGCGCTACTCGGTATGCAGTTTCTGGTCAGTATCAGGACCACTCCTTTGTGGCCTTCTCTATCGACACGGAAGGTCTGGTATCCTCTGATTGAGAATTTGTGGTTATTGTTGAGGTGCGTTTCCTGGATACATGCCACGTCAATCTTACCGTCATGCAGGTGATGTGTTAGGAAAAGTTTTTTGTTAATGACTCCCTCCGCATTCCACTGTAGTATTTTGAGGGTCTTGAGTTTTTGGTCAAAAAAGGTACCCCATAGCCATGTGCGTTGACTCCACGACACATGGGTGGGTGACCACCAGTAGTAAAGGGTGGGCCCCTTCGAGGCGTGAGGCCCGGCACTATCGCTGCCTGGCGGGACTCCGCAGGATGAGCGCCATGCGTTTTTCTAATCGGTTGTACTGTCATCATGCTGCGATTTACGTTGCACTGTTTTGTTAGTCTTGTGGCCCCGTGCATCCGATTTCAACAGGCGTTTCTGTAGGGATGCCCTCCTTAGCCTTTGGCTGTCCCCAGCCTATCTGCAAGGCAGCAGTTGTTTATGATCAGAATTGTCTCTCTTATGGAAGTTGTCTTACCAGACTATCGAGTCTTCACTACTCGTGTATATAGGGTGCGATGATGATATGTGAGGTGATATATGATATGGACTGGTTTACCTGGAAGAGAGGCAGTCCAGTGTGTATGTAGCCCAGGATCGTCACGTCCTGCCAGAAAAGTAGCATTTGCATGTGGGTGGGGTATCTCTTTCTCCCTTTTTTTTCGTGGCTTCTATGCAGAGATGGTTCGCCTAGCATTCCCCGCCAACTGGGATGTTGACACAGTGGGGCAGGTGGTCCGCTGGTCTGCATCTCTTCTGCGTCCAGCATGATAGCTATCTGGCTGATAACGTACAGAGGTAGATATCGAAGCAGAAGTGCATTTATCCAGGGGACAAGCCTGGTAATGTCACATAGATGTTTTTCGCCTAGTGTGCGGACAGATCTCATGTTCATTGGTTGAGTCTCGACAGTTCACAGTGAGGTGGCTGCTCTACTGTTTTCGACACCCCGAGCAGGAACTAAGTCTTATGTTGGTGGTTTTGCACCCCATCGCCGTATAAGGTGAGTATCAAGCAGCTGTCCGCCCCCTTTGATCGGCGGACGGCAGAGACCTCTTTCTGCGGCTCTACCGGATAGGGCTGGGGCGCGAGCCCCAGGTCCCGAACATGTAGGAGCCTCCCATTGCAGTGGTGCTTAGATTTTGGTCAGGATTGCGGGTTACAAGGGTTCGGCCGTAATCCCCCACATGGTAGCCTCGCGCCATTGGCTTATCAGCCTGGTACGTGTTCCAAAGTGTCTGCGGCTCCTCTCGATATGAGCTGGTTTTCTGTAGCAACGCCCTGTCATTAGTGGGGTAAAACTGACCTGTCTTAAGATGGTCTATTTCCAGCACCCGTTCACTATTTTGCCAGACGAATTTATTAAGGGCTTTTGTTTGTCAGTGGGCAGGTTTTTGAAATCTGCGGTTACTGCGGGGTTAAACACGTTTCCGTAGCGTTCTTTCATTAGAGTGTTAGAGAGCTGACGTGAGTCTAATACCAGCGTACGTTCATTATTAGACCCAACGGTAGTGCTCTCGATTTGTCAGTTGTTCTACAGTATTGGCGTGTTCAGTCAAATTAAGCCGCATGTTCTACTCCTGGTGGTGCCCTTCCGTCAATTCCTTTAGCGAGACAATCAAGTTACTTATAGGGTAGCCCCAGATTTTCGAGGGTCTAATTCCAGCACCCGTTCCATATTAGACCCAACGAAAGTGCTCTCGGCATGTCAATCATGTCAGTGTTTGGCCGTGTTGAGTCAAATTAAGCCGCAGGTTCCACTCCTGGTGGTGCCTTTCCGTCAATTCCTTTAAGTTTCAGCTTTGCAACCATACTTCCCCCGGAACCCAAACACTTTGGTTTCCCGGAAGCTGCCCGCAGAGTCATCGAAGCAACTCCTGCGGATCGATAGTCGGCATCGTTTATGGTCAGAACTACGACGGTATCTGATCGTCTTCGCGCCTCTGACTTTCGTTCTTGATTAATGAAAACATTCTTTACAAATGCTTTCGCAGTAGCTCGTCTTGCGGCGATCCAAGACTTTCACCTCTAACGCCGCAATACGAATGCCCCCGTTTGTCCCTGTTTATCATTACCTCCAGTTCCGAAAACCAACAAAATAGAACCGAGGTCCTATTCCATTATTCCATGCACCATTATTCAGGCAGCCGAGGCCTGCTTTGAACACTCTAATTTTTTCAAAGTAAACGCGCCGGTCACCCGGGACCCTAAGCGAAGTGTACCCGGGGGAGAGAGCCGGCATACGGTAGGGCAGGAGACAACGGGCAGTGAACCGGAGCGAGCCAGACCGCCCGCCTGCACCTGAGATTCAACTACGAGCTTTCCAACTTTAATATACGCTATTGGAGCTGGAATTACCGCGGCTACTGGCACCAGACTTGCCCTCCAATAGATCCTCGATAAATGGTTTAAAGTGTGCTCATTCCAATTACGGAGCCTCGAAATAGTCCCGTATTGTTATTTTTCGTCACTACCTCCCCGTGCCGGGAGTGGGTAAGTTGCGCGCCTGCTGCCTTGAAAGTAGTATGTCTTCCTAGAATTTACAGTCTATCTATCTTTGCTGTTGTTGATGTATTCTCTAGAGATATAAGTATGTCTTCTTAGACTTTATAAATATTATAGAGGTCCTTGATCACCTGTATGACCAGTCGTCCTGCGCAGTTCTAGCGAATGGGAGGTAAGAGGACTGGTATAGCAAATCAGTTGGTGTGAGACAAGACTGTACACTCTCTACAATACTTTTAAATATATTCCTTAAGGTGATTATAAGTGAGGCACTTGGAGGTCACGTTATTACTGTCAAGATAGCGGGCCGAACGATTACCATTCTTCGTTTTGCAGATGGTATCGACGGGTTTGCGGGTTTAGAAGCAGAACTCCAGGAATGAGTCAGAAGTCTCGATGAAACAGCTCTTGACTATGATATGTAGATAAACGATGGAAAGACAATTAATGGCCAAAAACGCCGAAGGCTTCAACAGCAGGATACACGATAATGGCCAATAACTCGAAGTGGCTCACCGTTTTCAATATATGGGTTCGATTGTCAGTGGTGAAGGATCAAAATGTGAGGTGTTGGCCAGAATAGCACAAACAATTACGCCGCTTGCACGGCTTAACGAAATCTGGCAATATGAACGGTTAGCATTATTCACGAAAATCAGATTAATGCGTACACTGGTCCTCTCAATATTCATCTATGCTTGTCAGACACGGCCAGTTACAGTTGACCTTCAGAGAAGGATACAGGCCTTGGAGATGATGTTTTTCCGAAGACTTTTAAACGTCACGTACAAAGATCGAGTTACAATTGAGGAAATACGAGATATAATTACAACAGCATTAGGGCTTTTTGAAGACCTCTTGGCAACTGTCAAACGAAGGAAACTCGCTTGGTACGGTCACATATCGAGATCAAATGGTTTTGCAAAAACAATCCTCCACGAAAATGATCAAGGCAGACTACGAAGATGCCGGTTCAAAAAGAGGTAGGACAGCATACAAGAATGGACCAATCTCCGACCAGAAGAGGCACAGGCAACGGCCGCTGACAGAGAAGGGTGGCGTGGAGTTGTGAGAATGTTTTCATGTGTGCCCCAACGACCTCATCGGTTACTGGTTGACCTGACATGATCTAGACTTTACAGTCTATCTATCTTGACTGTTGTTGATGTAATCTCTAGAGATATTGTTATTATGTCCTGCGTTGTTTTAGTGTATATCGGCTGCTGTTGATGAATTCTATAAAGATATTATTATTATTATGTTTTCCTAGACTTTACAGTCCACTGATTTCAGCCTGTTCATAGTGAATGCTCTAAGAAAGTTGCTATGCTATTTATATTTGTTTTTATTTCATGTGTTTAATTTTCTAAATTGTATGTGCACGTTTTTAGAAAAAAAAGCTAACTTGATATTGGTTGGCTTCACAAACAGAGCAATGTGGCACCGTAACCCTCGCCAGCTGGTTAGCTCAATCAATAGTATAGCGAAGATAAAAGCGGACACATACTACATATTTCAGAGGTGCAGTTTACATTGGCTGGTAGCGAGAGAAAACTGTGCCGCGCTTCTAGGTGTATAATGGAAATGTGTCGGGTTATTTGTGAGAATAAATTGGATGACGATATGAGAAGTATGAAGATAATGATGATGATAATGATTATGATGATGTTGAAGCTGAAGACGATGTTGCAAAGCTCTCTCACCGTAATCGAAAGTTCGTTACAATTGACCTTCAACTACCCTGTTTCTTGCCTTGATGGCATTGCTCCGACAGACTGTTAATAATCCATCGTTTCATGTTGCCCTCCTACCTATGGCCCTGTTTCCCTCTTTGCCAGCTGCCTTCAACCTTTCTCTCCAGTATTATTTTCAACGGAGTACCGTGCCCATTCTTGTGCCTAATCTGTGTCTCTTTTAATGTTTCCCTTCCAATTATTATTTTTGCCATGACAGTTTTATTTGTTTCCTTTTATATTCCACGACATTCTACTCATTCTTTAGTATATCCACCTGCCAAAGACGGGTGTGTCGGACCGAAAGGTGCAAATATCGCAGTCAAGCTGTGAACTAGTGATACAACGCATTCCGTTCTCCTGACTACATTCTGCTACTTACAAAGCCCTATTCAGGGCTTGGTAGCAGTAGATTGAGAACAAGTATATCCACACTTCCATGGCGTCTGTTTTGTCGTCCAACTGTTTGCCCATAGTCTAAGTGTGCGGACTTTATACATATCTGATCTTAGTTATCTTAGTCTTAGTCGACCTGTACTTCTACAGAGGCTGAATGCCCGTATGCGGGTTTTAGCTCTGGCGTGATCTGTATGTAGACGGAAGGAAGATTGCTTGTTCATCAGTCTGATTTATAGATCAACAAAGACAAATAATTGTTTGAAGAAAATAGGTGAGGTCAATCACATACGATGTATGGCGACAGGAGAAGCAGCACCCAGTCAAACAATGACAATTTAAGGGAAAAATATGATCGGTGTAATCATCTTCATGTGTCTTTCCGGTTGGTGTTCGCGACTATAGATCTCCATCAACTTCTACCAGATATTTGGTGATCCACTCTGTTGTTAGTCGTCCATGTGTCATTCATTCAGTCTTTCCAATATGTTCTCTCTATGCCTCCCTCTGTATCTCTTCCCCTATGCTATTTTACCCGTTGTCACAGTATTTCCAACCCGTCTCTTCTCATTGCATGCCCGACAAAACATGACTGCATTGACCTGACTTTTGCAATGCGTTTTCAATGTGCCTATGCTTTTTTAAGTACTGGAACGTTTGTCTTCTTCGCAGTCCATGGAATTATTAAGATTCTTCTGTAAAACCACATCTATCGTCGCCTCTAGTAATCGTTGTGCTTTTTTTCTGATTGTCCATGATTCGCTGATACATATCAATACTGGCTTCACATAACATCCAAGAACTCTCTTTCTCAGTTCCAACGACAAGGATTTGTTGGAAAAGATTATCTTTATGCTCTGGAAGACCATTTGTGCCTGGACTATTTTGCTCTTTTTTTGAAAAAAATGTATCTCGGATCAGACATTGTGTTTTGCCTAGTTTATTGAACGTGTACACTTGCTTTATTTCGTATTAGTTCACTATGAAACTGCAAGCAAAAGTCTTGTTCAAATGAAACCGGGCCTAACTTCACCAAGTAAACAGACGTACGATGCGCATGATGACGTCACTTTTGATGTAAAAAACAAATATCAACCGTCGAGTTTGCAAAATGTCATTATCCTCCCAATCATAGTTTCTTTAGCAGACCGTTGAAAACAAGCGGGTGTGATATGGAATTGATTCGGTTTCTAACAGCTGAAAGATGTCGATCAGTTGACATTCATCGCATAATGCAGGCAGTGTATGGTGACAAAAGTGTGGTAAACGAAAGCTCCGGCGACGACCAACCGAATTTCTGTATTAATTTTGGCGATGGCATCTTCTTACGCAACAATATGCGCCTGACCTGGTCTCAGAATATCTTTCGTTAACTCATGTCCTTCTTTAAACGTAGTTCTCCAGTTCTTCGACATACGTTTGTAACCATACATTGCCTGCATTCTCCGATGAATGTCAACTGGTCGACATCATTCAGCTGTTAGAAATCGATTCACCGATCGCTGAACAAGGTTGAACAAATTCCGTATCATACTCACCATGTTTCCAGCGGTTTGCTGAGAAAACTATGAGTCTGATGATAATGACATGTTGCAAACTTGACAGTTGGTATGTGCTGTCTGCATCAGAAGTGACGTCAGCATGCACATTGTACGTATGTTCAATTGATGCAGATATGTCCGTTTTCATTTGAACACGTCTGTAATGTGAGTGGATTTTCTTTTCTACTCACACAGAGAAGCCACACCCAGACTGACAATTGTATAAAGACAATATATTCGGTTACTCGAGAGCATTAACTGTATGCTAATGAGACAGACTAACAATTGTTGTATGAAGACAATATATGCGATTATTCGATAACGTTAACTGTATGCTAATGAGACAGACTAACAATTGTTGTATGAAGACAATATATGCGATTATTCGATAACGTTAACTGTATGCTAATGAGACAGACTAACAATTGTTGTATGAAGACAATATATGCGGTCATTCGAGAGCGTTAACTGTATGCTAATGTGCCAGACTAAAAATTGTTGTATGAAGACAATAGATGCGGTTATTCGAGAGCGTTAACTGTATGCTAATGAGACAGACTAACAATTGTTGTATGAAGACAATATATGTGGTTATTTGAGAGCGTTAACTGTATGCTAATGAGACAGACTAACAATTGTTGTATGAAGACAATATATGCGGTTATTCGAGACCTTTAACTGTATGCTAATGAGACAGACTAACAATTGTTGTATAAAGACAATATTTGCAGAAACCTAATGGAAATTGTTGTTGTGAATGCATAGAATGAGTAAGTTTACTTTTTTGTACGACCTGAAAAGGGTGTTAAATAGCGGGTTGCAGTAGCTTTCCTCACATACCGAGCTTGCTGATGAAGATAGACTAGTGGCCACATTGTACGAGGTTCACGTTGATCTCCATCACTTTAGTCAGGTTGCCAAGAAGAGCAGCCCATTTCCAGGGAGACATGCGTGGGAGTGAGGAGGGGTTCATGGCCAGTATGTTTCCCCTGACCCTGAGTAGCATATCTGATCATCTTATTCCTGACCTGTCGCTTGTCTCCGTCCCCTTGCCATATTGATAAACTGTACAAAGGCTTGACAAGCCCGAAAGAGACGGATTTAAGAGATTTATAAATGCAATTGACAGAGCTAACGAAGGAGAGATCGAGTGTATGTCTCATATTCCGTGCAAATCTGATATTTTCTACTGGGGGAACGAAATCACGTTATGGAGCAGTCTAAGGGTGAAAGCCTGTTTCTAACAATTTGACACTTCTGTTGCAGAGAGACATGTTTTTGAATGTTTAGGCCTTTACAAGATGTTTGACAGTTTTCCTTATTGTTTCAATTGATTCTACCAGCTGGAATTGAAAAACTGGGCCTAGCGCCATACTTGAGAGATACCACTTTCGTCAACGATTGGCCAACCCTCAACCAAAACTGGACAGAAGTAGACTTCAACCTTAATGATGTCATAGTGCGATATGAGATGGTCTATATAGAGCCCATTTTTTCGTATTACGTCTCAACTGACATGATGAACTCTAGCAAAAAAGCCCTTTATGTAAGTCTGTGTTTTGTCAATGTTCTTTCCTTTGCAGATAGCTTCTATGTGCAGCGTTTCCGTGTCAATATTAGTTGTTACATAATTTCATATCATGTGACTATTATGGCGAGGAAAGGTTGGAGATAAAAAAGGGCTTTGCGACAGCATATGATATTCCCTGTGTGGAGAGCCCTAAACAAATCAAGAAAAGGAAGTGTCCAGCTGTAGATCGATTTTGAATCATTGTCGACGACGATGTCGACGAATGCGGAGCCATTCAACACACTGAACACTTGAACACCCTGCACATTTGAACACCATGACTATCTTGAACACTCGAACATTTGAACATCATGAACACTTGAACACCATGAATACTCGAACACGTGAACACCCTGAACACTTGAACACCCAGAACACGTGAACACCCTGACCACTTGAACACTCTCAACACGTGAATACCATGAACACTCAACACTTGAACACCCTTAACATTTGAACACTTGAACATTCTGAACATTTCAACACTTGAACACCCTGAACACGTGAACACCCTGAATACTTGAACACCCTGAACACTTGAATACCCTGCACACTTGAACACCCTGAACACTTGAATACCCTGAACACTTGAACACCCTGAACATTCAAACACATAAACACCCTGAACACTTGGACACCCGGAACACTTGAACACCCTGAACACTTAAATACCCTGAACACTCTGAACATTCGAACACTTGAACACCCTGAACACTTGAACACCCTGACTACTTGAACACCTTGAACACTTGAACTATTGTATAACTGTCCAATACCGCAAGAACTGTGTAATTTGGCGGATCTCATGACAGAAAATGAAAGAGCTTCCAGGACAACTGATTTCTGATCCAATACTTTGTGAGGTTGCCGGGCATGGGAAGTAAAGTAAAATAAAGTAAAGTAAAGTAACCCATAACATTACTGCCGTAGGGGTGTGAGGTGTGAGCGATCTCAAATTTTAAATGATCGGTTATATGAGGGCGGCAGCCATCTCTTCTCCCTTGCCGCCTTTACTTCCCGGACTAAACATGTACCTATGTAAGGCTGGGTCGACCTGGGATCCGTTGCCTCAACTGGGGAATGATCCCAGGATCACTCAGTTGCGAAGCCAGTTCGCTATCCACCGCGCAACGCCGCTCCCAAGTAAGTAAGTAAGTTAATACGTAAGTAAAAAAGTAAAGTAAATAAGTATATGTCTAATTGTGTTGTGCGACGTCATTGTCTCCTTCTTTGATGTTTAATCGTTGACTGGCCAAACGGTGACTGATCGTTACACAGAAGGGGGGTTTAAGATAGGAATTCACTCAATCCACTTCACCACGGTTGAAGCCATACTACGTGCTGCACCCCAACTCTGGTTGATGGTTTACGTTTCTATGCGACTGTTCTTACTAACCTCTCTCTCTCGCGGTTACTCTCTATCTTTCTCTCTATCTCTCTTTTTCTCTCCCTTTCTTTCCTTTCCTCTGAGCTCCAATTCATGACGTATCTGTTAATGGTTTAAGACTATCTTTTAAGAAACGTAGAGGAAGCCTAACGTCTGGTCAGGCAAATTATTCTGATCAGGCATGTTAGTCAAAATCAGACAAAACATACTGTCCAAGACCCTCACCTCGGCTTCCTAGTAGCCCTCCTGGAAACGGGCTGTTTTTATGTCACTATTGCTAGAAAGGTGAGGGATTGATGTGATAACCGTGGTAGTAAGCGACACGCTTATGAAGCAAAGAATAGCACAAACGCATGGAGGAACCCTGCCCACCTTCAGCACGTCCATGATACAAGGACACGCCACTTAACGTCTTTTTCAGAGCACACAATAGATTGACCTACTCATTGTGAGCATTCAAAAACAACAACAATTTTCTTAGAATATTACTGATCAAATTCCAGAGATGTCCAGTTAGGATGATTTGTAAATCTTCTTGATTTGTGATAACATACCAGTTTTGACATGTATTCTTCTGTTACTCTTCAACGCTGCGCACCGTAAATGATCACAGCAGCGGACACAGAGACACGCAACTCTTATCTTGGTGTTTTGTGTTGTGGTGCGAAGACTTTCAAACTGTGTAAATCTATCAAATGATCTTCAGCAGTTGAAGAGACAAGACGAAGTTAACACCCTAAAAAAACATGGAGAAATGAATGTAAGAAGGAAATATGATTATATGGTACATTATAAATGAGGGCGTTCATATCAAACCGCGACTTTTTGTTCTGGTTCAACTGAATGGATTATAGCGTGCCAGAACTGCTATCATTCTTTAGGAAGCAAGTGTGTCCTATTACTGATTGGTGCTCTACTTGCCATGGGACAGTCACATAACAGTTGAATGAAAATGGCGAACAACGCGTTTAGTGCTTGCATAGCCAAGCGTGTTGTGATGTAGTTTCTTGTGAAAGAAGACGTAACACCTCCGGACTTTTACAGAAGACTGCAATTGCAATACGGTGATGAGACACCCGGCCGCAGTAAAACATTTGAATGGTGTCAACGTTTTAGAGAAGGCCGCATCTCCATAAGTGATGATCCCGGCCGTGGTGGTTCTCAACTCACCACAGTCATTCCTGCGAATATCCAAACTGTGGAACGCCTTATCCTGGACGTTGATTTTCTACACGTTGGTGCGACTTTCAACAGTCAACAGCACGTACGCATTTTCAGTCAGTGATCTGCTGAAAATAAACGACCTCTTTGATCATAACCTTTAAACACTTTAAACCTTTAAGTACACTTTAAACCCTTTAACGAGGATCTATTGGAGGGCAAGTATGGTGTCAGCAGCCGCGGTAATTCCAGCTCCAATAGCGTATATTAAAGTTGTTGCAGTTAAAAAGCTCGTAGTTGGATCTCAGGTGCAGGCGGGCGGTCCGGCTCGCGCCGGTTCACTACCCGTTGTCTCCTGCCCTACCGTCTGCCGGCTCTCGGTGCTCTTCGCTGAGCGTCCTGGGTGGCCGGCGCGTTTACTTTAAAAAAAATAGAGTGTTCAAAGCAGGCCTCGGCTGCCTGAATAATGGTGCATGGAATAATGGAATAGGACCTCGGTTCTATTTTGTTGGTTTACGGAACTGGAAATAATGATTAACAGGGACAAACGGGGGCATTCGTATTGCGGCGTTAGAGGTGAAATTCTTGGATCGCCGCAAGACGAGCTACTGCGAAAGCATTTGTCAAGAATGTTTTCATTAATCAAGAACGAAAGTCAGAGGCGCGAAGACGATCAGATACCGTCGTAGTTCTGACCATAAACGATGCCGACTAGTAATCTGCAGGAGTTGCTTCAATGACTCTGCGGGCAGCTTCCGGGAAACCAAAGTGTTTGGGTTCCTGTGGGAAGAATGGTTGCAAAGCTGAAACTTAAAGGAATTGACGGAAGGGCATCACCAGGAGTTGAGCCTGTTGCTTAATTTGACTCAACACGGCCAACACTGAAATGACTGACATACCGAGACCACTTTCCTTGGGTCTAATATGGAATAGGTGCTGGATATAGACCCTCACAAATCTGGGGTTATGCCCTCTATGGCTCTGTTGGTCTGCATTCAGTGTTTGATAAAGGAATTGGCGGAAGAGCACTACCAGGAGTGGAGCCTGCGGCTTAAATTGACTTAGCACGCCAATACTGTAGAATGACTGTCAAATCGAGAGCACTTCCGCTGGGTCTAATAGTGAACGTGTGCTGGTATTAGACCCACGGAAGACAGGTCAGCTCTCTAACCTTCTAATAAAGGAACGCTACGGAAATCGTGTCTTAACCCCGCAGAAACCGCAGATTCCAGATACCTGGTCAATGACAAACAAAAGCCTTCGATTATTTCGTCCTGGCCAAATAGTGAACGGGTGCTGGAAATAGATCATCGGAAGACAGGTCAGTTTTACCCTACAAATGACAGGGCGTTGCTAAGGGAATCCTGCTCAACTCGAGAGGAGCCGCATACATTTGGTTCACGTACCAGGCTGATAAGCCAATGGCGCGAGGCTACTATGTGAGGGATTACGGCCGGACGCCTGTAAGTCGGAATGCCGCAAACATTATCAGCACCACTGCAATGGGAGGCATCGATATGGTCGGGATCTGCGGATCGCGCCTCAATCCTACCAGGTAGAGCCACATAAAGATGTCTCTTCCATCCGCCGATTAAAGCGGGCGGATAGCTGCTCGATATTCACCCTATAGGTCGATGGGGTGCGAAACCACAAACATATGACTTAGTTCTTGGTCGGGGTGTCGAAAACAGTAGAGCAGCCACCTCACTGTGAACTGTCGAGACTCATTCCTTAAACACGAGATATGTCCGCAAACCACGCGAACAACATCTCTGTGACATTACCAGGCTTGTCCCATGGTTAAATGCACTTCTCCTTCGATATCTACCTCTGTACGCTATCAGCCATACCAATGGACGCAGAAAAGATGCAGACTAGCGGACATTGCACACCTGCCCCACTGTGTCAACATCCCAGGTGGCGAGGAATGCTAGGCATACCATCCCTGCATAGAAGCCAAGTAAATTAAGGGAGCAAAGAGATACCCCACTCACATGCAAATGCTACGTTTCTGGCAGGACGTGACGATCCTGGGATATAGACACACTGGACTGTATATCTTCCGGGTAAACCAGTCCATATCATAGATCCTCTCATATATCATCACCGCACCCTATAGACACGAGTAGTGAAGACTGGTTAGTCTGGTAAGACAACTTCCATAAGAGAGACAACTCTCATTACAAACAACTGCTGCCTTGCAGATAGGCTGGGGACAGCCAAACGCTAAGGAGGGCATCCCTACAGAAACGCCTGTTGAAATCGGATGCACGGGGCCACAAGCCTAACGAAACAGTGCAACGTAAATCGCAGTATGACAGTACAACCGATAAGAAAAACGTATGGCGCTCATCCTGCGGAGTCCCGACAGGCAGCGAGAGTGCCGAGCTAGACGCCTCGAAGGGGCCCACCCTTGACTACTGGTGGTCACCCACCCATGTTTCGTGGAGTCAAGGCACATGGCAATGGGGCAACTCATATTGACCAAAAACTCAAGACCCTCAAAATACTTCAGTGGAATGCGGAGGGAGTCATTAACAAAAAACTTTCCCTAACACATCACCTGCATGAAGGTAAGATTGACGTGGCATGTATCCAGGAAACGCACCTCAACAATAACCATAAATTCTCAATCAGAGGATACCAGACCTTCCGTCTCGATAGAGAAGGTCACAAAGGAGGAGTCCTGATACTGACCCGAAACTGCATACCGAGTAGCGCAGTATCTGTCAATCACACCGGACAAGCAGAAATTGTAGGAGTTGACATTATGGCTCAAGAGACGAAGCTCCGCATTTTCAATCTGTACGGGCCACCAAACAAAGACCTATCACTCTCGAGTATTGACGTCAAAGACTCCAACTGCATAGTAGTTGGAGACTTCAACAGCCACTCGGAGAGATGGGGATACTCGGACACAGACAGCAGAGGTGACGAAGTGGAAGATTGGGAGATAGACACAAATCTCTCCCTAATCAATAGGCCGGAGGATAGCCCTAGTTTATATTCTAGAACATGGCATACCACCTAGACTCCAGATTTGGCCTTCTCCACACAGGACATACACCATAAAATAGACCGCCATGTGCTAAACAAACAGGCAGGTAGCGACCACAGGCCGATCAGGCTACACATTGATATGGAAGTAGGCCCACAGGAAATAAAAACCGCTCCCACGTTTGAATTACAAATGAGCCGACTGGGACAGATTTGCAATCCCGACAGATGGGCTGTGTGAAACCATCAACACACGAAACAAAATGAAGCCCATAGTGGAAAGCTTAAGCAAGGCAATAATGCAAGCCGCCACTGAAACCATTTCAAGATGGGCTAGAAAAAACTATAAGCCCTATTGGAATGATGAGTTGCAGAAAGCGAAAGATGCAGTCACATATGCTAGGAACATGGCAGAGCGAGAACAATCTATGGAGGAAAATATCACACTCAAAGCCGCTACGGCAGAATACAGATACAGTCTAAACCAAACAGCAAGAGAAAGCTGGAAAAACAAAACAGAAAGCGTCAATTTAGACAAAGAAGGGAACAAACTATGGACGCTAGTCAGAGCCATGAATGATGAGACTCCATCAAACAAACACATTACAATCAAACATGGTGACAATATACTCACTGGAAAAAAGCAGCAAACGCCTTTGTTGAACATTACGCTAGAGCAAACCACCTTGATGTCCCAGCAGATAAGCATACAGACGGTAGTGAAGAGCAAAAGGGGCACGACAACATCAATACGGCACCAGAAGAGCATATGATGGCCAAATTAACAATGAGTGAAATGGAAGAGGCCATGAGAACATTAAAGAAAAGGAAATCTCCCGGAAAAGACGGGATCACAAACGAAAAGCTGATGGGGCTGGGCCAAACAGCGAAGAGGAAACCGCTATCGGTCATGACCCAAAGCTGGAAAAGGGGAATTGTACCCCAGGCATGGAAAGACGCAGTACTTGTACCAGTACCAAAGAAAGGAAAGGACAAAACAGATCCTTTTTCTTCTTCTTCTTCGTACGCAGTCAGACAGTAACCATTATTTTTTCGAAAAAAGCGGCGGTCATCCTGAGGCTGTCGACACAGCCATAGAGCGTGTCTTGCAGTTCCACTGGTGATGGTCACATCTGCTCTCTCTGATCCTCGTATGTCGGGCAGTTCTGCAGCAGATGTTCAACGGTCATGTTACCGGTACCGCACGGCCATTCGTCGGTACCACCTATCTTTAATTTGTTGAATAGGTAGTACCTTAGTCTATTGTGGCCAGTGCGAAGTCTTAAGACAACGACCTGCTCTCTTCTGTTCAACTGGTAATAGGCATCGTTTTTGGTGTAACCAGTATGTTCGGTTTCCCATGTGGTCCTGTATCTGGCTTTGATAAGCCGTTTTGACTCTTCGTACGTCATACTAATATCAGTTTGTGGTAGTCTTGCACCTTCTTTTGCCAGTCTGTCTGCCTCCTCGTTGCCTTGGATGTTGCAGTGTGATGGGACCCACTTTACCCCTACCCTTGTTGGTGCGGACTGCTGGCACAGTTTGCACAGTGCTACTCTTAATTCATTAAGCTCAGTGTTTTTCTGGCTTTTTAGCGCTGTGACTACGGCGAGAGCATCTGTAAGCAGGACTATATGGCTTTCATTTTCTTTGTGTGTCACCATTTCCTCCACTGCAGCCCTCAGTGCCTCTGCCTCCGCTCTGAAATTGCTTGTGTACTTACCAGTAGCGAATGACAGTGTTATTTGTCTGCCATATGGTAGGTTCAGGAATGCTCCATCCCCTCCGTTCTGTGTAGTGTTTGTTTCAAAACCGTCGGTGTATGCACGGGTCCAGTCCATGCTTGGGTAGCTTTTCGATATAAAGCTTAGGTTAGTATCTCTCCTTTCTTTTTCAGTCTGGCAGTTTTTGTTTCCAATACCTGGTATATTTTCTACCACCTCTGGAAATATATCCTGCCTCCAGGTAGGTTTTCGTACAGTAGTGATGGGTTTTGGTGTTGTTAGTGCGTTTATGGGATCTTCGTGCATCTTTGCTTTGGCTATTTCTGCAAAGTTTCTCCGCTTTAGTTTCCCATTTCCCAAATTGTTTAGTCTCTGGTGCATTGGATGGTCAGTCAGTCTTCGGAGTTTTTCTGACTGCAGCTGGGCTCTGCAGTCTCTTCTATCGGTCATGGATTGCAGTTTTGTAATCTTTTCAAGTTCTACAATCGGCGTTGACTTCATGCCTCCTGTTATAACTCTCATGGCTTGGTTTTGAAGTTTGCTAACTTTATCGAAGTTCGCCTTTGCTGCTGTTGTCCATGCCGCAATGCCATACTCGAGAGCTGGTCTCACTCTTCCAGTGTACAGTTTCTTTAGTATGCCTTCGTCTGCTCCCCAGCTTGTGCAAGCAAGTTTCCTCATGATTGCCATTCTTTCTCTGGCTCTCATTCGGTTTCTCTCGATCTGACTTTTCCATGTCATGTGCCGATCAAATGTGACTCCCAGATAGTTTGGGTTGTCGTTTGGCTGCAGGATCTTCTGGGCATGCTATATCTGCAGGACAGACCCCACGATGAAGTATGTAGTCTTCAGCAGGTCAGAACGGCTGCCCCACAGCTTTTGTCTCAGCTCCGCACCCTCTGGCTAGGTCTTGCATCTCATTTTCCTATAGATTGGGCATTCCTATAGAATATGCTCAGGGTTCTGGCATCCTGTTCTACATGGGCACTCAAAAGTGTGTAATATCTTCAGTCGGTAAAGATGTTCTAGTAGTCTGCAGTGTCCAGTTCTCAGGCGAAATAAGGTAGTTTGTTGATTTATTTTAAGTTGGTGAATTGGGTCTGGCGTACTGCTTATGTTTCTGTCTTCTCTCCATTGGTGTATATACTTATTCCTGATGATGTTCTTGATTTCTCTGTATGATACTCGATGATTAAATTGTGCCTTTTTGCTGCCCTCTTTTGCAAGAGCATCAGCTCTCTCGTTTACCGTGATTCCGCAATGGAAAGGTAGCCACTGGAGCGCTATTGTTGAGGATCTCTGGAGTTTTCCCAGTTCTGCTCTGATCTATGATAACAGTGGTTCGTTTTTGTTTTTTTTTGTATTGTCTCAAATAGTTCTCTGCAGTCCATGAATACAGCTATTTTTGTTGGAGTTTGCTTTTCTGTTTGAAGTATATTCAGTGCTCGCAGGAGGGCCATCGATTCTGCTCCAAGGTTTGTGGACAACTTTCCAGTTGGGAGGGTCTCTTCTGTTATATTTCCTCTTTCGTTTCTTATGAATATGCCTCCTCCTCCTCTGCTGAACCATCTGTGTACACCTGTGTCCATTCCTTGGTATTATATTTCTCCTCAATCATTGTTTTTGCTAATATTTTCAGCTCGTGGACACTGTGTTGGTCTTTTCTTCTTATTCCTGGGATATCTGTACGTATTTCGATGTTGTTTATGTTGTAGGTTGGCTCTTCATAGTTAAGAAGCATTTCTATTTCTATAGGTTGGTTGGGAATTAGTTCTCCATATTTTTGGTGTAGGTGATTTGATATATGGATGAAGCTGGTTCTCTTCAGCCTTTTTTTTAACTGGGTGTTTAATTTGATATGTATGGAATGATCAGGCATGCGTAGCATCTTTTCACTATGTGTCAGCACTCTTTTCTCTCGTCTAGTAGTTAGGGGTCTTATATGTGTGTATGTTTCCATTTTCTGGATTGGTGCAGTCTTCATTCCTCCTGTTATTATCTTTAAGTATGAATTTTGAATTTTGGTTAGGCGTTACATGTTTGTTTTTGATGCTGTCGTCCAGGCTGTCATGCCGTATGCATGTACTGGCCTGACTGTGCCAGTGTATACATTTTTGAGGATGTTGCTATTTGCACCCCATCTTGTTCCGGCCAGCTTCTTTTTGAGGGATAGTTTTCTGGTTGCTTTTTGTTCTTTCTACTGTATGTGTTCCCTACATGTGAGTCTCTTGTCCATTTTTACTCCGAGATACACATGGGTATTTTCTTGTACAAGATCTTTGCCATTTAGAATACGTTTTGTTACTATCTTGGTGTTGGACAGTGAGAAGCATGTTGTAACTGTCTTTGAGATGTTAATCTGGAATCCCCAATCTGTAACCCATTTTCCAACAGTGTCCAGTGCTATTTCCATTCTATTTTCAGCTGTTGGTAGTTTTTCTGCAGCACATTGCGAAGTGGTCATCATGTAGGTCACTGGATACTTTCTTTGGGAGTTTATCGCTATGTCGTTTATGAACAGGATAAAGAGGGTAGGAGAGATGACTCCTCCCTGGGGTACGCGTTGTTGGAGAGTTATTCTATGGCTCAGTCATCCATCTAATTTGACTCTTGCTGTTCTGTATCGGAGTAAGTCTTGTATCCAGCTGTAATTTCCCTTTTCTATTTTGTCATTTAATAGTTTTAGGAGGAGTCCTTCTCGCCATACCTTGTCAAAAGCTTTTGCCATACCCACAAAGACCACAAATACTTTTTCCTTACCTCGGAATGCATTTTCTGTTTCTTGGGTTAGGTACACTAGTTGGTCTTCTGTGTTGCGGTATTTCCTAAAGGCTGACTGTGAATTGAGTAAGAGATGGTTTTTTTTCCAGATGTTTTATTAGTCTTGCGTTTACCATTTTTTCCATGACTTTTCCAACACAGCTGAGCAGGCTTATTGGCCTATAGCTTTCCTTTCTTGTCTTGTCCTTTTTTGGTTTTCTGATGGAGCAAATGATAGCCTCCAGCCACTGGTCTGGGATCTTAACCGTGCTCCATGATTGATTGACAATTTTCAGGAGTTTTCTTCTTGACCCTCTGGTTTCCTCGTGTAAGGCTCGTGTCAGGTTCTAGAATTTACTTGTATCCCTGTCCATGTTGAGGCTGTCAGTCTTTTCATGCCAACTTCTTTGGATCTCCTCATTCTGTTGCTCTATGAATGTGTTTTTAATTTTGCTGTGTTTCCCTATGTTTTCTAGAGAACTATTTTTGTCCATGGTATCTCTTGCTTCACCTAGTTCCTTGTGCATTTTCCCTTGTTTATTGCTTCAATAGGGTTTATAATTTTTCCGTTTACCACGTGGAATTGATTTCTTTGCCGCATGGATGATAGCCTCCGTCATGATGGTAACATTTTTATTTACATTTTTGGCATGGGATATATCTTGACATAGTTTATTTACATTTTCTCTAAATATGGTCCAGTTTGCTCTTTTAAAATTCCAACTTGGGTGGAAATCTGTTATCTCTGTTTGTCCCATGCTGCATATTTCTAAAATTATTGGGACATGGTCGCTCCCACCCAGTTGGCTGTTGACTGTTCTTACTATTAGTCGGTGAAGGTCGTCCGTTGCCATCGCAAGGTCTGGAGTACTCCTTTTTGTCCATATTCTAGAGTAATATGTGTGCCTATCGTCTGGACTATTTATTAGGATGAGTTTGTTTTCTATCATCCAATCTTCTACCTCCTCGCCTCTCTGGTCAATTGGTTCGTAGCCCCAGCTTGGGGAGTGACTGTTAAAATCTCCCACTATGAGGTGTCTCGATTCTTCTATTTTGAGTTTGTATATTGCCAGAGCTGTGGCTGGTGGACTATAGCAGTTTGTTATCATTGAGTCTCCAGTGGGTAGGATTATCTTTACTGTGATGTATTCTAATTCATCTGGTCCAGATCTATTTGTTTCTACTGCTGGTATAGCATTTTTTACTAGTGTTATTATTCGTCCTTTGGATCTTTTTTCCCAATCTTGGCGGAAACATTCAAATCCTCTGATGCAAAATTATTTGAGTTTCTTTTAGATGTGTTTCCTGAATACAAATGATGTCTATTTCGTTTTCCTTGAGAAATTCTTGCAGTTCGGGTTTCATGTTTCTCACGCCCTTTGCATTCCATTGTACCACTTTTAGGTTCCCTGTTTGTTGATAAGTCGCACTAATATGCCTCCCCCTGACCACTAGATTAGCAGAGGCACCGGTCGCTTGGATGGGTCCCCTCGAGACTGGTGGCCCGGCACCGCTCCTCCCCGGTTGTAACTTGTAGGAGCGACACCATGACGATAGGGTAGCCTGTCGCATGACCATTTCCTGTTGATGCGTGTGTGTCCAGATTTTTCCACGTTCCTGCGCCGTAGCTGAAACACTCCGTCTTCGGCAGGTCGTGCTGAGTTTTCTGTTTTGGGTTGTCTCCCATAGCCTTTCCATCTCCCGATGGTACCTGCAAGGCAGTAGGTTGGTTTGTCTACCGGGGTTTCCGTCCTGTGGCTAGAGCATATAGCGGCTCTTACCCGCTTGGTGTACCCGTCATAGGACACATGGGGTATTTCAGTGGGGAAAGCAGTACCACCTGTTGTCCAACCCCATCCTGCTGGAATACACCGCCAGCTGGTCCACGACTGCTTATTCGTCTAGTTATTATACCTGGCTTATATCGCAGCTGACGCTCCATATCTGGAGGTCGTTCCACTATCCGACACCTGTGGACGCTCCATATCTAGAGGTCGTTCCAATATCCGTCACATGTGGACGTGCCTGGTTGGGTCGGTCGTTCCACTATCCGCCACCTGTGGACGTGCCTGGTTGGGGTCTGTCGTTCCACTGTCCGCCACCTGTGGACGTGCCATATCGGAAGGTCGTTCCATTATCCGCCACCTGTGGGCGTGCCATATCTGGAGGTCGGTCAGCTATCCGCCACCTGTGGACGTGCCATATCTGTAGGTCGTTCCACTATCCTCCACCTGTGGACGTGCCATATCTGTAGATCGGTCCACTATACGCCACCTGTGGACGTGCCATATATGTAAGTCGTTCCACTATCCGCCACCTGTTGACGTGCCTGGTTGGGGTCGGTCGCCCCACTATCCGCCACCTGTGGACGTTGGGGTCGGTCGCCCCACTATCCGCCACCTGTGGACGTTGGGGTCGGTCGTCCCACTATCCGCCACATGTGGACGTTGGAGTTGGTCGCTCCTGTCCTCCAGAATATATATAGTACCGGTTTATCAATTCCATGTTGGCCAGAAAATTGAAATACTTTGGTCATATCAAGATATATATGTATAGGTATAGTGGCAGGCAATAGGGGTAGGGTAGACCGACAAGACGATGGCACCAATGTATCCAGGAATGCCTTTGTATGACGTAAAGGAATGAGTTTTGCAAGTGAAAGAGTTTCTTCTTTCAGACACGCAGTAATGGAACCGACGTTCTATAAAAGACATTCTTCATGATGATAATGAAATGTATATATATATATATATATATATATATATATATATATATATATATATATATATATATATATATATAAACTGTATATCAATGTATATTGTGTGCTAATGTAACAAAATTTAATTTTTAATTGTACGTTTCTCTTATTATTTTTATATGGGTGTCCTTGGATACCTATTCATTTTTGTGGTTAATTGTTTGTGAAATGATTCTGTTTCTTATTTTTTACTGAATTTCTACTGAACACTTTCTGTCCTGTGGGGCAACTGCGATTGGAAAATTAGCCCATCGAAAATGTCAATGCTTATGTCTAACTAGGTCAAGAAATCAATAACAAACACAACATTGATAAGCTGATCTCACGCAGGAATATAGCCAGTTGGTTATGCTTGAACCGCATTAAACCAGCATACGACGGACAACAAGGCTAGGCCTCACACCTTCAGTAACATGGTTATTCCAGCAATGGTATATGGGTGTGAGGTTTGAAGTCCACGTAAATCAGACAAGGACAAGCTCAGAATTACCGAAAGAGCAATGTTGCGTTTAAACAAAAACACGTAAAGTTATTATTCTGCTGAATTGGCCGCTGGTTGAAAATGGAGATTTTTAAATTTTACTTATCCGCAGCCTATGAAAGGTGGGCTGGCCAGTGCCCTTCTTTTATGTTATTCCTTTTGCTAACTCATGCGTCATGTACCCATTTACTGCTCGGTTGACTGGAGAAGCGGTGAATTATTAAAATCACGACCTGGATGTTATTTTGTTAGTATGATGACGCAATTCAAACAGAAGCACTCTGTTACCTCAGAAAAAAGCGAATTGTTCGCTATGAACTCAGCTAACGCGCCCCACACGTGGCGTATAGTTCTAATGATCTTCCTGAGAAACCATATCTGAAACACCGACATCCATGACAAAATTGATTGCCTGGATGTCATCGACTCTTCATCAATAGGAATTTACAAATGGCCCGGCTATGTGGTCTTCATGACTGACGACAAATGGACGAGGAGTGTGTTGTTTTTATCTGGTAGCGAAAATAGTACAATCGATCACCCGGCCGCCCGTCGATAAGATGGAGAGATGACCAGCACCAAAATATTTGTATCCTCCTGGTACTCCAAGTCGAAGGACAAACACAGATTCAAGCAGCGTTTGATTATCGGGCCTCAGTCAACCATGTCTGATTGAATATCAGGATTGAAGTAATCAAGTATTCTTCTGTATTTGTATGTGTGCATTCGCATTGAACATTTCTAATTTGGTCCACTCTGTTATTGACATAACAAGCCTCACACACTAATGTCACTTTCTAGGACGGCCTGGGCTAGTCGTCAAGTGACACGGCTCACAACTCGTTGGTGCTGGGTTCGATCTCCAATCACAGCACCGGCCGTTACCTTGAGGAAATAAACCCTTAGAAAATGAAAGAGGAAGCAGACCCGTACATAAAATGCACGTTGGAGTCGGATGCACTGGGCTGGCAAGAAAAAAATAAAAACATAGTGCAACGCACATCGCCTGGGGAATCAGAGGAAATAAGGCGAACAAGAGAAAAGAAACTAATAAAAATGCATGTGACAGCGTTAAACCGATAGTCTTACATCGTGTTTTCTTCGTACTGATTTCTTTCTTGTTTTCATACGTTCTGTATCCCTGACGAAGGCTTTTTAGCTGTAACGTAAGTGTCGTTTTGTTTTTTTGTCCTGGTACGCCACTGAGACATGACATGTATATGATTTAATCGACTTTTGACTTTCAGCAATGCCGCAGCTTCGATTTATTTATTTCTACATAACCTGATTTCAGCTCGGCGACCCACGTTTAGGCCTCTCCCAGGAATATTTTGGCAAACCAAGAAACGACGTTGTCATCATGGCATACCAGAAGTACCTGGCAGATACAGCTATGGAACTTGGGGCGAAACAAACCGTAGCTGAACAGGATGCCAGTGATGTTGTGGATCTAGAGATTAAGTTGTCAAAGGTTTGCTTATGATATTCAGATTGAGGTGAAAATGCTAAATAGAAAATATATCTACATTACCATCAATCAATGAAAACAGTTATTCTTTGATTGATTTATTTAATCAGTAAACCACGTAAATCATTTTATGTATTTGTTCTTTTAAGAATGGTTGAACTGATTGTTCAATGCATTATTTTGTTTTCAAATTCTTCTTTCTATAAATGAATTTTTCTATAAATGCATCTTTATATCAATGCGTTTTTCTATAAATTCATTTTTCTATAAATGAATTGATGGAAGAAAAAACTAACGTACGGTCAGGCAAAACATACTAATCAGACTATGTTAGCCAGGGTCAGGCAAAACATACTGATCAGACTATGTTAGTCAGGGTCAGGTAAAACATGCTGATCAGACTATGTTAGTCAGGGTCAGGCAAAACATGCTGATCAGACTATGTTAGTCAGGGTCAGGTAAAACATACTGAAGAGAGTTCATTTCTAAATTCTAAGAAGTTATTTCTCGAAACAGGTTTGCTTCACTTGAATCTGGCAGACAGGTCAGGATATGTTCTGTGATCTCCATGTCAGTGGGGATACTTAGAAGCCGGTCTCGCATTGCATTACTGCTAGCATGTTCTCAAGTACAACTAGGGATGTGAGCAGAGCCACTGTAACCGGCCATTAAAGAAAGTCGTCAAGAGTATCTAACTTAATTACATCAGGCATCATCAGAAACACCAAGAATAGATGTATCCATGCATTTGTTTATCGATTTCTACAATAGCAAAACAAAACTATAGATATCAAACCAATAATCCAATCCATAAATCCACAAACCAACTATCCACCCATACACGTATCCATCAATTCGTCAATATCGTCCTCTTATCGAATAAATCGATGATCCATCCTTGCATCCTCTCAAGCATGCCTCCAACAATCCATCCAAATATCCATCAATATGTACCCATCCATCCATCCATTTCATCCATCCACTCGTATGCCTGATTATCCTTCTCCCCGTCTGTCTATCTGTAAACATGAATATCCTCTCTTTCCCCCCAGATAATGGTGCCCAGGGAGGAGCGACGAAACTCTAGCAAGCAGTATAACCCAATCAAACTGAGCGAGCTCATTGATTTGTATCCTGAAGTAAGTACGGCAAGACATAGAACAATGGCGTAAGGCAACATACATGATAAATGTCCAGGATGACGAAAATAACACATGTTCAGGATAAAAATAAGAGCAAATGTCCAGGATGAAATATGTTACAAATGTCCAGGCTATATAACGGAACAAATGTCCAGAATAGCATACTAAACAAATATCCAGAATAACTTGCAGAACTAATGTCCATAGTAGCATACAGAACAAATGTCCAGGATAGCATACCGACCAGATATCCATGATAAGAATAATGACAAATGCCCATGAGGACATACACAACACATGTCCTGGATATCATATATAACAAATGTCCATAATAGGACTAAAACACATGTACATAATTACATACGTCACAAATGTCCAGGGTAGCATACAAAACAAATGTCCAGGATAGCATACCTACTAAATGTCCAGGGTAGCATACAGAACACATTTCCAGGATTTAATTCATAATAAATGTCCAGGGTAGCATTCATAACAAATGTCTAGGGTATCATATATAACAAATGTACAGGATAGGATACAGAACAAATATCCAGGGTATAATATAGAGTAAATGTCCAGTATAGGATACAGAACAAATGTTTAGGATACCATTCATAACAAATGTCTAAGATAGCATACAGAACAAGTTTCCAATATAACAAAAAGAACAAATGTCAAATATAACATGTAGAAGAAAGGTATAAAATAACATACAGAACAAATGTCCAAAATAACAACAAAACAAATGTTGAGGATAGCATGCAGAACAAATGTCCAAAATAAAATTCAGAACACATGTTCAAAGTAACATAAAAAAACAAATGTCCAAAATAACACAGAACGAATTTGTAAGATAGCATACTTGTACATACGAATTATCCGGATAATATACAGAAAAGATGCCCAAGATAAAATGCAAAACAAATGTCCGGAATATCATAATTACTTACGTTACTACTCCTCTGTTACTATGTTGTATAAAGATTTGCCACAAAGAACGTCAGACTATTATATCCGGTATTTTCGTGTTGGTTTAGCTCCAGTCTATTTGTCGATGTCTGTTAGACTGTCTTATATTATCATTGTATAAGACTTTGGGTCTTCCCTTCGTTTGAATCCCTAACTCCTTGCGTACAATCACTGTCGTGGTAGCCAATATTTTTGCTTTCTGTTGACTGGGAAAATTCACCGAAGTTGGTATTGCTCACTCAAATCTGCTAGGACTAGGTTTGGAGATTCCCCGGTTTTGTCTGACTAGCCTAATAGTTTGGTGTCCAATTGGTAGGTAACGCCCCTGAGAGTGTTTTTGACGAGATCGTCGCTGTGATTCTTAATTGCAGTTATTTTTATTGTAACTTTCACGATGATTTTCAATACCGAATGTTTTCCAGAGTGGCGTCAATGCAATAATAGTAATAGATGTCCATCTCAAGCAAAGATGGCGACAGCATCATATTTGTGCGGCGAGATGTTGTTTCCATATGGCTAAGAAAACCAATCCTGCCACGGCAGACTTTGCAGCATCCTGGTCACTCATTTTGGGAGACGACTGTGGAGTTCTGCTATTGCGGGCGACAAGTCTACTCAGATTATCCACGATGGAGCTTCGCTCAACGATGTGAACAACTTCGGTGTTGCTAGCGCGCAAGGTGGAACATTTTTTCATAAATCAAAAAAAGTCATTTAGCCTCCACATCGGCTGGTTCTCTAAAAAAATAACTGCGCGTCGTGTGCATATATATTAATAATTTTACAACGTTTTAATTATTTCCTATTCAGGTGAACCATAATGGCCCATATGACCATCACTGGAGAGCACCACACAACATTTGATTACCAAATGTGCATGACTATTTCTCATATCCAGTGAGAACAAAGAAAAGTGAGCAGTCAGCAACAGAGACACAATATTCACGTTATGTGGAAACTCAAGAGACAGTCGTCTAGTAACTCATGGACACATGAGCAAACAGAAAGATTTTTACAAAGAGCGCAAAAAGGTGAGGCAGTGGAATCTGCTTCGCACACTTCAAAGGCGATATATAACACTACACCAAACCGGCAGGAGATACCTGTGCTAATTACATAGCTGAAGCAACATTTGTCCATGGATCAACGCAGATTATAATCAGGCAGAACGCAACTGCAAGAAAAACGATAGTTATAATAGACTCCATGAGGTTTCTCCAAGCAATCTCAAGCCTCAAATAAGAGACTCCAGGAGTGTTCTCCAAGCAATCTCAAGCCTCAAATAAGAGACTCCAGGAGTGTTCTCCAAGCAATCTCAAGCCTCAAATAAGAGACTCCAGGAGTGTTCTCCAAGCAATCTCAAGCCCCAAATAAGAGACTCCAGGAGTGTTCTCCAAGCAATCTCAAGCCTCAAATAAGAGACTCCAGGAGTGTTCTCCAAGCAATCTCATACCCCAAATAAGAGACTCCAGGAGTGTTCTCCAAGCAATCTCAAGCCTCAAATAAGAGACTCCAGGAGTGTTCTCTAAGCAATCTCAAGCCCTAAATAAGAGACTCCATGAGTGTTCTCCAAGCAATCTCAAGCCTCAAATAAGAGACTGTAGGAGTGTTCTCCAAGCAATCTCAAGCCCTAAATAAGAGACTCCAGGAGTGTTCTCCAAGCAATCTCAAGCCCCAAATAAGAGACTCCAGGAGTGTTCTCCAAGCAATCTCAAGCCTCAAATAAGAGACTCCAGGAGTGTTCTCCAAGCAATCTCAAGCCCCAAATAAGAGACTCCAGGAGTGTTCTCCAAGCAATCTCAAGCCTCAAATAAGAGACTCCAGGAGTGTTCTCCAAGCAATCTCAAGCCCTAAATAAGAGACTCCAGGAGTGTTCTCCAAGCAATCTCAAGCCTCAAATAAGAGACTCCAGGAGTGTTCTCCAAGCAATCTCAAGCCCTAAATAAGAGACTCCAGGAGTGTTCTCCAAGCAATCTCAAGCCCCAAATAAAAGACTCTCCCAAGAAATAAAATGTAACATCGGAAAGCTGTAAAACAACAAACATATATAGACCTACAATTGATTCCTGTTCACAATGAGATCCTTGGAAACCAGAAGGCAGATGAGCTCGCAAAAGCCGACAGTGGCGGGACACAGACTCACCATTCACAGAGCTATACAGAAGCAGAGAAAATCATCAAACGATCCATGAGGACAGAATGGAGAGACCAGCTCAAAGAATGCATTCCAGAAAATGAAAGCATAGACAAACTTTGAAAAAATTTGCAGACAACGATCTTCATACCTAGAAACATCAGCACATGTGACTGCAGAGCACCCAAGCAAACACCAGAACATATTCTGCAAGACTGCCCTACTAATGCTGACCAAAGAGAGGCAGTCTGAGCCCGGGGAGCTAGCATTCTCTAAAAGTTGTCGGGGAAACAACGAGAACCACAGTCTCCTTCGTGAACCTCACAGGGCTAGAGTCATAACAACAGTTGTTTGAAGAAGAAGAAAAAGAAGAAGAAGAAGAAGAAGAAAAAGAAGAAGAAGAAGAAAAATAAGAAGAAAAAAAGAAGAAGAAGAAGAAAAAAGAAGAAGAAATAAAAGATGAAAAAAAGAAGAAGAAAATGAAGAAGATATATGACCTATATGATCACCACATGTACGAGGCATATATCAGTGTTGCAACCTTTCTATTTGTATATTGCTATCTCTTTTTTGTGATCTGAATATGAGAGCATTGCTTTCTGAGCAATCCGTGAATATGCGTACGCCGTATTCATGAACGTCAAAACTCACCAGTTCACCACAGCAATGTCTGCTGTTAAACTATGTTTACGATTTGTGTCGTTGTACCATACTTGGCTACCTTGATACGTTGTTCCGTTCACAGATTCACATTCTAAAAGCTCTTACTGCTGGATTTCAAACAGCCTACATCAATCTGTCAGATTCTGAGATCATTATCAACCGTTTCCCGACATATATTGCAAATATCTCACAGGCCATCAATGGCACCACTAACAGGTAAGACAGCTAAATGTATCATTGCTATTTTAATGACGTATCATGGAACGGTCTTTGTGGTCTGCTGAGACTCATCCGGGATCGTTAGAGTCGTTGCAAAGCAGAGGCTAACCATCTCCGTATCTTATTCGTGTTACTAATCGTTCATCGGCGAACTCGTTTCGACTTTCGTGTAGTAACTGGTTTAGACATAATAGAACGCTTCTACTTCCGTCAGGAAATTTTGAGAAATGTGACTTGGATGTTATGTGAATGTCGCTAGCTACCTCAACAACATTTGGATTATCGATCCTTCAACAGAGTGAACCAGTGGAAGCTTGCTTAAGATACTATTACAATCCTGTGACGGCTGATTAGGCATAACACAATTACCACCCTGTGACGGCTGATTAGTTACAACACGTATGCCATCCAGTGACAGACGATTAGTTATAAAACTAGTCAGACCCTATGACGGCCGATTAGTTATAACACTAGTACCATCCTGATCGGCAACTTAGTCATAACACTAGTACCATCCTGCGTCGGCCACTTAGTCATAACAATAGTATCATTATGTGACGGTCGATTAGTCATAACACTAGTACCACACTGTGACGCCGATTAGTCATAACACTAGTTCCATCCTTGACGGCCGATTAGTCATAAGACTAGTACCGCTCTGTGACGGCCAATTAGTCATAACAATAGTCAGACCATGTGACGGCCGATTAGTCATAAGACTAGTACCACTCTGTGACGGCCAATTAGTCATAACACTAGTCCGGCCTCGTGACGGTCAATTACTCATGACACGAGTCTAATCTCATGACGGCCGATTAGTGACGGTCAATTACTCATGACACAAGTTCAATCCCGTGATGGTAAATTACTCATGACACAAGTTCAATCCCGTGACGGTCAATTAATTACTCATGACAAAAGTTCAATCCGGACGGTCAATTACTCATGACATAAGTTCAATCCCGATTAGTCACAACACCAATCACATCACATGACAGCCGCTTAATTATAGTACCACTTCCTTGACGTGACAGCGGGGAACTGTGACGCTAATCTGGTCAGGCAAAATATACTGACTAAGACGTCGGGTCATTGTCAGTATCATAATACTGACTAAAACGACTATATCTATTCAATGTAGCGTACCACGGAGAGAAGCTGATTTCAAGGCATTCTGACTGGCGAGATGTGGATCGACGTGATCCTCGTAATAGTACCAAGTGTCCTGCTGCTGATGGTAAGCATAGCACAACTGCCTGGAGGACCGCGGTCCACATTAATCAGCACTTGACAATTCTTAAGTAGCAGTTCACTCATATTGTTCTTCTATCCCGAGAAGCTGGATTATGGTCTTATTAGCTGTAGTGCAGTGGGAACTTTTCAGTAAGCTCACCACTATGCGGTTACAGTGTCGATCTCCAAGTCGTAAAATAGAATAGCCGAGATGCTGTGCCACAGCCTTATTCCGGACGGCCGTAGGAAATCTTGTATCGCCTGACTCTGATTAGTCGTTGCCTGTGTTTATAAATATTTATTAGGCGTGTTCAAATGAAACCAGGCCTAACTGCACCAACTAAACATACATACGATGCGCATGATGACGTCAATCTGATGTATACAGTACATACCAACCGTCAAATTTGCTAAATTGCATTATCTTCCTACTGATAGTTTCCACGTCTGACCGTTGAAGACATGGCGGGTGTGATCCGGAATCCGGGATACGGAAGAAAGACGCAAGTTAACGCAACAATATGCGTCTGACCTGATATCTGGAGATCGTCCGTTAACACGTCTTTTTTTAAACATCGTTGTTCAGTTCTTAACTGTTGTCTTCGACACACATTTGTCACCATACACTGCCTGCATTCTGCGGTGAATGTCAACTGGTCGACATCCTTCAGCTGTTAGAAACCGAATCACCGTTCGCTGATTAACTTTGGACGGATTCTGTTTCACACCCTCTTTTTTTTTCAATGGTCGGATGAGGAAACTATACATTGGAGGATAATGCAGTTTTGCAAACTTGACGGTTAGTATGTGATGTTTTCACCAGAAGTGACTTCAACATGCGCATCGTACGTATGTTCACTTGTTGCAGTTTGGTCCAGTTTTATTTGAGCACACCTCGTAAATTAACATAGTCTTTCGCTTGAGGAGACCGTACTTTAGTTTTCTATAATCCATAAGAGTTTGACATCATCACAATACATGTTCATCTGTTCACAGAACTCTACAAAATCTCTTCGGGTTCAAATACGCCATCTCCAAAGTGGGAAGCTTGACCAGACGAATGAGAGAAATTAAGTTGGAGTTTGAAAAGGTCAGTTTTGAAGAAATGGAAAACAGTAAATGCGTAATAGCTCTGTTGTCAGTGTCAGAAATGGTTCCTAATTTGTTACCATAACAAAATATTACAAATCGTATGTGCACGATGTTCCTAGATAATAACAAAATAAACGTGTTTAGAAAAAGAGACAAAGAAAACATAAAAAATGAGTCAATAACAATGTCATTGACATATACATTCAGGTACATATTTTAATAGTTTTCATATTTAACAAGAAAGGAAGACTAACGTCTGATAAGGCAAAACATGCTGTTCAGATATGTTAGTCAGGATCAGGCAAAACATGCTGTTCAGATATGTTAGTCAGGATCAGGCAAAAAATGCTGGCCCAGACCTTCACCTTGGCCTCACCGAAGCACGTCATGGAAACGGGATGTTGTTATGTCAGTCTGGCTAACAGGTGAGGGATCGAAGTGATCCCCGAAGTAGTGAGCGCCACGCAAATGAAGCACAGAATAGCACAACCTCCTGGAGGAGTGAGGAAAGCTACAACAACCGGCCACTTAACGCCCTTTTCAGGGCGCACAAAAAGTACTTCTACTCATTGTGGGCATTCAACAATTACATATTTAACATAACTATCTCAGAGCAAAGATATCACACGGACCTATAATACATATTTAACATAACTGTCTCAGAACAAAGATATCACAAGGACCTATAATACCAAATAACACGGCATGGAGCTAGAGGACTAACAATAACAGATGGTCATATGTGGCTTTTGACGAGCGCGTTGCCAAATGGTTTCGAGGTCCGCCTGCCGACATGAAAGGCAGCGGTTCGAATCCTGGTATGTCTTTATTGTTTTTCTGTTTGGGATGAAATAAACAAAAATAGCCAGCACACGACGTAGCCACAGCAGTGGCAAAGCGGCCTTTAGTTCTCACCCTAAAAGAAAAACACACTACCCCAGCAATGGGAAAAAGTATCGATAGTTCTTTTTTTAAATATATGACAAAGGTGGAGGTATATCATTAGTAGACAATGCTGGCAGGGATGAAGTGTTAGTGACAACATGTTTCTAGTCCTTAGTTTGGTTTTTTAAGATAAAGGTAGCGAATTTCCAAACTCACTGTCTTCCTTTCTCTAACAAAGAGACAGATACATATCCCTCTTTTTCTTCTTCTTTTTCTCCTCTGGTGGTTGTTTCGTTGTGTAACAACGAAGCTGTGATTCATGCGCCTTACGGCCAAAACACCCAATTGTATCTGCCAGATAACCATTTACTCTGACAGAATAATATACAGAAATAGATAATGACATTTATATTTGCTTTATAGACTCCAGAAAATAGGTGTAGACGGTAAAGGCATAAGACAGCTTCATAATATGTACTGGAAACAAGCTGCTACAGTAAAATCGGAAAAGTTATGCTCTCCAAGTATAGATGCAAAAAGAGGTGTGAGACATGAATGTGAATTATCCCCTGGTATTGTTAATGTCTACACAGAACAATTATTCAAACAGATAGAGAGGATGCCAGGGCTTGCCATTTAAGGAGTGGCAATGAACAATCTAAGATATGCGGATGATTCAGTTTTTATGGTAAAAAGTGAGAAAGAACTACATGAGCGTGTGACAACAATATACACAATAAGTCAAGAGTTTGGATAAGACATTAAATTAAAGATAGCACAGTCTATGATCATTGGGAAAAGTGACAAGAACCATTTATGCAGATACAAGTAAAATAGCAACTCTTGAACAGGTACAGAGTTTTTCTATCTAAGTCATATAATAACAGAAGAAGGCAGCTGTGAAAATGAAATCAGAAAGAGAATATGTATGTCGAACATGGTATTTGACAACATGCGACATATACTGACATCCAAATAGATAAATCCGAATTTAAAAAATTAGAATCCTCAGCTGATATGTATACTCGTCCTTTGAAATTTGGTTATATTTAAGATTAAGTCGCATTTCTTTAAAAGAGAAGAACACACATTTGGAGATATTTCAAAAGTTGTGGGTGAACAGAGAATTAATGACCAAAATCACGGTTAGGCAGTTACATTTTTCGGTCACATAACGAGACATACCTCCTTGTTGAAGATCATACTGGAGCGTAGAGTATAAGGCAGTCGTTCAAGAGGCAGACACAGTTTTAATGGGAGAATAACATCAGGAGCTAAACTGGAAAAGGTGTCTCAGAATGCAAAATTACGGCCAGAGATAAAGTACACTGGAGATCTATTGCAGCCGACCTTCGATGTGGACATGGTACCTGAACTGAACCCATTCAAGCTAGCTGAGTGGAAGTGTCGAATTCGGAGATAATCTTCTGTTACACTGGTTCCCTGAGCATGTCAATACTTGCATGTAAATATATACACACACAAGAGGGGCACTCAGAAAGTGATGTCTCATATTTTATTTCATAAAACCCGAAGTAGATTTTAACAAAAGAAGCACAATAACACCATTTGATAGAGCAATGCCTTGTCTTCAAGACACTATTTGCCCGCATAGTCATCACCTTTGGCTATACATTTTCTTCAACGATCAACAAAAGCATTTATGCCTCGCATGTAACAATCTGCCACCAGGTGAGGTAATGCATTATTTCACAGCTTTTATGACGGCATTCTTGCTATGAAAATGTTTTCCACGCAGCTCATCTTTCATTATCCAAGTAAGAAAGGCGCACAATACTGACTATATGGTTGGTGTGTTAGGACAGTTCATCGAAGATTGGCAATATGCTTAACGGTCTTCAAACTGGCACGGTAACTGGCGTTATCGTGCTGCAAAAGACAAGTTGTCTTCTTCACTGGTCTAACTCTAGCAATTTGAGCTTTCAACTTCGTTAACGTTGCAGTGTAACGGTCAGAGTTTATGGTTTTTTTCCGGGTTCCATGAATCAAGAACGATTCCCACTTTCCTCAGAAGTCAGTGCAAATCATTTTACTCGCTGAGGACTGCGTCTCGAACTATTTCCTAGATGGTGAATTCACATATCGCCACTCCATGGACTGCTGTTTTGACTCAGTATAGTAGTGGTAACACAACGGCTATCAACAAATAGTCCGATACATGTGATATATAAATATAGGAATACAAGAACGATTTAGAAACAATACCCCATATATGATACAGGAAAAAAAAAAGATTGAGAAACAATACCCCATATAGGATACATGAATACAAGAAAGATTTAGAAACAATGCCCCGTAAGCGATACAGGAATACAAGAAAGCCCTAGAATATTACCCTGTGTGTGATCTAACAAAACAAAGTAAAAGTGAATAATTCGTTATCCTGGAGTCCAAAAAGAGAAATCGAAGAAGATCCTAATATTAAGATGAGGCGTGTCTTTTTTCAGAAAAACTCAGGAACCTCTGCCGAAAGCCCGCGATGGGAAACATGTCTAGATAGCGCATCCAACGTTTTCTGGAAGGGTATGTCAAAACAGTTCGTAAATAGGACTTTCACTGAATCAGCGAAACAATATGTAAGTTTCCCATGTTTCTGTTGTTATTTCATGTTGTCCTGAATCGAGTACCGATTCTCAGTGGGAATATGTGTCCCATTTGTCTGTTGCGAGTCTATTGTTGTGCTTCTTCTTCGTCGTTTGCTCTCAGATAATAAAAACATATAAATATAAAACGTTCAACAAGATAACAGTAGGAACTGCTGAAGAAATTGTCTACAGCACTGATTAAATGAACAATTGCTACAAATGTATTTAACACATCAGGAGCAGAGACAGACCATACTAATAGCGCCCATAGCAAGGGAAGATGACGGTGGCGCCATATGTGTGTGTGCTGAGATGAGACTGCATATAAAGGTACAGTCATATATGGGGGAGAAAGACTAACATCTGGTCAGGCAAAACAAACTGAAGAAACATGTTACTCAGGGTCAGGCAAAATATACTGAAGAAACATGTTACTTAGTGTCAGGCAAAATATACTGGCCAACACTCTTACTTCTACTTCCCCGTAGTCCTCTCTGAAAACGGGCTGTTTTTACGACAGCCTGGCTAACGAGGTGAGGTATCGTTGTGATTACCGTAGTACTGAGCGACACACAGATTATGCTAAATATAGTACATCCACCTTGAGGACCCCGGTCTACCTTAACGAGCACACTCGGTATGTGAGGAAAGATTCAACAACTCGCCACTGAACGTCCTTTTCAGGGCGCACAAAAAAATAATCCTACTCAATGTGGGCATTCTTCTTCTTCTTCTTCTTCTTCTTCTGCGTACACAGTCAGACAGTAACCATTTTTTTTTCGAAAAAAGCGGCGGTCATCCTGAGACTCTCGCCACTACCATAGAGCTTGTCTTGCAGTTCCACTGGCAATGGCCACATCTGCTCTCTCTGATCCTCGTATGTTGGGCAGTTCTGCAGCAGATGTTCAGTGGTCATTTTACCAGTACCGCACGGGCATTCGTCGGTACACCCTAATGTGGGCATTCAACAGTCCTATCTGAAATGGGCAAACTACCGGTGGTAGATCATACGTGGACAGCGTTAGTAATGTCGCAGTCGTGGATTCTATTCCTTCGCGCAGATCCCTTTTTCTGCGACTCGGTAATTGTTAACTGCTCAGTGATGTGAGGACTTTGTGTGGTTGCAGTACGCCTGGCTGAGCGGTTCGGAGCAAGCTGCGACATACACGTAGAAATTGTTCAAAGAAACTTCGTGAGTGTCCGTGTTTCGTTTCTTATGTTTCTCTCTTAGCCCCCCCCCCCCCCCTTGCTGGCGAGCACTTGCTTGTCCTGTCCTACGCTGACAATTCAACAATTTCTACGGGAGGCGCTCATCTGGTTAAACGAACAATATACTACCATTACTAATAACATTCCTAGACACGCACTATAGAGATAACAATAACCCCAAGCTGACCCCTACTATCATAAAATACTATCAAGTATATGTTTGATCGGGAAGAAAGAAAAGCAAATCTAACTGGAGATACCAAACACCTCAAGCTAACCATGATTTCTTTGGTTATATTCAATATGACAAATGAAATAAAACGAGAAAAAAAATTAAGAAAAATCATATTTAATCTATGCCCTTCGCTTATTCCCCCCGCATCGCTATTATATTCGTTAATTCATAATGCCATCTCCAAATTAATGTTATAAACGTTCAGATCATTGAAAGTATGGACTTGTATTAATGTCATTGTATTGCATTTGATGTTGCATTTGTGTTGAGTAGTTACGCTCCCGGTTTAGCCCCTAATATTTCCAGTTGTGTAGATGAGTATGCGGAATGGAGATGGAAGCAGTGATCTCAGCGATGAAATGGCTATCTTATACCCCTTAACAAAGGCAGTAATCGTGACAGACATGCATACGGCACTTCAGAAGGTACAACAGGGATGGCTGAGGTAAGAGTGGATAGCAGCTGTTGAGGCCTCAAACTTACATACTGACATGTATATACCACCCTGGTCATGCTAGGATTCAAGGCAAAGAAAGAGCTGACATTTTGAAATCAATCAATGACTGTCTGTTGGATGAGAGCACTGCAATAGATAAATCAGCAATTCACAGACAGCAAAGTTTCAATATTAAACTAGGTTCTAGCAAAGTTGGGCGCATAGGACGACGGAGCAGGAGAGTGTATAACCAGCGAGCTACACGTACCATCAGCATCCTGACCTTGCACCATTTGTTGAGAGAGACTTAGCTCCTATGGGTATTCCTGAAGTGCAGTGACGTCGATTCTTAGAAAAAGAATAGGCAGAGAACAGATCAGCGCGTTCAAGCGCCGAGAATTGGATTAGATTACATTGTTCGGTTTAGATTGTGTACACCAGGAAATAATACATGTTTCTTATGTATTTTTACATGTTCAACTGAAAACATTTTCCACGTTTCTCTGCCATCCGTCATAAGAGAAATAGAGAATGGCCGATTTTCAAAACCGATTAACTGGCCGAAAAACCGATACCGTATAATCGAAAAAATAGCCGATATTACCGATTACCGTTTGTCTGCCGATTAATCGGCACAGTCCTCGTCTCTATGTATACTGTACATAACTGCAGTACGAACCATTCTTAAAAGTGTTCTGCCACTCCTTCGCTATACTCAATCAATCAATCACTGGAAATGTTATAAGCATATTGTTGATGATCGGCCTTCACCAAGTATATGCACCAAGTCATATCATGTGCCATTCACTAGTCATATCCTGTGCTATTCGCTAGGCATTTCCTGTGCCATTCACTAGTCATTATATGTGCCATTCACTAGTCATATCCTGTGTATTCGCTAGTCATTTCCTGTGCCATTCGCTAGTCATATTCTGTGCCATTCACTATTCATATCCTGTGTCATTCGCTAGTCATATCATGTGCCATCCGCTAGTCGTATCCTGTGCCATTCGCTAGTCATATTCTGTACTAGTTCTCTATCTTATTTCTATTTTGAAAAATTGTTTTGGTCTTTTTAGTTTTAGTAGCCCTTTCAAGTCTTGCTGATTTCTTCCTGGCTCAACGTTTCTACATGATGTGACTAGCTAAACCCATTCCCAACCCTCCTTAGTTGCTTCTTACGACATACTTCACGGTGTTAATACTCTTTACTCCCTTCCCGTGTTCCGGTAACACTAGGGGATATAATGATTTGTTAAAAATGTGCACATAAATTCAACGAATATCAAAATGTTCAAATGTGAATTGTTACATCTGTTGCTATTTCCACGGAATGCAAGTAATGCATCGTAAATTTCACGCGCACTTTATAAAGAGAGTTAAACTATGTGAATTCGTGTTATATATACATCAAGTTATGCCTTTTTATTGCCTTTCCTGAAGTGTATATCTTATTGATGCCGCGAGTCCCTTCAATATCAACCTTATGATGATAATAGTGGTAATAAATCTTTTGTGGATTTCAGCAGCTAAGGTATTAATATTTCCCAACCTTGACACTATTTGACCCAGTTAGCTGACAATAGTTCGCATGATAATCGTGACGATTAAGTGTGTGTTTAGTGTGAAAATAAATCCAAGTTGACGCGGTCCTGTAGTGCAAAAGTCGACACAAATGTAAACAAGTCATGGGCAATTAATGTATTTAAGAATAGATTGGATGCGCAGAGCTTTTAGAGCAAGGCAATGTAAATGAAATTGGATGTATACAGACTGCAGAGTTTTCTAAACCAGCATAACAGTGGTTGGGCCAAGTTGTTTTGGCTCAGCTACCGTAAAAAGACAAAAAGAAGCCAACTGAAACTTACATTACATTAGAAGGTCTTCATCAGAGTCAAAGTACATATGAACATACTCGTACCTAACAAAACATAAATTACTGTTTGCATGGATTTAAAGCAGAATAGGATACGACTTTGGCAAACAGAAGTACGGCCATATATCTTTCAACGATCTCTTGGGATGAAAAGTTAAGTCTTCGTTTTATAATGGGGGTAGTTTGTATGTAGTTTTTTCACAAAAATAAGTAAACGGTTTTTATGTAGGTATTAAACATAAAAAGACGTATTAGATACGCCATCTCACAAAGAATATAGTTTGTATGTAGGTATTACAAAAATTAATGAAATGTTGGAAACTTCATTGCACAAAGTTTCAGGTTTTTATGTATGTACAAAAATAATGGTGTATTATAAACGCCATTGTAATGTCTATCTCTAAGCATTCCCACAGCAAATGGTAGCGTTGGTGATGCATTTGTTATGAGCTTTGCTACGGTCTCCGGTTTTTACAACTGAGTAACATGAAACATTACATCACAGCGTTCGTAACCCAGTTGTTTAGCTGCAAAAGGCGAGAAGACTAACCATTCTGCCCAAAATTATACAATTATGCCAGCTCCACGGATAGACAGATACTAGTGACAGTTTGTCTTTCTCAATCTATTTGGATGTTAAATTGTAATGAGGGATGAGAAACCTGAGAAAGAAAGGAAGGAAATAGTTGAAGGGTAATCTTGTGGTGACGACATACATCTGTGACAGATCGCAAAGATTATCATTTGTTTTTCCTTTTTTTTTTGTATAAGCCTTTTTTCTCTAACCCGCAAGGCGGTGTGCGTTGCAGTGTGGTTCGTATTGTTGCGCCTGTTGGTCAGTGCATTCGACTTCAGAACGAATGTTATGTAAAGTTCTGCTTCCTCCTGCATTTTCTAAGTGTTTACTTCCTCGGGGTAACGGCCGGTGCTGGGATGGGGATCGAACCCAGTACCTTCGGATTGTGAGCCGTGTTACTTAACCACTAGCCCACGTCGTCCCCAGAAGTTTATAAATAACAAATGAAGGACACATTGTACACCGACGAGGGATTTCAGAGGCTGAGCGCTAGTTGTTTTTGTCAAAGACAGGTAGGGTTTATTTGAGTGCAATCTTTGAGGACGAGAAATCTGATTTAAAAAAACTAAAATTAAAGTGGAAATTGAGCAGAATTAACCCCTGGTTCGAATGGAGTTTGTGATCACTCCACTTGTAACTAAACCGCAGCCTTCAAGAGGTGGTGTGGCCAGTGCCCTTCCTTTTTATTTGTACTTTCCCAAACTCATGCGTCAGGTACCCATTTACAGCTGGGTTGACTTAAGAAGTGGCACCTGATTAAAATCACGACCCGGATTTGTTTTAGTCTCCAGAGGCGATTCGAACCGCGGCACACTGTTACCAAAGGAAATAGCCAATTGTTGCATATAAACTCATCTAACGCGCCGCTTTAAGAAATCTGATACAGTCTGTTTATTCATCATCATCGTGTAGCATAACATTCGCAGAACTTAATTCTCACATCAGCCAATCTGTAAGACTCGATCTCTGGTGAGAACTTCTGCCTCTGTAGCTGTCAACTTAAGGACCTCCGTAATGTCTTGTGTCCATCTTCCCCTAGGTCTGCCTCTGTCCGGCTTTTCAGGCACCATACATTTCTCATTTCGTCCTCTCTTGGTCTCTGCAGGGTTTGATATGTCCAATATATTTCAGTTTTCTAGACAAAAACATGGTTAACTAGCACATTTTTTTCTAAATTTGTGTTCAATATCCATTTTAGTTTGAGCACTTTCCTGTAGCTGTGTAGTTCACAAGTTTCAATCCTGGTCTTAAGTGATTGTGTGGGAGTCCACATTTTACATCCGTACGTCGTCACAAGTTCAGAATTGTTATTGTCGTTTTGTAATTAGAGTTCTGCTATACGTTTCTCATTGCATTCAGCCTGTGCATTGTCATAGCCATTCACATTCTGGCTTCCTTACTATATTGCTGCTTATAATTGGTGTATGAAGGAGAAATATGGGGATATTTGAGTGTGCCCAATTTTGTCCTAGAGAGAAGCGTGAGGCATGCTGGGAAGTTTGTCTGGGGAAAAGACGCGTTTGTCTGAGGGAAGTACTGAGGGATATACTGAAGGATGTACTGTTGGATGTACTGTTGGATGTACTGATTGATGTACTGAGGGATGTACTGATTGATGTACAGAGGGATGTACTGATTGATGTACTGAGGGATGTACTGATTGATGTACTGAGGGATATACTGTGGGATGTACCGATTAATGTACTAGGGATGTACTGATTAATGTACTGAGGGATGTACTGATTGATGTACTGTGTTATGTACTGATTGATTTACTGAGTGATGCACTAGGGGATGTACTGTATGTCAATGGAATAAATCTGAGACAGAGAGTCACGTGTATGAAGGTAGCCTGTATATCTATGCATGACCTTTCAGAGCGAAAAACGGTGGATAAGTCAGAACTCTAAATGAACCCGTTCGATCGGTTCGGAGCTACTCTCTGCAATTCTTGCATGTCTCCATGTCCCAAGGTTTGACCCTCCCTGGTGATCCATCTGTATAGAGTCTCTCTGGGCCTACACCGCGTCCTTTTGCCGCAAGGTTTCTACATAATCGTCTGTATCGGAAGTCTGTTATTGTCCATCAGCAGCACATGGCCAATGTACACCCAACTTGTCTTCGTGACACAATTATTTTGGTTGGAATGTAATCATATTTGCTCATTAGACATATATTGTTTTTACGATGAAAGTAGAAGTGATTATTTTTAAAAAAAAAACAATGTTACAACAGAGGACGCCAGTGATATTTCTTTGAATGAAAAAAACAATGTAATGCTTGTGGAATTTTAAAAAAATATGACTGAAACAGACGTCAGAGACAATTTCATGAAGATATTAGTTATGGCTACTTGAAGTGTGAATAATCAAGCAGAAGATATGTTTCAAACTGTCAAGAGATCAACAATACTGTTTCAACACTGATATATAATAGACACTATGTATCCCTATTAATATTTAAAGTAGTTGATAGATGGTGTATCAGTTCAAGAATTAAACAAAGACGAAGCCACAAATCAAAATGTCATATCGCTAAGACTGTCTTCATATATCTGTCTCTACCTAAAATGTATATTATATCACGCCAGACTTATGCACAGTTTACAGCTCCCAATCACTAACGTGTATTTTAAAGTAACCTTTTTACCTGATCTCCATACTCTGTCCTCCCGGATTATGCCTAAGTGCAGCATAAATAGTAAGAGATATAGTGAAAACCTCATTGCGGCTACAGGTCAATAAAAGTATAAATATCTAACTGCTACGATTATAAATTATGTGACTAAAAAGATACTCGAGATGGAAAATATAGTGATAATGCAATTTTGTTTTTTCATGTAGACCAAAGCATGATCTTCTTCTTCTTCTTCTTCTTCGTACGCAGTCAGACAGTAACCATTATTTTTTCGAAAAAAGCGGCGGTCATCCTGAGGCTGTCGCCACTGCCGTAGAGCTTGTCTTGCAGTTCCACTGGTGATGGCCACATCTGCTCTCTCTGATCCTCGTATGTCGGGCAGTTCTGCAGCAGATGTTCAGCGGTCATTTTACCAGTACCGAAGGGCATTCGTCGGTACACCCTATCTTCAATTTGTTGAATAGGTGGTACCTCAGTCTATTGTGGCCAGTGCGAAGTCTGAAGACAACGACCTGCTCTCTTCGGTTCAACTGGTAATAGGCATCGTTTTTGGTGTAACCAGTATGTTCGGTTTCCCATTTGGTCATGTATCTGGCTTTGATAAGCCGTTTTGACTCTTCGTACGTCATACTAGTATCTGTTTGTGGTAGTCTTGCACCTTCTTTTGCCAGTCTGTCTGCCTCCTCGTTGCCTTGGATGTTGCAGTGTGATGGGACCCACTGTACCACTACCCTTTTTGGTGCGGACTGCTGGCACAGTTTGCAGAGTGCTGCTCTTAAGTCATTAAGCTCAGTGTTTTTCTGGCTTTGTAGCGCTGTGACTACGGCGAGAGCATCTGTAAGCAGGACTATATGGCTTTCATTTTCACTGTGTGTCACCATTTCTTCCACTGCCGCCCTCAGTGCCTCTGCCTCTGCTCTGAAATTGCTTGTGTACTTACCAGTAGCGAATGACAGTGTGATTGTTCTGCCTTTTGGTAGGTTCAGGAATGCTCCTGCCCCTCCGTTCTGTGTGGTGTTTGTTACAGAACCGTCGGTGTATGCATGGGTCCAGTCCATGCTTGGGTAGCTTTTCGATATGAAGCTTAGGGTAGTATCTCTCCTTTCTTTTTCAGTCTGGCGGTTTTTGTTTCCAATAGCTGGTATATTTTCTACCACCTCTGGAAATATATCCTGCCTCCAGGTAGGTTTTCGTACAGTAGTGATGGGTTTTGGTGTTGTTAGTGCGTTTATGGGATCTTCGTGCATCTTTGCTTTGGCTATTTCTGCAAAGTTTCTCCGCTTTAGTTTCCCATTTCCCAAATTGTTTAGTCTCTGGTGCATTGGATGGTCGGTCAGTCTTCGGAGTTTCTATGACTGCAGCTGGGCTCTGCTTTCTCTTCTATCGGTCATGGATTGCAGTTTTGTAAACTTTTCAAGTTCTACAATTGGCGTTGACTTCATGCCTCCTGTTATAATTCTCATGGCTTGGTTTTAAAGTTTGCTAACTTTATCGAAGTTCGCCTTCGCTGCTGTTGTCCATGCCGCAATGCCATACTCGAGAACTGGTCTCACTCTTCCAGTGTACAGTTTCTTTAGTATGCCTTCGTCTGCTCCCCAGCTTGTGCCAGCAAGTTTCCTCATGATTGCCATTCTTTCTCTGGCTCTCATTCGGTTTCTATCAATCTGACTTTTCCATGTCATGCGCCGATCAAATGTGACTCCCAGATAGGTTGGGTTGTCGTTTGGCTGCAGGAATTTGCCATTTAGACTTAATTTCGTATTTTGGGGTTTTAATCAAAGCGAGAATATTGTGCATGTGGTTTTCTCCTCGTTTATTTTGACCAGCCATGAGTTCGCCCACTCTTCCAGCGATGTTAGGGCCGTCTGCATCCGATTTCATGCTATGGTGAGATTCTTTTCAGAGGTCCACAAAGCCAGATCGTCTGCAAACATTGAGCTATGGACTCTTCTTGGTATATTCTTTGTAATATCGTTTATATATACCAGGAAGAGTGTGGGTGACAGTACTCCCCCTTGGGGTACTCCCTGCTCGAGTGTCACCTTTTTGCTCATCTGCCCTTGTACTTGGACTCTGGCCGTTCTTTGTTTGAGGTAGTGGTTGATCCACTTGTACATTTTCCCACAAACATCACTTCTTCTTGACTCTAAGTCCGTCTTTCCAGACTTTGTCAAATGCCTTTTCCAGATCCACCCAAACAGCTACTGTGTGTTTCTGTGCCTGGTAGGCATCTTCTATCTCCTGGGCTATGAGGATGACCTGGTCCTCAGTGGATCTGTGCTGTCTAAAGCCGGCTTGCTGTGGAATTAGTATTCATTTTTCTTCCAGATGCTCTATCAGTCTGGTGTTTATCATCCGTTCTATCAGCTTGCCGACACAGCTCAGTAGGCTGATGGGCCTGTATCCATTTGGATCTGTTTTGTCCTTTCCTGTTTTTTATACTGGTACCAGTATTGCGTCTTTCCATGCCTGTGGTACAATTCCCCTTTTCCAGCTTTGGTTCAGGACCGATAGCAGTTTCCTCTTCGCTGATTGGCCCAGCCATATCAGCATTTCGTTTGTTATCCCGTCTTTTCCGGGAGATTTGTTTTTCTTTAATGTTCTCATATCCTCTTCCATTTCGCGCATTGTTAATTTGGCCATCATGTGCTCTTCAGGTGCCGTATTCATGTTGTCGTGCCCCTTTAGCTCTGCGCTAATGTCTGCATGCTTATCTGCAGGGACCTCGATGTGGTTTTCTCTGGCATAGTGATCGACAAACGCGTTTGCGGCTTTCTTACTTGTGATCAAGTTCTCGCCCTGCTTGATGGTAATATGTTTGTTTGCCGGGATTTCGTCGTTCATGGCTCTGACTAGCTTCCATAGCTTGTTCCCGTCTTTGTCCAGGTTTAGGCTTTCCGTTTTATTTTTCCAGCTTTATCTTGCTGTTTGCTTAAGAGTGTGTTTGTATTTCGCCGTGGCGGCTTTGAGGGCGATGTTTGCCTCCATGGATTGTTCTCGCTCTGCCATGTTCCTAGCATTTGTTACTGCATCTTCCGCTTTCTGCAACTCATCATTTCAGTAGGGCTTATAGTTTTTCTTAGCTCCTCTTGGGATGGTTTCAGTGGCGGCTTTCATTATTGCCTTGCTTAGGCTTTCCACCATGGGCTTCATTTTGTTGTTTCGTGTGTTGATGGTTTCACACAGCCCATCTGTCAGGATTGCAAATCTGTCCCAGTCGGCTCGTTTGTAATTCCAACGTGGGAGCGGTTTTGTTTCCTGTTGGCCTACTTCCATGTCAATGGTTAGCCTGATCGGCCTGTTGTCGCTACCTGCCATTTGGTTTAGCACCTGGCGGTCTATTTTTTGGTGTATGTCCTGTGTGGAGAAGGCCAAATCTGGAGTTGAGGTGGTATGCCATGTTCTTGAATATAAACTAGGGCTATCCTCCGGCCTTTTGATTAGGGAGAGATTTGCATCTATCTCCCAATCTTCCACTTCGTCACCTCTGATGTCTGTGTCAGAGTATCCCCATCTCTCCGAGTGGCTGTTGAATTCTCCAACTACTATGCCGTTGGAGTCTCTGACCTCCATACTCGAGAGCGATAGGTCTCTATTTGGTGGTTCGTACAGATTGAAAATGCGGAGCTTCGTCTCTTGAGCCATTATGTCAACTCCTACAATTTCTGCTTGTCCGGTGTGATTGACAGATACCGCGCTACTCGGTATGCAGTTTCTGGTCAGTATCAGGACCCCTTCTTTGTGGCCTTCTCTATCGAGACGAAAGGTCTGGTATCCTCTGATTGAGAATTTATGATTGTTGTTGAGGTGCGTTTCCTGGATACATGCCACGTCAATCTTACCTTCATGCAGGTGATGTGTTAGGGAAAGTTTTTTGTTAATGACTCCCTCCGCATTCCACTGTAGTATTTTGAGGGTCTTGAGTTTTTGGTCAATAGAAGTTTCCCCATAGCCATGTGCCATGGGTGGGTGACCACCAGTAGTCAAGGGTGGGCCCCTTCGAGGCATGAGGCCCGGTGCTATCACTGCCTGGCGGGACTCCGCAGGATGAGCGCCATGCGTTTTTCTAATCGGTTGTACTGTCATCACAAAGCATGATCTAATCTGCTAGTGTAAAAGCGTACGTCATATATATATACATATCAGGAGGCGTGGTGTAAGAGTGAAAATTCGGTTTCAAAATCCCAAGGAGGGCTCGAATCCCGTCGTATCCAGTTTAGCAGACACTGAGTTTTAAATCTGGGCGATTGGAAAGTAATGGCAGCCTACCGGACGTGCAAACCAGCCAAGAAACGTATAACAGCCAACGAGATAACCAGACGTGCACACCAACCAAGAAACTTATAACAGCCAACGAGATAACCGGACGTGCACACCAACCAAGAAACTTATAACAACCAACGAGATAACCGGACGTGCACACCAACCAAGAAACTTATAACAGCCAACGAGATAACCGGACGTGCACACCAACCAAGAAACTTATAACAGCCAACGAGATAACCGGACGTGCACACCAACCAAGAAACTTATAACAACCAACGAGATAACCGGACGTGCACACCAACCAAGAAACTTATAACAGTCAACGAGATAACCGGACGTACACACCCCCACGAAACTTATAACAGCCAACGAGATAACCGGCTATAAAACGAGACTCTCTGGAAAGGCTGTGCTACTTACTTTACTTTATTCATATATATAAGTGACGTTCAAGCAAACCATGACTTTTGGGGTAACGCAAAAAACATTGTTTTGTCTTCTTCTTCAATTGCACTACTGCTCTTCCCATACGGCGTCACTGAGCGATGGGATGATTCGATTATCGCCAAGTGGGAGATTTGTGCTTTCGTTAGATGTAACTTCCTGAGAGTGGCAGAGACAGCCTCGATACATCGTGGTCGTTGTCTCCCTCTTATTCGGTGACGGATAACATGGATATGTAATGCTCTTGATGCAGGCTGGTCATAAGGTATTCTGACTAAATGACAAAACCACTTGATTTGTTAAGAGTCAATGTAGGCACGAACTGGATTTTTTCCCAACTGGCTCAGCGTGGTGTTGCCGATTCGGTCACGCATTGCCTTTCAAAGCTGCACATCTCACACAGCGCATCTCACAGCTCTAGATCTTACTCATTTTGGTTTCTAGTAAGGACCACAATTGACACTGATGACACAATGTAGGAATAAATAGGTGTATTTATCAGCCTCCTCTCAATTAAAAGAATCACTCCAGGGTGTTTCAAAATCGTTCGTTTTTGATAGTTCGCCTACTGAATTATAAGTGCAATCTCTATGTCCACTCTACCGTCATCAGTGAACATACTACCTAGGTATTTGAACTCACGTACTTGATTGATACTAATGCAACTGATGTGTAAACTTTTCTGCATTTGTTCACATGGAAGCAACATAGTCTCTGTCTTGTCTGTATTGATCTTCATGTCAAATTCGTTACGAGCCAAATAGAGATAGTTGAGGTGGTGTTCTAGGTCTTCTCAATTTTGGTAAAAGATGACCTGATCATCAGCAAATAACAGTTTATTGAGGGACGCTTCGTGACGGTTAGTCGTGTAATTGTATTCCTGTAAATTATGAATAAAAGGGAAGAACGAGCACATCACTGTCGTACACCACTCAGAACTGGGAACCAAGTTGTCATACCTGCATTCATTCGTACTGCACCTTCACTGTTTACCTACAAGACGCGTATGTCATCTAGTAGTTGACCCTCCACACCATATTCCTCCATTACCTCCCATAGCATACGTCGGTTTACCGGGTCACATGCCTTTTCTTGATCAATAAAGACCACGTGGAGTTTCTTATTGTCTTCTATGGGTTTTTTTCTCACTTAACTGTCGGAGTGAGAATAAAGCATTCTTTCATCACCGGTTTTTCCAGAATCCTGATTGTGAAGTACGAGGCAGTGACTCCACAATAGCTCGAATTCGTTACTCAAGGACCTGTGAGAAAACTGTTTCCATCGCGACTTAGGAAGAACATGCCCATTTATGAGTTGGAATATTTCTTGCTGTCCTTGTTTTTTTTGTTTTTTTTCAAAGTAGGTACCGCTATGGCTTTTTGTCAATCAGTAGGTACTTTTCTTTCAATCCACGCCTGATTACAACTTTTTGTGAGTCATCTTACGACTACATCTTGACAAGCCGTTATGACATCTGTTGATATGTTGTCTACACCCAGGGCTTGCTCGAGTATTAATCTGTCGCTATGTTCAATACTTTCAGGGATTTGTGCCAATGAATGACGTTGCACATATTTTATTTCATCACCTGCTTGTGTTCTGGATACAAGAAAGTCTGTGAAATACTCCTCCCATCTGTCTCTTATCCTCTCAGGTTCATAGACTGGTTGCCCGTCTTTGTCATTGACCACTGTGTCAAGACTATATTGTTCATCTCCCAACTACAGAACTCTAATTTTTCTGTAAAAATCTGCGGGAGATGTAGAACATAGCTCACTCAGTACCTCCCCATAACTCACTCAGTACCTCCCCATAATTCACTCGGTACCTCCCCATAGCTCACTCGGTACCTCCCCATAGCTCACTCAGTACCTCCCCATATCTCACTCAGTACCTCCCCATATCTCACTCAGTACCTCCCCATACATCACTCAGTACCTCCCCATATCTCACTCAGTACCTCCCCATACATAACTCAGTACCTCCCCATATCTCACTCAGTACCTCCCCATATCTCACTCAGTACCTCCCCATATCTCACTCAGTACCTCCCCATACATCACTCAGTACCTCCCCATAGTCTGCCCATTACGTTCTTTCTCTAGGGGTACAACTATCCTGGCCTTTCGTCTAACCTCCTTATAATAAGTATAGTTATCTTCTTTTTGAGATCACCGTCATTTCTTAAAATACACTTTTTTGTCTTTGACTGCAGCCTTTACACTTTCATTCCACCATTTCGTCTTGTTCTGTCTAATACCACCTTTTCTTGTTTTACCACACTCCTTAGTCACAACATTAGTTTAGCCAACTTGAAACCTTACCATTGTTTCTCCATCTGTTTGCCATACTTTCATATTTTACTTTCACCTTTTGTTTGATATTTTCCTGTACTAACACATCTGGCAGCCTTCTTGTACTTCATTGAAGCACGTGTCGCGTTTAGTACGTTGCACACTCTGACGAACGTAAAGTACAACAGCGAGATGGTCAGTATATATACTCAAACTGGGAATCACCTTGCAATCTGTGATACACTGACGATTGCGTATTCATAATAGAATGAAAACTGTTTGAGATGATGTATGCCGATCGCCCCATTTATACCGTGTCTGCGTGCGACTGAGGATGCGTGAAAACACTATTCGTAATAAGTTAGTCATGTTTCACACAAAGGTTTACCAGTTCGCCATCAAAGTTAACCTAACCCCCCACCCCCCACCCCCACCCACCCCCCCCTCCTGATATCAATATGTAGTCCAAGATGGAGTTCCCAAGAATTTCTGTAACCACATACTTTCCTGTTGAAATTATCCATTATTCTCATCTCGTTCGTGCCCTTGATAAGTGCACTTATCCCAGAGTTTACGTAAGGATTGAAAAGCTTCAGTGTAGAAAGAGTTGTCAGTATGTCTTAAACAATCCAGGACAGCCTGTTTCACTTCGTCATCAGTGCTGAAATGCCGACGTCCCAGTAATTCTTTTATTTGTCCAAACAGGAAGACATTGCTTGAAGCGAGGTCTGGGATGTAAGGTGGATGTGAAAATACTTCCCGGACGAGTTGCTGCAGATAGCACGTGGTGTGGTGAGCCGTATGATGCCGAGCGTTATCTTGCAGGACCCAATAGCACTTTGTGATCTTCTTCTTCTTCGTACGATGAACGATGAACCAGGGCCGTGATCATCTCTCGTTGTCTGTAAAATGTTTGCACTATTCAAATACCTTACTGCATCTGAGTGTCTCGTAACCGTATTGTGATTGCAGTCTTCTGTAAATTTCCGCAGGTTTCACACATTCTCTTATAAAGAAAGTCATCACAACACGCTGTACCATGCAAGCACTGACAATACTGACCGCAACATTTGATTTACCTTTCACGTGACTGGTCAATGGAAAGTGGGATACCTAGCAGTAATAGAACACAAGTGCCCCTAACTAATAATAATAGTTCCAGCACGTTATAACCCATTCAGGCAGAACTAGAACAAAAAAGCTCGCGTTTATTTATTATATGTAAATATATATATATATATATATATATATATAAATATATATATATATACATATGTATATACTATCGTGTAACGAGGGGGCTTCAATTGAAAACATTGGAAGTGGGATATGGATTACACAATGTATGCCTTTGAATTGTAACTTGTTAATATGGTTACTAATGATGTTAATAGTGTCCTGTACCGGACATAACAGTGCAGAAGAAAAATATGACGTTATAATTTTAGTTAAAAGATGGCCGCCCCATTATCGACATGTACCACAGAGAAGCAGTGTTCTGTTATCTGTTTTATGAGCAGCGAATGGGTGAAACCTGTAGAAATTCATCGGCAAATGAAGGTCTGATATGATGATTCTTTGAGTCACAGCCCATCGGCGAATTTCCTTTACGAGGCTGTAAACAGCTGCACAAAACTCTGGTGTCACTAATCGGCGTGCCTGGCCCGGTCGTGAGTAGGCTGGCACAGTACCAGTACTCACTCCGTTTTGGAACTTCATACTGCAGACCTGCACATGCTGGAATGAAAGGCATGCATCACCGTACTGGACCTCTATTTCAAGATGGATTTATTTGAGTCTGACCTCTTATGATTTGATGAATGAAGAATGTTCTAGTCAATCGCCCTTTTCAGATTACATATATGATGCAGAAGTAGGAGATGATTTGAGCTGACAGGCGAGAAACGATATACAGTGTAGCAACTGCCACAGGGTGCTCGCATTGTTTAGCCTCCAGCATAATGATTGATCAACTGAACTTCTAGATAGTGTGGTTGTGGTGGGTATTCAGAGAACTGAGTGACTTATAGAAAATGAATCGAATTGGCGTGTCCTTAAAACGATATGATAACGGCTTGGATGTAGGTAGACATTCTGATTAAAATTAAAGAACAATGCAAGTGTAATAATAAATCGTTTTCAAGTTCGTTTCGTATCTTGTTTAGTTTTTTTAAATATATGTTTGTGACATATTTACTGACGACCTCGTATATACAGTCAGAGATTGAAGCGATTTGGACATGTGACAAGAATGCGTTCACCCCTATGATCTGTAAGCGTGTCAACGACCCATGAGGGCGTCACTATCTAAACAAAAAAGCAATGTACTAATGAGGTTAAGGAAAGGGTACAGAGGCAAGGACTGCAAGTAATAACAGCACGCAGAGACAGGCAACAAATTGAAGAAGTTCTCGCCTTCCTACGAAATCTATGGACATCATTGTATAGATAATGAGGCACTGCATTAAACAGCAGGTCCAATACATAATCCTCAATACAAGACGCTGGGATACATGGTCTATGACATTAATTTACTCCAACTGTTTGTTCCTCTTATTATTGTTGTTGTTGTTCTTCTGCTTCTTTTTCTTCTTCTTTTTCATCTTCTTCTTCCTCTGCTTCTTCTTTTTCTGTTTCTTCTTCTCTATCTACTCTTTCCTATTCCATCATCCTCGTCTTCTTCTTCTTCTTCGTCTTCTTCTTCTTCTTCTTCTTCTACTCTTTCTTCTTCGTCTTTGTCTGTTTCTCTACCTGCACTTTCCTTTTCCACTTCTTCCTTTTCTTCTTCTTTATCTTTTTCTTCATCATCATAGTGTTCTTCTTTATCTTTTTCTTTTTGTGCACTTCTTCTCTATCTACACCTTCCTCTTCGACTTCTTCTTCTAATTCTTCTTCTTCTTTTTTTTCTTCTCCTTCTTCTTCTTTATTCTGATTCTTCTGTCGTATTTTTCTTCTTCTTCTCTACTTCTTTTTATTCTACTTCTTCTATTTATTCTTCTTCCATTTCATCGTTTTTTTTCGTCTTTAACTTTCTTTTCAAAATCACCTTGTTCTTCTTTTGCCTTTTCTTTTTTGTTCTGTTATTCTCCTTCATCATCTTCTTCTTCTTCTTCTTCTTCTTCTTCTTCTTCATCTTCTTTTGCTTTCTCGTGTTCATCTTCTTTTGTTTCTGTATCATTTTCTCAAGCGCCAATTTCTTTATTTCATTCTTTCGAAGTTTTTTTTAAAGAAAGACAACTTGGATGAATCTCTAAAAAAATTGTGATCAGCTGACGTTTGGTTGCTTCTCTATGGCTGCTCTTTTTTAAAATTTACGTTCCAGCGGAAATGGCCAGACATTTCATGAACTCGGCAATTATTTGTCAATTTTATAAGTTGATAAATTTCGGACAAGTTCATGAGTATTGACAAATATGTGGTCATGGGATGAATTTGGTAAAATTATGTCTGGCCATCACATGAACTTGACAAAACCCTGGCATTTCATGAATTGAAGTACTTTATTAGCATTTCATGCATTGGTCTATTTTCATTAAAGTCATGTATTGGGTACATTTCTATCCATTCTGCGACCTGTCCTAACCATATCTCTTTTGTTAGATTTAAGATTATAATTTTTACTCAGTTTTTGAAATGGAAAAAAGAAGTAAGAACTTCCATTAATGGTAGCATTGTTGCCCAATTCATGAAATGGCCATTATCACTTTTAATATGTTATATATATATATATATATATATATATATATATATATATATATATATATATATATATATATATACATATATACGTTTACGCTGCGGCTAAATACTCATGTCTTTATACTCTCAACCAGATGGGGGAGATGATTGATAACCTGCAGGAAGAGTTCAGCAAAATGATTGCGGAAAACACATGGATGGGACAGGAAACCAAAACGGAAGCCTACCAAAAGGTTGAGTTTTTTAACATTATCAGAAACCATGCCTTTCTGCGCATTAACATCAATTTAGTAATTTTAAAATATATTTGAGGCTACAGCAAACCGATAATATGAGAACATATGAAAGAACAAGTGCTCATAATAAACCAAATTTTTGAGAGATTATGGCAAACAAAATATATGACGGATTATAGTGAAACACAAGATTGTACTAAATCTGATGCAAGCAAAATTGAGTTAAACTTAATATATCAATTCTCTTGAATATTATAAGGAATAAAGTTCGTGATTATTATGAACAATCAAATATGAGTGATTATAGAAAACTGAATAAAAAGGATTATAGCACGATGAATGTTAGAGTATAAAGTAAACTGAATATGAGAAATTATAGAAAATCTAATATTAAGGATTATAGAAAACGCATATTATAGACTATTGAGAGACAATTAGAGAATATACTGAGTGGGACAAATTAAATGATATGGAACATAATATATTAAAATAAACTGAATGTGAGAAATTGTAGTGAACATACACATAGAGATTATATAAAACACATTCAGAGATTACTGTAAGCTGAATATATATGCTATATAAATCAAATACGAGAGATTATGGTAAACCGAATATTAGAGATTATAGAGTATTGGATGTGGAACATTTTATAACAAACCAAATATTAGAAATTAGACAATATTGGTACCAAAGAAAGGAAAAGACAAAACAGACCCAAATGGATACAGGCCTATCAGCCTACTGAGCTGCGTAGGCAAACTGATGAAACGTATGATTAACATCAGACTGATGTGGCATCTGGAAGAAAAACGAATACTAATTCCACAGCAAGCCGGCTTTAGACAGCACAGATCCACTGAGGACCAGGTCATCCTCATAGCCCAGGAGATAGAAGATGCCTACCAGGCACAGAAACACACAGTAGCTGTTTGGGTGGATCTGGAAAAGGCATTTGACAAAGTCTGGAAAGATGGACAGAGTCAAGCTAAGAAGAAGTGATGTCTGTGGGAAGATGTACAAGTGGATCAACCACTACCTCAAACAAAGAACGGCCAGAGTCCAAGTACAAGGGCAGATGAGCAAAAAGGTGACACTCGAGCAGGGAGTACGTCAAGGGGGAGTACTGTCACCCACACTCTTCCTGGTATATATAAACGATATTACAGAGAATATACCAAGAAGAGTCCATAGCTCAATGTTTGCAGACGATCTGGCTATGTAGACCTCTGAAAAGAATCTCACCATAGCAAGAAATCGGATGCAGACGGCCCTAACATCGCTGGAAGAGTGGGCGAACTCATGGCTGGTCAAAATAAACGAGGACAAAACCACATGCACAATATTCTCGCTTTCATTAAAACCCAAAAATACCAAATGAGGTCTAAATGGCAAATTCCTGCAGCCAAACGACAACCCAACCTATCTGGGAGTCACATTCGATCGGCGCATGACATGGACAAGTCAGATTGAGAGAAACCGAATGAAAGCCAGAGAAAGAATGGCAATCATGAGGAAACTTGCTGGCACAAGCTGGGGAGCAGACGAAGGCATACTAAAGAAACTGTACACTGGAAGAGTGAGACCAGTTCTCGAGTATGGCATTGCGGCATGGACAACAGCAGCGAAGGCGAACTTCGATAAAGTTAGCAAACTTCAAAACCAAGCCATGAGAATTATAACAGGTGGCATGAAGTCAACGCCAATTGTAGAACTTGAAAAGATTACAAAACTGCAATCCATGACCGATAGAAGAGACTGCAGAGCCCAGCTGCAGTCAGAGAAACTCCGAAGACTGACCGACCATCCAATGCACCAGAGACTAAGCAATTTGGGAAATGGGAAACTAAAGCGGAGAAACTTTGCAGAAATAGCCAAAGCAAAGATGCACGAAGATCCCATAAACGCACTAACAACACTAAAACCCATCACTACTGTACGAAAACCTACCTGGAGGCAGGATATATTTCCAGAGGTGGTAGAAAATATACCAGGTATTGCAAACAATAACTGCCAGACTGAAAAAGAAAGGAGAGATACTACCCTATGCGTCATAACGATAAGCTACCCAAGTATGGACTGGACCCATGCATACACCGACGGTTCTGTAACAAACACAACACAGAACGGAGGGGCAGGAGCATTCCTGAACCTACCAAATGGCAGACAAATAACACTGTCATTCGCTACTGGTAAGTACACAAGCAATTTCAGAGCGGAGGCAGAGGCACTGAGGGCGGCAGTGGAAGAAATGGTGACACACAATGAAAATGAAAGCCATATAGTCCTGCTTACAGATGCTCTCGCCGTAGTCACAGCGCTAAAAAGCCAGAAAAATACTGAACTTAATGACTTAAGAGCAGCACTCTGCAAACTGTGGCAGCAGTCCGCACCAAAAAGGGTAGTGGTATAGTGGGTCCCATCTCACTGCAACATCCAAGGCAACGAGGAGGCAGACAGACTGGCAAAAGAAGGTGCAAGACTACCACAAACAGATACTAGTATGACGTACGAAGAGTCAAAACGGCTTATCAAAGCCAGATACATGACCGAATGGGAAACCGAACATACTGGTTACACCAAAAACGATGCCTATTACCAGTTGAACCGAAGAGAGCAGGTCGTTGTCTTCAGACTTCGCACTGGCCACAATAGACTGAGGTACCACCTATTCAACAAATTGAAGATAGGGTGTACCGACGATTGCCCGTTCGGTACTGGTAAAATGACCGCTGAACATCTGCTGCAGAACTGCCCGACATACGAGGATCAGAGAGAGCAGATGTGGCCATCACCAGTGGAACTGCAAGACAAGCTCAATGGCAGTTGCGACAGCCTCAGGATGACCGCCTCTTTTTTCGAAAAAATAATGGTTACTGTCTGACTGCGTACGAAGAAGAAGAAATGATTTTACTACATGTTATGTAGCAACGTATTGTCCTAACATATTGCTATAATTGATTGGGCAAACGGAAACAACAAATGGAGGACTAGGTAAGTTGTAAGACAATGTAGGTCAGCCGTTATCAAGACTAATCCCAGTTCGTCTGTGCTCCCATCAATATGGAAACACGCTATGATATAGCCAAAATGATTATGACAAGGGGTAAGATGGCCGCGCCTGAATAGTTGCGCTCTCGTCTCGCTCCGGTGTTTGTGTCGTTGTATGATAATTGATGTTTCCTGTTCGGATTATCATTCACAACCGCTTCACTAGGTGGTATACAGGAATTTATTATGTAGAATTATGTGCTTTCGATCGGTTATCCTCTTTTTTATGCTGCATTTTGCTACATTTCATGCCTGACTTAAATCGTGGGAAACCCGTCTAGGATGGCCCTGGAATTCCTCGATTTACCGCATACATAATTCAATCCCGGTTATTACTACTCAAGGGCCTCCCTACTCGGACTGAAGCCGCCTTTCTTTCGCACCCCTCCAACCACTTGCTTTACCGCAGGTTACACGATGTCTCTCCAAACCTCATATTATCAGTACGTCAAGGGTCATACTGAGATGGGCACAATTCAGAGGTCTCGGGGGCGGAACACAAAAAACAGGGAATTAGAAACGAACAAATAGCCTGCCATAAACATTGGTTTAACACATACTCCTCGTTGCCCCAGTCCCAAGACAGCAGAGTACTCGACTCCACCAGAGGAGTCTGTAGGGATTTCGGTCGACACGCAGTGCATGAACATATCCTTGGCAGTTGGAATTGGTAGTGGCCGTTTTACGCAACGAGCTATACACGTCTAAGCGATTATTATTATTATTATTATTATTATTATTTTTATTATTATTATGTCTGCGGCTGGCAAGGCTGCATGTTATCAACGTGATGATAACATATCTAACTAATAACAGAGCAAAGAAAACAAACGCAACTATCACAGAAAATTAATTTAAACGAAAATAACTAATTAGCGTTACCAAAAGAGCACACCCTGATAAACACAGCAACAACAGAGTCAAAAAACACACAACAACGTTACTTACATAATTAGTTGATATTTATTTTAAAGGATCTACTGTATCTTTAATGTTGATAATCATGAACTTATTTGTTTTGTATTTATTTGCAATATGTTCGTGTGTCTTGTCTTTGATAAGTATAGTTTCGTGTTTGTTCCTGTTCCCAAGTAAAACAATGTTCCCTCAATCTTACATCTGTACTTGAGCATGACTGGAAAATCTGAACTTGTCACTATCGATGTGTTAATTGATGTGTTAATGAGTCAGTGTTCTTGAGTTGATGATTGTAAGTCAGTGATCCTGAGTTTATCATTCTAAGTGTCTCTGAGTCTGTAGATATTTTAGGGCACATTATATCAAAACAGTAAAAGGAACTGTTTCAGTAAATAATGGCATTGCTTTAATTAGGGCAACTTAAAAAGAGCAATCAGTGTACGTGTGACACCTGGCGTATGTCGATTGAATATTTTTGGCCCACGGGATATGTCAGTTGGACTTTTATGAGACTGGTTGTATGTCGGCTGAACACGTGTAACACTGATCATACGTTCTATGAACATTTATGACACTGGTTGTATGCCAGTTGAACACTTCTGACACTGGTTGCATGTCATTTGAACACATCTGGTACTGGGCGTATGTCAGTTGAACACTTGTGCCTCTGCTCGTATATCAGTTGTACATTTTAGACTATTGTCGTATGTCAGTTTAACATGTGTGACTCTGTTCGTATATCAGTTGAACATTTTAGACTCTGGTTGTATGTCAGTTGAACACGTGTAGCTCTGGTCGAATGTCAGATAAACACTTTTGGCTCTGGTCGTGTATGAATTGAATATTTAAGCCTCTGGTCGTATGTCAGTTGAACACGTGTAACTCTGGTCGTGTATGAGTTGAACATTTAGGTTCTGGTCGCATGTCAGTTGAACACTTGTGGCTCTGTTCGTATGTCAGTTGAACACTTGTGGCTCTGGTCGTATGTCAGTTGTACACGTGTGGCTCTGGTCGTATGTCAGTTGAACACTTGTGGCTCTGGTCGTTTGTCAGTTGCACACTTGTGACTCATGTTGTATGTCAGTTGCACACTTGTGACTCATGTTGTATGTCAGTTGCACACTTGTGGGTCTGGTCGTTTGTCAATTGCACACTTGTGACTCATGTTGTATGTCAGTTGCACACTTGTGACTCATGTTGTATGTCAGTTGCACACTTGTGGCTCTGGTCGTATGTCAGTTGCACACTTGTGACTCATGTTGTATGTCAGATGCACACTTGTGGCTCTGTACGTATCTCCATTGGGCACTTGCAGTACTTGGCGTATGTCCATTGGACATTTGCGGTACTTGACGTATGACCGCCCAAAACTTGCAGACCTGGTCAATATTCACAATTGCAATAAAGACACGCTACCTGAACATGTACCACTTGAATGAAAGATGTACTTAAAAATGAGCAGTCTGAGCTGACGGCTGTTTTCACTAAAATCATCGCTGTATTTTATTTGCTGATGATGAACACGGAAATCGATGTAAAAAGAATATGCTTCCATAGTGTCCTAGTACTTTTGTTAAATGTTTTCTCTAAATAATAAATACAAAAAATAAATGGATTGACTTACATATTCCAGCTGTCGACCATTAAGCGGAAGATCGGATATCCAGGAGCAGATTTCACGGACGCAGATATTGAAAAGAAATATGAAAACGTGAGTTAGTTTTTAGGCAAATTCCGACAGTTTAAAAATGTGTGTCATATAGAATGATATAATTGCAATCCTCTGAAAACTATACTAGAAGGAAAAATAGAAGGGCGTCGTGCCAGAGGAATGCAGAGCTAGAGCAGCTTGAGGTGGACATGAAAGAAATGTCTCGAACTGCACATTCAAGATATGAGGAAGAGCAGCAGTCCAGGGAATTTTCGAAATGGCGAAACTAATGGTATTTATAAACATAGCAAGTACAACATTCGCATACATTAGTGTTGGTTTATGCTTTCAGAAGATATGTATACCGAGCAATAATGAATGCTCCCTTATTGGGTGGAAAGAAGCCATACTTTGACCTATGCATGTCTGGGTTTGGTAGAAAATGCATACACACCTCTAGCATTATATTTAGTGCCAAGTGAAAAGTGGTAAGGAGTTAAAGTTGATTTGTCCACCTATCAATGAATCAAGCAATGAAACAACCGAAAACACGGTGGAATAATATCTACTACATTGCCATTCTTCGTTCTCGAGTAATCCCATCTATTTTCATCGCTTTCTCTGTGCTCTATTTCAAGGTTCTTTCGTAGCCATACAATTTACCCTCAAATAACCAAATATATTTAAAAGATACATATGGAGGTCAGTGGGTGAAAGTTGCAGCATCTTCAGAGAAAAACACGTGTCACCTCAAGTGAACAGGAACATCAAAGATTGATTCTTATCCCAGGCTTGCAAAGGTATTTGGTTTGACAATAAGTCTCAACAAAACAATGTGCTTGGAACAGGAAGTAGATGCCACGTTATGTCTCACCATTGAAAATTATGAACTGGCAGCTGTGGATCAATTCATATTCTTGGGATTCCTCATCAACAACAAGCTCTCTCTAGACCAAGAAATAGGCAGCCGAATTCGCAATACTACTGCTACATTTCCTCGCCTTACCACGCGTTTTTGGAAAAACCAGAAACTGACAATTAAAACCAAGGTCATGGTGTTCAATGTATGTGTTGTCAGCACAGTCCTATTCAGCAGCGAGAATTTGACAACTTATGCTAAACAAGAGAACGGGCTTAACACATTCCATATACGACGCTTGCGAGCCGTTCTTAAAATGACATGGAAAAGCAGAGTGACAAATGCAGAGGTACACTCCCAGAGGTATGTCTCCCAAGCATGTACGCTTTCAGACAGAGAAGGCCACGGTGTCTTTGCCATATCCGTTACATGGAAGATGGTTGTATTCCCAAAAAATATCTTCTATGAACAGTTGGTGGATGGCAAAAGAAGAGATGGCCAACCACAGTTGTGGTTTAAAGATGTGTGTAAGCGTGATATAAAGTTACTGGACTTTAGTCTGACATCTCGGGACGACGAAGCTGCAGACCTATATTTGTAGTGATGTACCCAGAAAGGCCACCTAACTCTTGCAACACAGAAAAGTGAAAAGGCAACGCCGCAAGGAGAAAGAGAAAAATACAAGCTAAATATATATTGTTGGTTGATCACTTCAAGTCATATCATCCTAAAGTGAGACAAGACTGAAAGAGGCCTCTATATAAATACTATATGGAGGCATGTTTTAAGCGTTTATCCTCAATATATAGATTCATGCTTCAAACAATAAATCTCTCTATTAACATGTACAATCTGCTGTTTACTTCTATTGGCTCAAATGGCAACAAACATTTCCCTCATAAAATAAGATTAAAATAATCGAGGCTGTTTTTTTTCTCATAAAATAAGCGGTGTCTTGTAGACTTTTTGGGCTCTAGTAATATAATAAATTACTCTAATAAAATATTCGGTGAATCGAAGACTGCATTGGCCCAAATGGCTACATATATTTCCATCACAAAATATGCAGCGTATCGTAGATTTTAATGGCTCAAATGATCGTGTATATTTCCCTCTCAAAATATGCAGTGTATCGTGAATTTTAATGGCTCAAATGGCTATACATATTTCCATCACAAAATATGCAGTGTATCATAGACTGTAATGGCTCAAATGATCATATATATTTCCGTCATGAACGTCAGAGTCCACTCCTTGCTTTCGTCTAGTATGTAGGGGTCTTATATTTGTGTATGTTTCCATTTTCTAGATTGGTGTAGTCTTCATTCCTCATGTTATTATCCTTAAGCCTGAATTTTGAATTTTGGTTAGGCGTTCCGTGTCTGTTTTTGATGCTGTGGTCCAGGCTGTCATGCCGTATTCAAGTACTGGATTGACTGTGCCAGTGTATACATGTTTTAGGATGTTGCTATTTGCACCCCATCTTGTTCCGGCCAACTTCGTTATGAGGGATAGTTTTCTGGTTGCTTTTTGTTCTATCTCCTGTATGTGTTCCCTCCATGTGAGTCTCTTGTCCATTTTAATTCCGAGATACACAGGGGTATTTTCTTATACAAACTCTTTGCCATTTAGAATAAGTTGTTTTACTTCCTTAAGCATGGATAGTGAGAAGCATGTTGTAATTGTCTTTGAGATGTTAATCTGCAATCCCAAATCCGTAACCCATTTTCCAACAGTGTCCAGTGCTGTCTGCATTATATTTTCAGCTGTTGGTAGTTTTTCTGCATCACTCACACATTGCTAAGTCGCCAGCGTGTAGGGCACTGGATACTTTCTTTGGGAGTTGTCTCTCTATGTCGTTTATGAACAGATCTGGGGTAGTTGTCTCGCCGCAGCGACTCAATTTCAACCGGTGTTCGTAAAGCGATCTCAGTCCCGCAAGGCGGAGCGAAAGCGCGGGCTTGCGGAAAACGCTGCCTTTCCCCGTAGAGCGAATTGGGTGCGGTTTGTTGTAGCGGCTCCTCCACCATGGTGCGCTGGTCTGGTCCGTATCAGGAAACGTGGTCCGTCCGTGGTGATTTATCTAAGGCTTATAGCAGAGCTCGACCGTACGTCTCGCTGGTGGTCCAACTCTCGCAAAGAGCTTGTGACCGGCAAATGGAAAGCAGGAATCGTTGCCTCGAGGCCCTGCGTTATCCTACGGAGAAGGGCAGGCCGGCAGGCCAAATTGTCTCTAGTCCCAGTGAAATTCATCGCCGAGGTCGTTGGGATCCGTTCTGCACAGAGCGCTGCCATCCCTCCTCGAGCGAGCCCGGTCGGTCGGTCGTCTGGTGCGTGTGGGAGGCCCCTGTCAGGCGGTCCTAGGTCGACGGAGTGAGGGACGGGTGGAACAACCGTCCGTACGTCCCGTCAGTCGGTCCCTGCGGCCGTCACAGCGAGGCTTTTTACACACCCTTCCTCCGCCGACCGGTGTGTGCTGTACGTACGTCTCCGACAGATATCTGGTTGATCCTGCCAGTAGTCATATGCTTGTCTCAAATATTAAGCCATGCATGTCTAAGTTCACACTGTCTCACGGTGAAACCGCGAATGGCTCATTAAATCAGTCGAGGTTCCTTAGATGACACGATCCTACTTGGATAACTGTGGCAATTCTAGAGCTAATACATGCTTACCAAGCTCCGACCCTCGCGGAAAGAGCGCTTTTATTAGTTCAAAACCAATCGTCGTTTCCCCTCGCGGGGTTGCGGCGTCCCCACTGGAGACTCTGGATAACTTTGTGCTGATCGCATGGCCTCATGTGCCGGCGACGCATCTTTCAAATGTCTGCCCTATCAAATGTCGATGGTACGTGACATGCCTACCATGTTTGTAACGGGTAACGGGGAATCAGGGTTCGATTCCGGAGAGGGAGCATGAGAAACGGCTACCACATCCAAGGAAGGCAGCAGGCGCGCAACTTACCCACTCCCGGCACGGGGAGGTAGTGTCGAAAAATAACAATACGGGACTCTTTCGAGGCCCCGTAATTGGAATGAGTACACTTTAAACCCTTTAACGAGGATCTATTGGAGGGCAAGTCTGGTGCCAGCAGTGGCGGTAATTCCAGCTCCAATAGCGTATATTAAAGTTGTTGCAGTTAAAAAGCTCGTAGTTGGATCTCAGGCGCCGGCGGGCGGTCTGGCTCGTGCCGGTTCACTGCCCATTGTCTCCTGCCCTACCGTCTGCCGGCTCTCTCCCACTAGTGCTCTTCGCTGAGCGTCCTGGGTGGCCGGCACGTTTACTTTGAAAAAATTAGAGTGTTTAAAGCAGGCCTCGGCTGCCTGAATAATGGTGCATGGAATAATTTAATAGGACCTCGGTTCTATTTTGTTGGTTTTCGGAACTGGAGGTAATGATTAACATCGACAAACGGGGGCATTCGTATTGCGGCGTTAGAGGTGAAATTCTTGGATCGCCGCAAGACGAGCTACTGCGAAAGAATTTGTCAAGAATGTTTTCATTAATCAAGAGCGAAAGTCAGAGGCGCGAAGACGATCAGATACCGTCGTAGTTCTGACCATAAACGATGCCGACTAGCGATCGGCAGGAGTTGCTTCGATGACTCTGCGGGCAGCTTCTGGGAAACCAAAGTGTTTGGATTCCGGGGGAAGTATGGTTGCAAAGCTGAAACTTAAAGGAATTGACGGAAGGGCACCACCAGGAGTGGAGCCTGCGGCTTAATTTGACTCAACACGGCCAACACTGAAATGACTGACATGCCGAGACCACGTTTCTGGGGTCTAATATGGAACTGGTGCTGGATTTAGACCCTCAGAAATCTGGGGTTATGCCCTCTGAGGCTCGGTTGGTCTGCATCCAGTGTTTGATAAAGGAATGGACGGAAGAGCACTATCCGGAGTGGAGCCTGAGGCCAAAATTGACTAAACACGCCAATAGTGTAGAATGACTGTCAAAAGAGAGCACCTTCGGGGGGTCTAATAGTGAACATGTGCTGGAATTAGACCCTCGAAAATCTGGAGCCACCCTCTAAGTAACTTGATTGTCTCGCTAAAGGAATTGACGGAAGGGCACCACCAGGAGTGGAACCTGCGGCTTTTTTTGACTGAACACGCCAATACTGTAGAACGACTGACAAATCGAGAGCACTACCGTTTGGGTCTAAAAATGAACGTACGCTGGTATTAGACTCACGGAAGACAAGTCAGCTCTCAAACACTCTAATGAAAGAACGCCACGGAAATCGTGTTTAACCCCGCAGAAATCGCAGATTTCAAATACCTGGTCATTGACAAACAAAAGCCCTCGATAAATTCGTCTGACCAAATAGTGAACGGGTGCTGGAAATAGACAATCTGAAGACAGGTCAGTTTTACCCAACTAATGACAGGGCGTTGCTCATGTCGAGAGGAGCCGCAGACACTTTGGTTCACGTACCAGGCTGATAAGCCAATGGCGCGAGGCTACCATGGGGGGGATTACGGCCGAACCCCTGTAAGCCGCAATCCCGCCCAAAATCTCAGCATCACTGCAATGGGAGGCTCCTATATGCTCGGGACCTGGGGCATGCGCCCCAGCCATATCCGGTAGAGCCGCAGCAAGAGGTCCTTGCCGTCCGCCGATCAAAGCGGGCGGACAACTGCTTGATACTCACCTTATACGGCGATGGGGTGCGAAACCACAAACTAAAGACTTAGTACCTGGTCGGGGTGTCGAAAACAGTAGAGCAGCCACCTCACTGTGAACTGTCGAGATTCAACCAATGACCATGAGAGCTGTCCGCACACCAGGCGAACAACATCTCTGTGACATTACCAGGCTTGTCCTCTGGCTAAATGCACGTCGGCTACGATATCTACCTAGGTACGTTATCAGCCATATAACTATCATGCTGGGCGCAGAAGAGATGCAGACCAGCGGACATTGCACACCTGCCCCACTGTGTCAACACCCCAGGTGGCGGGGAATGCTAGGCGTACCATCCCTGCATAGAAGCCAAGAAAATAAAGGGAAAAAGAGATACCCCACTCACATGCAAATGCTACGTTTCTGGCAGGACACAGACACACTGTTTCTAGATACAGACACACTGGACTGCCTCTCTTCCGGGTAAACCAGTCCATCTCATATATCATCTCACATATCATCATTGCACCCTATAGACACGAGTAGTGAAGACTCGATAGTCTGGTAAGACAACTTCCATAAGAGAAACAACTCTGATCATAAACAACTGCTGCCTTGCAGATAGGCTGGGGACAGCCAAAGGCTAAGGAGGGCATCCCTACAGAAACGCCTGTTGAAATCGGATGCACGGGGCCGCAAGCCTAACAAAACAGTGCAACGTAAATCGCAGCATGATGGCAGTACAACCTATTAGAAAAACGCATGGCGCTCATCCTGCGGAGTCTCGCCGGGCAGCGATAGTGCCGGGCATCACGCCTCGAAGGGGCCCACCCTTAGCTACTGGTGGTCACCCACCCATGTGTCGTGGAGTCAAGGCACATGGCTATGGGGCAACTTCTATTGGCCAAAACCTCAAGACCCTCAAAATACTACAGTGGAATGAGGTGGGAGTCATTAACAAAAAACTTTCCCTAACACATCACCTGCATGAAGGTAAGATTGACGTGGCATGCATCCAGGAAACGCACCTCAACAATAACCATAAATTCTCAATCAGAGGATACCAGACCTTCCGTCTAGATAGAGAAGGCCACAAAGGAGGGGTCCTGATACTGACCAGAAACTGCATACCGAGTAGCGCGGTATCTGTCAATCACACCGGACAAGCAGAAATTGTAGGAGTAGACATAATGGCTCAAGAGACGAAGCTCCGCATTTTCAATGTGTACGGACCACCAAATAGAGACCTATCGCTCTCGAGTATGTAGGTCAGAGACTCCAACTGCGTAGTAGTTGGAGATTTCAACAGCCACTCGGAGAGATGGGGATACTCTGACACAGACAGCAGAGGTGACGAAGTGGAAGATTGGGAGATAGATGCAAATCTCTCCCTAATCAATAGGCCGGAGGATAGCCCTAGCTTCTATTCAAAAACATGGCATACCACCTCGACTCCAGATTTGGCCTTCTCCACACAGGACATACACCATAAAATAGACCGCCAGGTGCTAAACCAACTCAACTGGCAGGTAGCGACCACAGGCCGATCAGGCTAACCATTGACATGGAAGTAGGCCCACAGGAAACAAAACCGCTCCCACGTTGGAATTACAAACGAGCCGACTGGGACAGATTTGCAATCCTGACAGATAGGCTGTGTAAAACCATCAACACACGAAACACCAAAATGAAGCCCATGGTAGAGAGCCTAAGCAAGGCAATAATGCAAGCCGCCACTGAAACCATCCCAAGAGGATCTAGGAAAAACTATAAGCCCTACTGAAATGATGAGTTGCAGAAAGCGGAAGATGCAGTAACAAATGCTAGGAACATGGCAGAGCGAGAACAATCCATGGAGGCAAACATCGCCCTCAAAGCCGCCACGGCGAAATACAAACACACTCTTAAGCAAACAGCAAGAGAAAGCTGGAAAAATAAAACGGAAAGTCTAAACCTGGACAAAGACGGGAACAAGCTATGGAAGCTAGTCAGAGCCATGAACGACGAAACCCCGTCAAATAAACAAATTACTATCAAGCAGGGCGAGAACTTGATCACAGGTAAGAAAGCCGCAAACGCCTTTGTCGATCACTATGCCAGAGCAAACCACATCGAGGTCCCTGCAGATAAGCATACAGACATTAGCGAAGAGCTAAAGGGACACGAAAACATGAATACGGCTCCTGAAGACCACATGATGGCCAAACTAACAATGCGCGAAATGGAAGAGGCTATGAGAACACTAAAGAAAAGGAAATCTCCCGGAAAAGACGGGATAACAAACGAAATGCTGATGGGGCTGGGCCAAACAGCGAAGAAGAAACTGCTATCGGTCCTGAACCAAAGCTGGAAAAGGGGAATTGTACCACAGGCATGGAAAGATGCAATACTGGTACCAGTACCAAAAACAGGAAAGGACAAAACAGATCCAAATGGATACAGGCCCATAAGCCTACTGAGCTGTGTCGGCAAGCTGATGGAACAGATGATAAACACCAGACTGATGTGGCATCTGGAAGAAAAACGAATACTAATTCCACAGCAAGCCGGCTTTAGACAGCACAGATCCACTGAGGACCAGGTCATCCTCATAGCCCAGGAGATAGAATATGCCTACCAGGCACAGAAACACACAATAGCTGTTTGGGTGGATCTGGAAAATGCATTTGACAAAGTCTGGAAAGATGGACTTAGAGTCAAGCTAAAAAGAAGTGAAGTCTATGGGAAGATGTACAAGTGGATCAACCACTACCTCAAACAAAGAACGGCCAGAGTCCAAATACAAGGGCAGATGAGCAAAAAGGTGACACTCGAGCAGGGAGTACCCCAAGGGGGAGTATTGTCACCCACACTCTTCCTGGTATATATAAACGATATTACAGAGAATATACCAAGAAGAGTCCATAGCTCAATGTTTGCAGACGATCTGGCTATGTGGACCTCTGAAAAGAATCTCACCATAGCAAGAAATCGGGTGCAGACGGCCCTAACATCGATGGAAAAGTGGGCGAACTCATGGCTGGTCAAAATAAACGAGAAGAAAACCACATGCACAATATTCTCGCTTTCATTAAAACCCCAAAGTACCAAATTAAGTCTAAATGGCAAAATCCTGCAGCCAAACGACAACCCAACCTATCTGGGAGTCACATTTGATCGGCACATGACATGGGAAAGTCAGATTGAGAGAAACCGAATGAAAGCCAGAGAAAGAATGGCAATCATGAGGAAACTTGCTGGCACAAGCTGGGGAGCAGACGAAGGCATACTAAAGAAACTGTATACTGGAATAGTGAGACCAAATCTCGAGTATGGCATTGCGGCATGGACAACAGCAGCGAAGGCGAACTTCGATAAAGTTAACAAACTTCAAAACCAAGCCATGAGAATTATAACAGGTGGCATGAAGTCAACGCCAATTGTAGAACTTGAAAAGATTACAAAACTGCAATCCATGACCGATAGAAGAGACTGCAGAGCCCAGCTGCAGTCAGAGAAACTCCGAAGACTGACTGACCATCCAATGCACCAGAGACTAAACAATTTGGGAAATGGGAAACTAAAGCGGAGAAACTTTGCAGAAATAGCCAAAGCAAAGATGCACGAAGATCCCATAAACGCACTAACAACACCAAAACCCATCACTACTGTACGAATACCTACCTGGAGGCAGGATATATTTCCAGAGGTGGTAGAAAATATACCAGGTATTGCAAAAAAAAACTGCCAAACTGAAAAGGAAAGGAGAGATACTACCCTAAGCTTCATATCGAAAAGCTACCCAAGCATGGACTGGACCCATGCATACACCGACGGTTCTGTAACAAACATTTGACAGAACGGATGGGCAGGAGCATTCCTGAACCTACCAAATGGCAGAAAAATAACACTGTCATTCGCTACTGGTAAGTACACAAGCAATTTCAGAGCGGAGGCAGAGGCACTGAGGGCGGCAGTGGAAGAAATGGTGACACACAGTGAAAATGAGAGCCATATAGTCCTGCTGACAGATGCTCTCGCCGTAGTCACAGCGCTAAAAAGCCAGAAAAACACTGAGCTTAATGACTTAAGAGCAGCACTCTGCAAACTGTGCCAGCAGTCCGCACCAAAAAGGGTAGTGGAACAGTGGGTTCCGTCACACTGCAACATCCAAGGCAACGAGGAGGCAGACAGACTGGCAAAAGAAGGTGCAAGACTACCACAAACAGATACCAGTATGACGTACGAAGAGTCAAAACGGCTTATCAAAGCCAGATACATGACCAAATGGGAAACCGAACATACTGGATACACCAAAAACGATGCCTATTACCAGTTGAACCGAAGAGAGCAGGTCGTTGTCTTCAGACTTCGCACTGGCCACAACAGACTGAGGTACCACCTATTCAACAAATTGAAGATAGGGTGTACCGACGAATGCCCGTGCGGTACTGGTAAAATGACCGCTGAACATCTGCTGCAGAACTGCCCGACATACGAGGATCAGAGAGAGCAGATGTGGCCATTACCATTTGAACTGCAAGACAAGCTATATGGCAGTGGCGAGAGCCTCAGGATGACCGCCGCTTTTTTCGAAAAAATAATGGTTACTGTCTGACTGCGTACGCAGAAGAAGAAGAAGAAGAAGAAGTTTATGAACAGGATAAAGAAGGTAGGAGAGATGACTCCTCCTTGGGGTACGCCTTGTTGGAGAGTTATGGGAAGCGCATTTTCGAATGGTTTAAATACCTGCCTTTTGATTAGGAAGGCAGCGGATCAAATCCCAGATATGGTATATGATGTTTTTTTCTGTTTGGAGTGAAATAAACAAACAAAATCAGCACACAACATGGCGACAGCAGTCACAAAGTGCCCTATATTCTTCAGCCTAAAGCCCAGCAACTACCTCAGCTATTGGAATACGGTCGTAGGATAGTAAACACACAATGTCAACAGCAGTAGGTCATTCTTTCTCAGGCTCAGCTTATAGCTACATAAAATATACCTAGTTAAAACCATACATTCATTCATATAAACTAAATTATTGGTGATCTGCTATATAACATAATTTAGCCTGATACCACATAACCAACAGTTAAAAAAATTAATGTCGGTCTTTTGAGCGTCCAATTAACATAGTGGTAGATCCTTCACCAAGTCGCTTATGGTGGGTTGGTCACGTGCGTAGAATGGAGGTTGGGCGTATACCAACAGATATCATTTACGGAGAGCTCACCACGACAGGCGTAAACAAGGTAGACCCTTCCTCAGCTACGAAGATGTTTGCAAGCGTGACCTGAAGGCGTTTGATTTAAACACCTGAAACTGGAAGGTACTTGCCGACGACAGACCTGACTGGAGGCAGACTGTGTATGTTGGTCTGCAGTTAGGGGAAGACAGAATGCGTTCAGATACAGAAGTTTCCGGTGAAAGCAAAGGTAACAAATGACTGCTGCCCCCCCCCCCTCCCCCCTCTTTAGCGTGAAGTACATTGTCTCTCGAGAGTATTAGTATGCTAATCAATCAGAGCATTCACTATAGGGCTCCTATCACCTGTAACTGAGTACTTACATAGCCTAATGTTATGGAAGGAAAGGCAGCGAAGAAAGGAACTGGCCAATTGACCTGGTAATAATGTGACTGTGAACATAAAAACTGTTAGTTGCTCATCGCAAGCAATGATGGCGACATCAACAGAAGGTTTTGTCTTGATGATGTAACTTCCGCTGTTTTGGGATTATAGTGAGGCTGAAACATGCGCCTGTCATCAACCTCACTCTGGTCTCGAACTACCTTAGACCAGTGGCACGACAAAATGTAGAGACAGCTGGTGATAATTCAGATTGTATGCGTTCTGGTCCCACCTCCTTTGAGACCAGGGGTCGCTTGAAAGTTGCAGAGCTCGAACGTACGTCGTTTCCGTTCATCGTATTGGGAAGCGAGTGAGTGCCTTACCTCTCGACCGCAACTGCTCCTCACTCCCTCCCCGGCTTAAAATAATAAAGTCTGTAACACTTCATCCCCGAAAGCAGTGTCTGATATGGGACTAGCGCAACCTTTTTTCCCTAGAGCACCACAGCAAACCAATGACTTGTTACCCTGTTCATTCCTTAACCTCACTGAGATGACAGACCAAGTGGACTTTTATATTTGACAAGTGACCAGAATAACGCGTTTCATGTCAATCTACTTCATACTACTCATTCCTAACTAATTTCCTTGGAGAAAGAAGACTGACGTCTGGCCAGGTAAAACATACTGATCGGACATGCTAGGGTGCGATCAAATATACTGGCAAGACATCCACCTGACTTCCACGTAGGTTTCCTTTGAAACAGGCTGTTTTCATGGCAGCCCAGCCAACGATGTTGGGTACGACGTGATTGCCATGGTAACAAGCGGCACGCAGACGAGACAAGCATAGCAAAACCGTCAGGATGACACATGTCTAGCTTAACAATCATGCTCTGGAGGTGAGAAAAGCAACTGCAACCTGCCATGACGCCTTTTCCAGGCCGCTCAGAAGAGTAATCGTATCCATTAGTCGCATTCAACATCAATAACAAAGACAACTCATGTCCTTACGTTGTATCGACCAGAGGACAACGATATTGCTGAAATGTGCACACACGTCAAGAAGGAAAGGTCTTTACAAATTATAAGGGTGGATGTCTCGTAATCTGGTGACATGGGTTCGAACCCCGTTTCATTTCATATTAGACACGAGATTAAAGCCTACACTGCACATTATGCCGTGGCTGTCGGTGCAAGAAACCTTACATTATCATCCCAATACATTCACTAGACGTACCTCAGCTAATGGGGTAAAGATGGTACTGATAGTTATATATCATGAAAGTTATTACTATTTCGTTTATTTCGGCTATTAGTGTTTATATGTGCAACAAGAAAAGCAACTGGGCATTCCCGTCCCCCAAACTCCTTCCACTGATAAAAAGATGAGGCTGAGTACAATGAAGACCTCATCTCTGACAGCGGTATCCACTATATGGCTGACCGTGTCTGTTTATTTAAGTTTAACGTTGAATGTTACTGTACTTACGTTTCTCACCTGCAAATTGTCTCCTCTCCACCAGTATAAAATGCAGGAAGACAACTTTTATGAAAACCGTGTCTTGTACAACAATGTATCGACCATCGAGTCATTACAATCACTACGGAAACCGGTTGATAACAACGAGTAAGTAAATGTTATGTTATCGTTATTGTTACAGCTGTCATTCGACAGTGTTGCACAGTTACCTGACATTGGAGCAAAGAATAGTTACATTGTGACCTGGAGTGTATTCAGGAACGACTACAGACAGGCAGTTGAGTTTAGGACTGACTAACACAAGGGTAGGGGGTTTTGTTGGGATATTGTTCCTGGGTCATAATATGAGCCATCTGGGGTAGTTGTCTCGCCGCCGCGATTCAATCTCAACCAGTGTTCGTAAAGCGATATCAGTCCCGCCAGACGGAGCGATAGCGCGGGCTTGCCGAAAACGCTTGCTCGCCTTTCCCCTTAGAGGTATCGGGATGCGGTTTTTTGTGTCGTCGCCTCCGCCGAGGTGCGCTGCTCTGGTCCGTATCGAGAAACGTTTTCAGTCGGTGGTGATTTTTCTAAGGCTTATAGCAGAGCTCGACAGTTCGTCTCGCTGGTGGTCATACTCTCGCAAAGAGCTTGTGACCGGCAAATAAAAAGCAGGAATACAGCCTGAAGGCCCTGTCCCAGCCTGACTAACCCTCGGGAGAAGGGCAGGCCGGCAGGCGAAATTTGTCTCCAGTCCCAGTGAAATTCATCGCCGGGGCCGTTTGGATCCGTTCTGCACAGGGCGCTGCCATCCCTCCCCGAGCGAGCCCGGTCGGTCGGTCGTCTGGTGTGTGTAGAGGCCCCTGTCAGGCGGTCCTAGGTCGACGGAATGAGGCACGGGGGGAACAACCGTCCGTCCGTCCGTCAGTCGGTCCCTGCGGCCGTCCCAGTGAGGCTTTTTACACAACCATCCTCAGCCGACCGGTGTGTGTGCTTCGAACGTCTCCAACATATATCTGGTTGATCCTGCCAGTAGTCATATGCTTGTCTCAAAGATTAAGCCATGCATGTCTAAGTTCACACTGTCTCACGGTGAAATCGCGAATGGCTGATTAAATCAGTCGAGGTTCCGTAGATGACACGATCCTATTTGGATAACTGTGGCAATTCTAAAGCTAATACATGCTTACCAAGTTCCGACCCTCGCGGAAAGAGCGCTTTTATTAGTTCAAAACCAATCGTCGTTTCCCCTCGCGAGGTTTGCGGCGTCCCCACTGGTGACTCTGGATAACTTTGTGCTGATTGCATAGCCTCATGTGCCGGCGACGCATCTTTCAAATATCTGGCCTATCAAATGTCGATGGTACGTGATATGCCTACCATGTTTGTAACGGGTAACGGGGAATGAGGGTTCAATTCCGGAGAGGGAGCATGAGAAACGGCTACCTCATCCAAGGAAGGCACTAGGCGCAACTTACCCACTCCCGGCACGGGGAGGTAGTGACAAAAATGAACAATACTGGACTCTTTCGAGGCCCCGTAATTGGAACGAGTACACTTTAAACCCTTTAACGAGGATCTATTAGAGGACAAGTCTGTTGCCAGCAGCCGCGGTAATTCCAGCTCCAATAGCGTATATTAAAGTTGTTGCAGTTAAAAAGCTCGTAGTTGGATCTCAGGCAAGGAATTGACAGAAGGGTACCGGAAAAATGTTTAATGATCTGAACAGTTCTACCCAATCTACTTTGCGATCTTCGCTGGTGATACTGAGTTCAAATTTTGTCATAAAATTCTTCAAAAATATTGAGAAAAACGGACCACTTATGGGTTAAACCGTGTACAATGATTGTGGTTGTACGACTAAACTCAACTAAACTAAAATAGTATAACTAGTTGTATAGACTTTTATTTGTATTTTTGTTAAATCTTAATTACTTCTAAAATTCTAATTTTTACCTCATTTGCAGTAATTTACCCCTGGTCCCAGATCACTGGACTAATACATCGAGTAGAATCTATAGGCTAACATAAAAAGATAAGAAAACCGTCCACCGAAGGGTAGACGATGAGTGACTAAGTAATGATGTAAGTAAGCGCTGATGGCACCACGCTATATTTAAACATGCTTAAGACAAAATTGTTAATGGGTGGAAGCTTTATACTGATATACTTCCCGATCTACGGTTAATGGAAACAGTGCATAACATATGATGAACAGAGAAACTGATATTTGTTCATACATCGCGATAGTCTAGGGCATGTTTTTTGGGAGATGCTAATTGCTTTGTATATTCAGACTAAGAGACACTCCAAATTGGCTTTATCACGTTGGACGCAATGTGCGACCAGAATAATATGTGTATCAGCAGAACTAAGACTACAACTCTGAGAGTGGGCTGAACGCAGGGACCGCTTAAGTTGGGCATTAATAACAAAGTTCTCCAGAAGGCTAAGAAAGTCAGATAGCTGGGCAGCATTTTCTCAGAAGACGGCAGGTGCGACAGAGAGATTGATACCAGATGTCAGAGAGCATCAGGGGTGACTTATAATCTGGCGCCACTGTTCAATCATCGTCACATTAGTCTAACAACAAATCAGTTTATTGATCCAAAGCATCTTCCTACCAACCCTTTGCTACCAGAGCGAAACGTGGCCATGTCCAACCCGCGAGAGAGTAAAATCTCTACATGAGAATGTAGATGTCTGAGAATGGTTCCAGCCGTTTCCATGAGATACAGATTGCAGAAGAAGAATGTTCGCAAAAAGGTATGTGCCATCAATGTGCCGAATGCATCTCCAGACAGAATGTACGCTGGTTCGGCCATCTCATGAGCATGTCACCTGATTAACTTCCCCTTCGAGCTTACAGTATCCGATGGTTCTGCTTTCGTGCAAGAGGACGACCAAGATGAAGGTGGATAGACGATGCGAAGATGATTATCTAGAGACACAGCTTGATGGCATCAGCAGTAGAGCATCTTGCCCAGTAGAGGAGCCTTAGACTCCCTACAACGCGCATCAATGCACAATTTGACCGATTACAAACTAGCTAAATACTCAACTTGTCGAATACTGTCTTTGTGTTAGTCATCAGCAGCGACAATTCGGGACACGTTCTTTAAGAAAAATAGTCTCATCTTACGCCAGTGTGGCTCATTAGAAACAGGGTGCTAGGCCCATGATTTCTAGACTAACGTCACAGTAGAAGTAATATGGTCAACATCACGCGGGACGTGTTACTTCCCAAAATGATTCTGATACCCAATGTGTTAGTCTCTTTGAACTACGGGACCTGTTTTGCGTTCAGGAAAGATGTCCACCAATTGGGGACCAAACCCAGATCGCTCAGCTGGGAAGCCAATGCACTAATCACAGCGCTACCTCAGCCACCAGTTACCTTGACTAACACGCTCTTTGGAAGTTGCTAAAAACCCAACTTGTACACTGTTTTCTTTAGGGTTTTTGTTAACGTGAATTTTCCGGAAAATTTGCTCTGATCTCTGGGTAGTGAAATCGGACACCCGTGTTCAGCGGCGAGCACGGTAAAAATCACTTGCCAGTTGGAAAAAGAAAAGAGTAGGCTTAAAGGCCACTGCCGGACAAAATTCAAATTCAAAATCAACCCAAGGTATTTGTACCTTTACCCATGTGGTTTGTTAAGAGCAGCTAAAGATGGCGCCTAACTGGCTGTGGGTCTACTTAGCTTTATATGTTTACTCTTTTAAGATGGACTCGCACATCTGTAAAAACAGCCCTTAAAAAAAACTGGTTGTATACAGACTATGTACACACTTCTAAGACAGTATAAAGACCTTAAGTTAAGTTAATTCGAGACACGTTCTTTAGGAAATAGCAACTGCTTTGTCTATGTATATGCTAGTTATCGTCTGTAGTGTGGTAAATATGAGAAGCCAGTGAACACGGAGAACAAGAACAATACAAGAAATAAAAAGAATAAGAACAGAAACATAACTAAAAGATCAGAAGGAGAAGGGAAACAAGAAGAGGGAGAAGGATATTCATGAGTAAAAAAAGAAGCAAATAATCGAGTAGACACAAACGAAGAACACGAAGAAGCAGAAGAAAGGCAGAAAAAGCTGAAGAAAGGGAAAAAATAGTAGCAGAAACATGTGTAGAGGAAGTGAATGAAGAGAAGGAAGAAACAGAAGAAAAGAAAAACGAAAACGAAGAAAAAGAAATAGAAACAGAAGAAATAGATGCAGAAGAAGATGAAGAAGAAGAGAAAGGAAAACAAGAAACAGAAGAAGACAGTGGATAAGAGAAAGATTACGCTGAAGAAAAAGTAGAAGGTGAAAAATAAAAATAAAACCACACCAAATTGAAAAGAAACGAAGATAAAGAAGAATAAATAGGATAAAAAGAATTTTAACAAATATTAAAAAAAGGAATACAAAGATGCAGCAACAACGGCACAGAATGTCGACACAACGAGAAGAAGATAACGAAGAAGAAGGAGAAAAAGAAAAAATAGACGAAATTCAGAAAAAAAGAAAGGAAAGGAAGAAAGAAAATAAAAATTCAAAATTTAAAAAAGAGAGAAAAAGAAAAGGAAGTAGAAGAAAAGGAAGAAGACGAAAGAGAACAGAAAGACGAATAACACGAAGCAGAAGAAGAAAGCGTAGGAGAAAGAACAAAAAAGAGGAAGAAGAGAAGCAACACATAAGGGGATATAAAGAAGAAAGTGAAGGAGACAGAAGAAAGAAAAATAAATAAGAAAAATAAGAAGAACAAGAATGAGAACAAGAGGAAGAAGAAGAAAAATAAAGATACTGAAAAAGAAAAGCAGAATCAGCATAATAAGAAGAATATGAAGACAAAGAAGATCCCAAGGAGAAGAAGAAGAGTTAAAAAAAAAAGAAGAAGAAAACGATTTGGGATATAAAATAGCATTCCACATCCAACCTTGAACTCTTCGATTGAAATGTACACCAACTGAGCACCAAAAAACATCTGCATTACAAAGAGATTTAAACTATTTTTGAAGTATCTATTTTAGTCGTAATGTCTGGATACCATTGTCAGATAATGGACTACATGTTCAAATGACTAAACACACTAATTATTCGCTACATATTGTATGGTATTTCGTCCACAGATGGTTAATGGCTCCATACGAGGTGAATGCCTACTATTCCAGGAGTGAGAACGAGATAGGTCAGCTGTTGTCTGTTGCTCGGTCTTTCTGTATGTGTGCCTGTGTACATGTATGTATGGCTGTCTGTCTGCTAGTCTGTTAGTCGATTGGTAAGCTGAGAAGTAACTCGATCGCTTATCAAGCAATGAACGAACGAGAGCGCGAATCGGTTGTTGTTCGAATCTTAAACGTTTTCTTCTTCTTCTTCATTTTCTTCTTCTTCTTCTTCATTTTCATCTTCTTCTTCGTTCTCAAACTTCTACTACCAAATCTTGAAAATGGCTTTGCATCTAGTAGGATATAGTCGGAAGAGCGGAATATTTTTGTGGGTTGTGGGTTGTGGGTACCGTGTTAGCCTTCTCTCTTCGATCCCTTCTCCTTAGCCAATCTGCTCTGGTGCAGTCTATTATCCACGATCGCCACATGGAGTTGAAAACGGATCTTAGCAGCTCTGGTTCGCAGGCCCTGACGCTAGCAGCCAGCTTTGGGTCGCTGGCCATGACGCTAGCAGCCAGCTTCGGATCGCTGACGGCTACAGCTCATGCACTGCTCATCACCTTGATCAAGCGTCCCATGATCTCAATGGGTGTCAGATGATGTGCTTAGCCCTATCGGAGATGGACAATAAACGCGGAGGAACCTTATACACGCTGTACATGTATGAGAACCATTGGAATTTGAAATTCTAAAAAAGGCAGAACTTCTAAAGGTAACGAAAGTCTAACTCAACATTGCCTTGCATCAATACGAACAAAGGAGTGCGACCCTCCCTTATATAAAGGCACAACATGTCAATGATTTTTATTGTTATTATAATTTTTTATTTTAGAGAGCAATGACACCTACGCATTGAGTGCAAGGCGCTTGCGGACATGAGAAAAATATTCTCACAAGAACTGCCGACAATTGCAACCACGCTGTACGGAGCAGTGAAACAACTGAAGTAAACATGTGTCTATAAATAAATGGCATTAAGCTGACAAGAGCTGGCCTGCTCAGTAGCTATAGTATAACAGCAATAACAACATGGCTGCACATTCGATTGGATCTGTATACAAAAGGCTATCTACACTCTCAAAGGCAGACAATGAAAGAAGAAGAAATCTGCTAGTCTGACGCTGCTTGTCTGCCTACTTTATTGTTTATCGCACGGTCTTCTTTTCTGTATATTAATATATAGTATTTTATGTGCGTCTTCCTATATATATATATATATATATATATATATATATATATGTATATGCCAAGTTGTTTGTAGATCTGTCAGTCTGTCTGCTTAACTGCCCGTCTATTTGTCGGCCTGCCTATCTGTCTGTCTGTCGATCTGTATGCCTGCCGATATGAGTGTCTGCTTGCTGATCCATCAGTCTGCGTGTCTGTCTGACAGTCAATCTATATGCATATCCATCCATTTTTCTATCTATTATTGTGTTTATCAGAATATGTTGAGCTCCTTGTTGAACAAAGACTTTCAATAACCACACGCCAAGTTCTCTTTGCCTGTGCCACAATCTCCGACTACATGGACCGTTTTTGTGTATGGCTGTCCAGAGCTCTCTTCTCTATGTGTGTTTTGGTCCCCTTCTGCTTCCCATTCCATAGGGATTGTAGAACAAACGTTGTTTCTAAAAATCGACGTCATTTTACTCCGGACATACCCTTAAGAGCTCAGTCTCTCTCACGAAATGATGCAGTGTATGGGCCTGTATATTTCTGCTTCATCAATTGCAGTGTCCTCATCTAACAGGCGGTCATTGATTGGTTTCAACATGTCATTTCTATCCATCACTAACGTGCCCATGAAAGGAGCTTGTGAATCCAAGATGTCAGTTCTTTCGTTTTCCTGAACACAAGCATTACCAGGACAGTAGATCCATGTCAACCGCTGGAGGATTTAGGACTCAACAGCTGCTTTCAACTGGTACATAAACCATCCGTTCTGTAAATTCTGAAGTACAGCTTGCTCGTCTGTCACAAGGACTGCCCTTGTTAAAGAAGTCTCAGATATCCATCTCAATGCTGAGGTCACGTCTTACATCGCCATTCTCAAACTGGAGAACAACAGCTGTGATGTAATGCATGAATTAGGTTCATTAATGTATGTTCTTTCCAACACCAGCGTTCTCCCCACGCATCGTGATCTGATGTTATATATGTGGTTCTCTCCAACAGATCCGCATTAGTGATCTTATCATACCTGTTAAATATCTATATTCAGCGCAAGAACAAATTTATGAAAGCCTGACACTTTGTTGCAAGTCTATTTAATTGATCACTATGTTTCAGGGTCATACAATAGAATGGGCTTTACAATATTATGTATGCTATCCGATCTTTGGCAATGCTGAACCAATGTGTGGACCCATGTATTTGGTCACTTCATCCCGCAATCGTATATTCGGTCGGTCCTTTGGTCGTTGACAGGCATAGGGCTTCCAACGCGTTGTTGTTCGTGTCCATCTACTGTCAGACATGCGTACTACATGTCCAGCTAAGCGATGTCTGCGTGGTATCGCGGCTTCTACAACGTCCCAAAAACAAAGTTTGATGTTGAATTTCTTTGTTTTTGAGCTTGTCCCTCTTCAACAATCTTAGTACTTGTCGTCCGACTGCTCTCTCACTGACTCATTGCTTCTCGGCATCACATTTGTGCTATTAACTCTTCGTTTCCATAAATCATTACTATAATACCCTTGATATTAAAAGAGTGTCCAATTGTCGTGGCGTTTTTCAACTCTTGGCGAATTGTCTGAATTGTGTTGAATGAATATCAAGCTGCTTTTCGTCGCCAAGAAATGTCATAGCCAACTTGTTGGATAGCTGGAGCTAAACAATATAATTTATTGTGTTGGACATAATTTTGTTTTCTTTAATATGTTTACCAGCTCATCTACTATATGCTTATGTTGATATATTTATCCGAAGATCTTATTGTATCCATATTGCTAAATAGATATGTGAATTTCTGTCTATTTTTCAATAAAACTAAATGATAATGTATATAATCTTTCTATCAAACTCATCGAACCATCAAACCACCCGTCCATCTATCCATCCATTCATGTTTACATGCGTCAATTCATACATTCATCCACACTCGCATTTACATATTCATATTTCATTTCATCCAGATTCATCACAAAATCCATTCACAATCTATCCATTGATGATTTCATTCATCCACCAATACATTCAAATGCCCATTCATCTATCCTTTCATCCAACTGCATCTCACTTTCAAATCATACGTCCAGCCACACTTCCACACATCCATACATCAACGCTTACATCCATACATACCTCAATGCATTCATCCATCCATGCATACATCCACCTATCCCTGCATCCATACATCTTTCCATACATCTATCCATTCATTCATCCATCCATACATTAATCCCTACATCAATCCATGCACACATCCAAAAATACATCCAACAGTACATCCATCCATACATACATCCATACATCCATCCATCTATCTGCAAATCATCTATGTTACATGTGTATATTATATGTTTAACCAAATGTAACCATTGGTGTCTATTTCAGCTTTCCCGGCTGGCATTCTTCAGTCGCCATTATTCTCCCAAATATTCCAAGAGTAAGTTAAAGGAAACAAACCACCTACAAACTACATCCAAACACTCTCCATCATGAACATAAACTACAATAATGATCAAAAATGTTTTAGTAATGACTGAAATACGACAACGGTTATAGTGCGTCTGAGTAGCCGAGTGGTGAAGCTCTACCGTCTTACTGTAAAGGTATCAATTTCGATTTTTGTTATCCGCACGTTCAAGTTAACCTAGCTCTGAATGGGTACATGATTTGAGATTGAACAAAATTAAACTTGCCGACCTACCTTAAGAAAACGATGAGGTCACAAAGCAGCATCTTCAGTCTCGACGGAGTATCTGTACTTGGACTTTCTTTACCTTGACTGAGCAAGTAGTATATCAATTGTCAACATAAATTAGCCTTCATCTGGGACAGTACAAACAAAAACAGCAGAAATAAAAACAGTGAACTTAGCTTAACTAAAATTAAAACTAAAGTTACAGAAAATACTGACTAAAACGGAATTATTTAAGTCAAAAATGAAACTATTTCATCTCCAACGCCATTGCTAGAATGCTAATCCATATTCCGTTATGTGTTGGTATTATCTCTTCAGAGCGAAGGATGGCTGCAGTGAATGTACTAAGTTCAAACTCTCTTCTATTGACGTTACATTCTACCAGCCTTTTCCCCGTCTGTCTTGTCGTCTTATCCCCCGACTTATATCGTGGTTTGCCTCTAACACGTTTGTCATCTTTTTTTCCAGCCATTATTATTTATGGCGAACACAAAAATCGTGTAGCTGTTGTTGTGTAATGCCCACAAAGAGTATGTTTACTTTTTTGTGCGCCCTGAGAAAGACGGGATAAGTGGCGTGTTGCAGTAGCTTTCCACGCATCTTGAGCGTGCTGATGCTGATGTAGACCGAGGTCCTCCAGCCAGTTGTGCTATGCTTGTTTTCATATGCGCGCTCCTCACTACTACGTGGATCACGTCGATCTCCCACCTTGTTAGAGATGCTGACATGAAAACAGTCCTATTCTAGGCAGGAATAAGAGGAATTCGATTTGGTAGTTTGTTCTTGGATTTCATTCATGAATTGTCTTTGCACCCCTAATTTCATCAGGACTTACTTATTGTTTTGTTCTTGTATGTCAATGACAAGATACCAATTCCTCTAGATATCCACACTTTAGAATCATCCATTTTTTTAACTTTTTGTGCATTGTCAATTTGTTTACGCAATATTATTAGCAGCAGTTGTCCGTCGCTAACCGAGTTGGTGACATCATCAAATTTGTATAGATATGCATGGCAGCTAATGGATCTGCATACCATCACCAATACCTATCACTCATTTCGGGGTAATATGTTCGTCCATCACATGTGATGAAGACCACACTCTTGGAACGGCGTGGCCTAGTGGATAAGTGGCACGGCTCACAATCCGAAGGTGCTGGGTTCGTTCCCCATAACAGCACCGGCCGTTACCCCGGGGAAGCAAAACCTTAGAAAATGCAGGAGGAAGCAGACCCTTAAATACAATACATGCTGAAGTCGGATGCATTGGGCCGATAGGCGCAAAATAAAAACCACAGTGCAACGCACACCGCCTTGAGGATTAGAGAAATACGGCGAACGCAAAAAAAAAACAAAAAAAAAAAATCTTTATTCAGCCTGGTGAACAGTCTTTTATCTCGCTGTGTCCGCCGAAATTGGTGACGCGCTGTGATTTGGAAAAGTGAGCAAGCAATTGCGCCATTTGTCAACCTCACTCTCTGGTCCTGGTCAGTGGCAAGATATTTATTGAGACGACTGGAGTTACCATAAGATGCAATTTTTTTCTCAGGGTTTACTCCCGAAGCCTTTCAACTAAACAAGTATTCCACAAGGCAGCGGATGGTATCGGGAGGGGGGGGGGAGGTAGAGAGGGGAAGGGGTTGACATCTAGTGTGCCTTTTCCATAACCACAAAAGGTCGTAGCGACATCACTTAGTGTGTGAAGGACTTGGGCATCTCTGCAGGCTGTATTCTAGTCTATTATAGTCTTGTCTGAATTTCATACACCAAAAACGACACTGTTTGCAGCAAAGGCGAAGGACGCCAATCTCGTGAAGTTCAGCAGTTTGAACTAGACAGGTAAATACTACACAGGTTTAAGCGTAGTAATAATTCATATAGTTGATGTCTAGACCAGGATAATCGGGCGAAAGGAAACACAAAAAATGAACGATGTAACCAGTCCAAATAGAAAACAACTATTACACTTGTTTCGGGGTATATGCTATTGACAACCTTCCTCTCTTTCTGTCTCCCTCCAATTGAAGCCCAAAGATCGAAGTTCAATTTCACAGTCTCTTTTCCAGATGTTTCATGGTGTAACTCTCTTTATCTTCATCTGTTGATTCAATGCCAGAGTCTATCTGGAGGGGATGGGGGGGGGGCGGGGGGTGTGCGTCTGTGCGTGCGTGCTTGCTTGCTTACTCGTTGCTCAATATAATTTGTATAGGCTTCGCTATTGTGTTGCTAGTGTGACGGCAACATAATGTCGTGAGCGTTGCACCTAATAGCCCAGCGCATCCGACTTCTGACTGGGTAACGACCTTAATGTTTACAACATTCGAAACCAGCAAGTTTGGATTGTGAGCTGTGGTACCAACTGTTTCGCTAGGTTGCCCCTATAACTTAGTAGTTCGTTCTTGCGATTTACTTAAGCCGTTGTCGATGAGAAGAAACAAAAACTCACACAAATCAATATTTAATTAGTTAATCAGTTAGTTTGTTAGTCGGTTAGTTAGTTAGATAGTTAGTTAGTTACTTTCATAGTTAGTTAGTCAATTGGTTGGCTGGTTGGTTGGTTAGTCATTTTTTTTGGTCATGTTGTGCCATTGGACGTTTTGGGGATTTTAAATGGTCTGCCCTGTGCCAAATTTGTTGCATCGGTCAATGTGAGCATGTGTTGCTACACAATCCCTCTAATGCCATCTTTCCACCTGCCTAACAACCACTATTTAGCCATATAGTCAGATCTACCAGCATTGTTTGCCATCCGGAACAGTTGATGAGGGTCATTCCAAAGAGATCACCCAACCAGCGTAATATTTGTTGGAAATGTTTTCTGGACAAGATGTAGTGCCGACCATACTTTGAATGTCTTTATTTCACCGTAGACCACCCTAGTGACACCGGAATAAAAAAGGGCTAAGACATAGTTAAAATAATAGGTAAATGCTTCAATTTGAGGAACTTTCGATTTGAGGTAATTATATTGTTTAACCAGCTTTCTGAAAGGTACCTCCATATAACATCTATTTTAGGGCTCAAAGTCTGAGCTACTGGGGCTAAACAAATTAAGTCTGCAATGGTGCATACAATAGCATTTGAGTAAACACTATTGTCAATAAATCTACACTGCAACTAATGGATCCAGATTCCTTATAAGTTGGATAGGTTAAATCCAAATAAAGCGTGGGCATATGTTCCGCCAAGTTGAGTAAAGGGTTTAATTACACTAATAATAATAGTAATAATTATAATATTACTGATAATATTCATACCTATTATATTGATAATGGTGATAATAGTTAAACAATAGAAATGCCAATAACAATAACAATGATACTAATTATAATAACGACAACTATAACAATAATTATAGTACTATTAATGGCACAAATGGGGGAGGGGGAGGGTGATGTATGGATCGTTACACTATCGTGTAGAAACTGCAAGTCCATTTAAATGCAAATAATCCAACTAGTTATGATACAAGAGGAGAAACTAAGTGCAGTCATTGATTGTGTCTGAACCCTTTCTCTTATCATTGTCTTCAGCTCCATGAACTATGGCGCAATAGGCGTGGTTATTGGACACGAAATTACGCATGGATTTGACGACCAGGGTGAGAAACGTGTTCTATCTACCTGTCCCCAGTTTCTCTTCTGTTTGTGTGTGATCCTTCTAATCGTGCAATTACACTTTCTTATTGTTTGTAAACTTAAATATCTTTATTTTAAACTAGGATTCTGAGATTGTGTCTGTTTTTGATAATGTTATATTCTATTGAACCACAGTTATGCACAATCCGTTATCGATATTAGGCTATGCTTGTCTTAATAATAATGTTCGCTTAGGCCAGTCCCGTTGAGTCGCTCGGCAAAACCCATGACCCATTGCTACGGCGTGGTTCTAGGCCTTGTCCAAGGCGGAGGTTGATATCTGCTGGAGCCATACCGTACGGGAACGGCCTCTTCTGCGCCTCCATTCCGTCGGTGAATGTCTTTTGGCCCTGAGGATCGACTTGTGTAGAATCTCGTGTGCTGGGGACCTGGTCCAATCGTATAACATGACTGAACAAAGAAACTCGGCGGCGGTCAAGTGTTTCTGAGATTGGGGAAAAGGCCTGTTTTGGGGCAGACCTTCACGTTGCGGATGTAGTCATGCCATCGGATGCCTAGGATACGCAGCTGGTTGTGCAGTGGGACGGCCTCCGTTCTCGACATGTCGTATTTCAGCAATGTCCAAGTTTTGGAGCCGTAGAGCAGAACTGGAACAACGCAGGACTAGTAGATCCTGATTTTTGTCTCAAGAGAGATCTTGCCATTACTCCACACACGTCGAAGGCCGTGCATTGCAGACGCAGCTAGTCCGATCCGCCTTGACATATCGGGGCGTCTGCGCCCGTCAGATCATAACATGCTACCGAGATAGATGGATTCACCTGTTCTCTCTGCAGTGCGACCTTTGGTTTCGATGCCCTGTGGTGCTGTGTCGGAAACGAAGTTCGGAACTTTCGTCTTGGCCCAGGATATTGACAGGCCTAGAGAGGGCGAGTAACTGGATAGTATATAGCGCTGCAGCGCTGAGCTATCTGTGCCGAACAGGACAATGTTGTCCACGTACGCGAGATCAGTGAAATTCGGTTGATCAATAGCAATACCCTATTGGTGCGCACTGAGGCAGCCAGTCAATGGCCCATCAGAATAGGTCGGGACAAGAACACATCTCTCCTTGACACTAGGCGTCGTGCAGAATCTGTCAGAAAGAGTGTCACCCAGTCCAATTCTGGCACCGGTATTCTTGTGTAGCTCCTAGATCAGGTTTAACATGGTGGGTGCTGGGGCGCCTATTCCCTGGAGGGCTTTCTATAGAGCCGGCCGATCACCCCAGTCGTAGGCAGACTTCAAGTACACGTATGCAGCGCACACGAACCTATTGAAGTCGCGGTTCAGTTCGGCGAGAAGGCGGTGATCAAGAACAGCGTCTGTTGTAGAACGGCCGGCGTTTTGTGTTCAAGAGAGGCTTGAGTCTGACCAGTAACACGTGAGCAAGCACCTTCCCCGGAACTGAGAGTAGTGTTACAGGCCTGTGCTTACTGCAGTCTTTGTGACTCCACTTGCCTGTGTACAGGGAGACGGCAATTCCATCGCGCCAGTCAACCGTGAACTGTCCCATCCTCCATACTTGCGGAATACGTAATGGGGGACAGAGCTGATCGGGTCGATGACGCGGTTCAACAGCTCGGGCGGGATGTGACGTTCATCTCTGAGTTTCGGGATAATGGCAAGGACTTTAGCTATAGTAGAAGGGGGGGGGGGGGGGCAATGTTGGTTTCTGTAGCTGGGGAGGATCCGGATATTCAGCAGATAGACCGATCATGTCGATGATAATGGGTGGTTAAGAGCATGCCTTTCGCTACTTTCTAGTACGACAAGCACAGGGAACCGTCAGGCGTATTGATGAACATGCTTTTCACCCGTTCTGCTAGGTTCCATAGCGGGTGAGCCTAATAGACTGAAAAGAGGATCTTAGACCGTAAGATGTGAGACCAGCTTCGACTTCCTCAACAATTTCGTTTAGAAAGCGTTCCATGTCTGCCGTGGCCGCCGCGAAGAAATGGCCTTTCAGCCATCGTCGTCCGGTGTGGTCATTGCGAAGTCTGGCTGTGTTCTTTTGGAGTATGATTTCATACGAGGCATCTGGAAGCGATTGCTGACGCTTTGAGGTTCTTGGGCCGTTGATTAGCTCGGCGGCCTGACATGTGGCGTTCTTTGGGACTGCCCATGCTGCCTCTGGGTCATCAGGTAGGGGGACCGCTGCAGGTAGGATTCCCCTGACATCCTCGGCGTATTTATCGATGACGATTGGGTTATCCTTGAGAAACTATATATTGCACCTTGGGGTCGGCACAGGTTTTGGATGGGCATATGAGCTGATGGAGTACGTGATCATCAGCAAGCGATGGTCAATGTTAGCGTGAGCCTCCGCACCGCTGAAGACGCGAGAGGAAGTCACCCGGTTGAGACTTTTCACAAGGATAGGGCCGAGGTCCTTCCTAGTCCTTAGGTTGTTGGAGATCCATGAGAGACGTAAGATGTCTAAGCGGCGGTACCATGAGCCGGTGATCTTTAGACTGTAGGTGGCGCAGAATGGCAGGACCTGCCTAAGTTGTTATTTGCATTTTCATTGCCCAGGACCGATTCATAACCACAACTCTGGTACCCTGAAACCGAGATAAAATCGCCCCGTTGGATGAATTAATCATAAGGAGAAACTGTAGCTGAGGCACCGGTCAGATCCTGATAGTAGTGGTCCATTACCTGGAGTTGAGCATTGTTTGTAGAGGCGTAGGAGACTATTATTGCGAGATGTGCGTGCTTATGTTTCAATCGTACCCGGAGGAGCATGACCAAGATGTCGTACCAGGATACTATACTGTCTCTGAGTGGGGTCTTATGAATAGACTCACGCCATTTCTGTGCTGATGGCCTACAGAGTGCAGCAGGCATGCGGCTGAGACATCTTGTTGGCCCTTTAGTCTTATTTCAGGGACATCGGCGATTGCAATGTTGATAATGCGTGTCTTGATTTTCCTTTAACTTCATTAAGCCACCACCCATAGAGATGAAGAGAACCACGGCCTGAGCATACACTGCCAATGCCATGGTCATTCCAGCATTCCTTTACAACGTGTTGGTGGTCATACACCTGTACACGTCCACCTATGAGATGGCGAGAAAGGCTGATTAAAGCCTTAGCCCTAGATTTGTACAACGTTGTATAGGTCAGGACTGAAAGATAATATTGTCGGCCTCCTCGCCTACGGCACAAATGACAGATTCACGCAGCGGATAATGGTATAATGTGATAATATGTGATGCTCTAGCATAACCGGACCAGAATATCAATGCAATAGGTCAGCAGCCATCATTACATCGACTAGACAAGCTACACTGGCGCGTACCTCCAAGCACCTTTGTCGCATATATTATTGAAAATGATCAATTTAACTCAAGTGGAAACATTATTTGACAATTTTATTTTGTTATGTTGCTCAGAATAAACACAACATAAGAACTATCGAATTTAGGGCCAAGATGAAGTCCCACCAAGATGACGCCTACCGGCCGCCATCTAGTTTTGTTCTTGTGTTTCAGTCCATTGTGGATGCGGCAGGACCACACATTTTATTGAAATTCTAAAAACTAGATTTTAGAAAACTAGTTGACGACTTATACTTGTGTCCACGTTACGTGTTGTGATTTTCCATTTAGAATTGTTAGTTCGTTTATTGCGTTGTTTTTTTTTCCTTCGATTATCCTGACATTTTCTTCAGGTATTTGCAATAGTATTTCGGTTGCCCTGTGTCGTTTTTCCACGGGCAGTACACATGGCTACACTTCACAAGATGTACGGCCCATGACCTATTTGCAGACAGTGCCGCTGTTGTTGGGTTGGGGGGGGGGGCGGGGGGGGGGGCTAGGAAATGTACACACGGGCCAATAATAATGGACTAACTCATCGTCTTGGTGAGATTGGGTCATACCCAGTTAGGAACATATATATGAAACAGGGCTCACACGGTGAGTGATGTGCTCGAGAGGTAAGGTATTTGCTTCACAAACCGATGAACTAAAACGGTGGGAGATCGAGTCCCGCAAGTTTAAAGCGAATCCTGGGGTCTTATGCGAAGTAGGACCAGAGTGTCTGCATCCTGAATTACCTCCAGTTGTCTTCACTTATATATTGTCACTGGTACAAGGCAGTTCGGGACCAGAGAGTGAGGTTGATGACCAGCGCAGTTTCGTCCTCACTATAATCGAAATACAGCGCAAGTTACATCATCGAGACAAAACCGTTCCCGATTGTCAACTAACTAATTATGTGCATGTATATTGCAGATTAGAAAAAGATACAAAAATGTATTAATTTGCCGGGTTTGATCTCGGACTATATTCTACAGTAGCAAGTGTTAAATAGCTAAGGACTACCCCAGTTTTAATATAGTTGTTCATTTATCTCGCTGATATAGGGATAAACACTTCTCTGTTCTGTCAAGCCATCCGCCATTTTAAGGTCAGAGGAAGCTGACCAGGCGACATATAGATGTTGGTGGATCTCGCAAACAATTATCTCAACCTAACGTAGACACTAGTCAGACATAGGTTCGTCCATCGCATGTGATGAAGACCACTCTTTTTGTTCAGCCGTGTGAACAGTCTTTTTTCTTGCTGTGTCCGTTGAAATGAGTGACTCGCGCGGTGATTTAGATTGCATTGAGGAAGAAACTGGGCCTTTTGTCAACCTCACACTCTGGTCCTGAGCTACCTTTGACCAGTGACAATATATTTATCGAGACGACTTAAGATATCACAGGATGCAACTTTTTCCTAAGGGTTTACTTCCGAAGCATTTCCCGTAAACAGGTATCATGCAAGGTAGCGGATGAGGGGATGACATCTAACTTTGTGTGTCGTGCCTTTCCTATAACTGTGAGAGGTCGTAGGGACATTACTCAGCGTGATTGAGTTGGGCCTCTCCTCTCGGCTGTGTTCAGTCCATTATAGTCGTGTCTAAATTTCACACACCAAAACCGACGCTGTTTGCAGCTAAGAAGAAAAGCGCCAACCTCGTGAAGTTCAGCTGTGTGAACTAGACCGTGAATTAAGATACATGTTTAAGCTTTCCATATAGCTGATGTACATTCCAGGATTATCGGAAGGAAGAAATCACACAAAAACGAACGAATTAACCAGTCCAAATGAGAAAAAAAAACAGCAACACGTTTCCGTAAACACAAGTGTAAATCGTCGACTGGTGAGACTGTCAGGTAAATCCATGGTCTGGCGGCATCTATCATGAACTAAAAAAGCATAGCAATGTAGATCGGCAGCGGTTACACTCCATATTTTCGGCATATATATTAGACACAGGCCAGGGATCAAGATGCTGAGCAGCACATGGCTGCAGTGGTCAGCGACCCATAGCTGACTGCTAGCGTCAGGGCCAGCGAACCATAGTTGCAAAGACCCTTCTACACCTCCACGCGGTGAACATGGATAACAGGCTGCAGCAGGACCGTGCAGACTGGCTAAGGAGAAGGGATCGACGAAGGAATGCTAACCCGGTACTCAAAACATGATTGCTGAAGTCGGTCGTGTTGGACCGAAAGGTGCAAATATCGCAGCCAAGCTGTAAACTATGACACAACGCATTCCGTTCTCTAGACTACATTCTGCTACTTTAGCCCTTTCATGGTTTGGTAGTGGGAGATTGAGAACGAACGAAGAAGAAGAAGAAGAAGACACAGGCAACTCGCGATCCAATTTCGCTCTCAATGTCTACCATTTACTCATCTCCAAGCATGCATCAAAAAGACTGATTGTCGAAAGGGACGGCAAAATTAATGTTTCGTATACATTTGCATGACATTTATTAATCATTAACGAACCTTTGTCTGTCGCGCTCTCAACCAGTTATCCAATCTTACAGGTAGTCAATATGACGCAAATGGTAACCTCAGAAACTGGTGGCAAAAGTTAGATCGCGACAACTTCCTCCAAAGGACGCAGTGTATTGTGGATCAGAACTCTAATTTCTATGTGAAGGATATAAATATGACTGTAAGGGTAATTTTTTTGACTTTTATATTAATTTCAATGTAATTGTGTCCTATAAATTGTCCTACCATCACTTGGCAGAGATCTTCAGATTCATAATGGTACAAGGCAGACTCAAGACCCACCTCCACAGAATGGGTCTCAGAGACACCGCCACGTGAGATTGTGGAGCACCCAAGCAAACACTAGAACATATTCTGCAGGAATGCCTATCTATGCAGACCAAAGAGAAGCAATCTGGCCTGGAGAGCGACCATGCTTGAAAAGCTGTGGAAGACCGGCGAAGAACCTCACTGGACTAGAAGCTTAGCATCAGTTGATCGATGCAGAAGAAGAAGAAACTCTACCACCCGATTTGTGTCAAGAGTGAAGAACACGGCCACTGTAACCTTCCAAGTATGTTGTAAAAGACGTCAGTATAGGACTGCACATAGCACTGGCAGCTTCAATATGCTGAATTACTGCTGTTGAAACCACCACTGGAATACTGAAATATAAGCTCCATCTAAAGATACCATTAACATATGGTGCATATGCTTCCCCTGTGGAAAGAAAACCAATCATCATTTTTTCAACAACATGTTTAAGAGCAACAGTTGAAATTTGCTGTCTAGAGTCAAGTGTTGTGTAAGTTGTTGCAAGTCGGTAATGTTGTTAGATTTAGGTAAGGTGTCAGGGGCATGATCTTGTTTCTTGGCCGATCTTGTGTTAGTTGTTGCAAGTCTGTGATATCGTTGGGTTTATGTAAAGTGTCAGGGGCAGGAGCTGGCTTGTTGTCACATCTTGTGTAAGTTCTTGCCAGTCTGTCATGTTGTAGGATCCCATGACTTGGCCATGTTCGTCGCATGGAAAATGGCCGTATCCCCATAGATGTCCTCTATAGACAGTTGGCGAATGGCGCGAGAACAGGCAGCTAAATCACACGCAGCCATCTATGAGTCGCTGAATGAGGTGTTCACTGCTGCATCGTCGGCATAAAAAATAAAACGAACATTTTTCGTCACTTTGATAACTTGCACATGATAACTCCCATATAATTGCAGCTAAATGGTATCAACCTGCAAGGCGAAAGCGTGGCTGATAATGGTGGAGTCAAGGAGAGTTTCCGGTGAGTAGAACAAACCAATAGTGCGTACTCTTTGAAGATTCGTATGTGACACATTAGTGACATTAATGATTCATTGATCGCTTATTGGTTATTCTTTGATGACTTAATGTGTTCATTCATTGTTCTCCCATCGTGTTCATTCATCGTCCCCTCGTTGTGTTCATTCATTGTCCCATCATTGTGTTCAGTCAGTGTTCACTCAGTGTATTCATTCATTGTTCACTAATTGTGGTTATTCATCACCCCCTCATTGTGTTCATTCAGTGTTCCCTCATTGTGTTCATTCATCGTCCCCTCATTGTGTTCATTCATTGTCCCATCATTGTGTTGATTCATTGTCCCATCATTGTGTTCATTCAGTGTTCACTCATTGTATTCATTCATGGTTTACCCATTGTGTTATTTCATTGTTCACTCACTGTATTCATTCAGTGTTCACTCATTATATACATTCAGTGTTCACTCATTGTGTTATTTCATTGATCATTTGCTGGTGTTCCTTCTTCATCATTAGGATCCATTTGTCAAGGACTGAGAATATATAACTAACAAAAATAGCCTTTACAAAATAATTGACAATTCTCTCTCTCTGTATTTCTCTCTCTCTCTCTCTCTATTGCTCTCTCCATTTAAATCATACATATAAATGAGAGTTCTCTGTCTTGCTTTATCTGTCTCTCATTATTTAAAGCTGACAGATAACTGCCAATTCTGTCTCGCTCTTCACGTCCCCCTCTCTCTGTCTATCTCTCTCCGTCTCTATTTATATTATATACAGATAATTGACAATTTTTTCTACCTCTAATTAAAGAATACATATAATTGACAATTATCTCTCTCTCTCTCTCTCTCTCTCTCTCTCCATTTATCTCTAGTAGTAGCAACAGTAGTAGTAGTAGTAGTAGTAGTAGTAGTAGTAGCAGTAGCAGTAGCAGTAGCAGTAGCAGTAGCAGTAGCAGTAGTAGTAGTAGTCTCTTTCAGTCGTGACTGACTATAGGATATGACTTGGACTTGCAAAAAAAAACAAAAACAAAAGACAATAACAACTACAACAAAATATATACATAGCTTTTGTTGCATTTTTCCTTGTAACGTTGTCATGTCACATTTGTATGTTGCAAGAGCTTCGCTTCACCAAGCGTAAGCTGGTCATTAAGGGGACACTTCTACCGGGAACGATCTGCAGCTACGTCTTCCCAGGGTGTCAGATTCATGTCTTGGGCCATCATATCACGCTTGCATACATCTTTGAGCCATAACTGTGGTCGGCTGTTCTCGTGCCATTCGCCAACTGTCCATATAAGATATCTTTGTTAATGCGGCCATATTCCACGCGACGAACAGGACCAAGCTATCGTAGTCTTCGCTACCTAAGTAGAGTGTACATGGGTGGGCGATCAGTGCGAGAGTAAACCTCTGTATTTGTCCCTCTGTCCCTCCATGTAATTCCAAGAATGGATCGCATGCGCCGTAGGTGGATGTTGTTCAGCATGTGCTCTTGATTGGCATAACTTGTCTAGCTGCCATATAGAAGTGTCTTTACAACACATGCATTGTATACCATGTCCTTGGTTTTAATAGTAAGTTTCTGGTTTTTCCAAAACACGCGTTGTGAGGCGAGCAAATTAATGGGTCTAGATGCAGCAGGGTTGATTATTTCTATCCTATCTTTCTTCCTTACCACTATCACTCCTTAACTCACACTTTCATTTAACCACTAACAATTATTTTAACAAAAGTAAAACAAAGAATGTTTATTTCACAAATATCATACAGGTAGTATCAATACACTAGGCTCATAGATTGTATTGTATTGTTCATCAATTATTAACTAACGGTAATGTCTCTCCAGAAGTTTGTTATCATCACTTCTCTAACTGACTATGATTACTTCTAAAGGTTCGTGCAATTAGCACAGGACTTACTCTAGCACTAAACTTTACCCAGGGTTCTATTCACGTAGTCAGGAACTAGCAATTGTTCTATTCACCGTCTATCTCTGTGCGTTGATATAACGTAATGTTCCACATCTCAACTTACACAATGTGGATGTCTACCGAGACTTTACTCGTCTCAACGTAAGGCAGATGTCTACTGGGTATCTTGTCTCGTCTCAACATCAGGAAGCCAGTACTGCATCTGTGCTCCGACTGCAGCTGTGCTCGTGTCTATGACAGAGGACAGTGGTTGTGTTTTTCTGGTTGTCAAGACGAGGAAACACACAAGTCACGATGGGTCGTCCAGGACGATAGCTTCGTGTTGAAGCAATACGTCTCCGTCTGATAAGAATGAAGTCTAGTCACTAGAGATAGGTGTTTACAATGACGACTCGAACAACACATCACACACAGCCATATTCTTACACATGCGTGGTCTATGGATACCTTTCAGTGTTGGTCTGCTTCTGTGGCTTCTAATTATATCTCTTTATTCTTGGCACTCAGTGGCTAAGCTATGTAGTTGTATATATATCTACTTGTTCTTTTCTAATATGTTTTTTACTAAACTACATGGTATAATATCCTTCTGTACTGCTTCTGATCTGTCTCCCTGATTTGTCTCCCCCAGCTTATATGCTAAGCTCTCTGTTTTGTTCAATGACTTCTACTTTGTTGAGTTCATTTCCTTCAAACTTTATTTGAACTCGCCTGTCCCACAGGAAGGCTGCCTTGTTTTTCAAACTACTGAATGATCTATGGGTCATGGGATTCCCAGTTCGATTAATGGGAAAGAGAACCATTTTGGATGGACAGTTTTAAGCTGCATTGTTTGAGAGTTAAGGACAATGCCCAGTTCAATGAACTGAACCTCTCCGGCAGGGTTCTCAATTTATGTGTGGGTACCACGAAAGGTATTTTCAGAGCTTCCCTGGTGTTTGCTCGTTGGACCCTTGTAAATCTGTTACAAACAGAGAGCTTGTCATGGAATAGGAATCCTTCTTCTTCTTCTTCGTCGTACGCTGTCAGTCGTCAACCTGTATTTTTTAGAAAAAAGCTGCGGTCAACCTGAGCCCGTCGACACTGCCTTAGAGCTTGTCTAGTGTTGCCACTGGTGATGGCCACATCTGCTTTCTCTGATCCTCGTATGTCAGGCAGTTTTGCAGCAAATGTTTAACGGTCATTTTCCCGGTACAACACGGACATTCATCAGTGCCACCTATCTTCAATTTGTTGAATAGGTGGCACTTCAGTCTATTGTGGCCAGTGCGAAGTCTGAAGACCACGACCTGATCTCTTCTGTTCAACTGGTAATAGGCATCATTTTTTGTATAGCCAGTATGTTCTGTTTCCCATTTGGTCATGTATCTAGCTCAAATAAGCCTTTTGGACTCTTTGTAGGTCACACTAGAATCTGGTTGTGGTAGTATTGCATCTTCTTTTGCCAATCTGTCTTCCTCCTGGTTGCCTTGGATGTTACAATGTGATGGAACCCACTGTACCACTACTGTTTTTGGTGCGGATTACTGGTATAGTTGACAGAGTACTGCTCTGAAATCATTAACTTCAGTATTTTTCTGGCTTTTAAGTGCTGTGACTACAGCCAGGGCACCTGTGAGCAGGACTATAAGCGTTTCATTCCTTTTACCTGTCACCATTTCTTCTACTGCAGCCCTCAGTGCCTCTGCCTCCGCTCTGAAATTGCTTGTGAATTTTCCAGTTGCAACTGACAGTTATTTTTCTGCCATTTGGTAGGCTCAGGAATACCCATGCCCCTTCGTTCGGTGTTGTGTTTGTTACAGAACCGTCGGTGTATGCATGGGCCCAGTCCAGGCTTGGGTAGTTTTCCGTTATGTACCTCAGGGTTGTATCTCTTCTTTATTTTTCAGTCTGGCTGTTTTTGTTTCCAATGCCTGGTATATTTTCTTCCCCCTCTGGAAATATATGCTGCCTCCAGGTAGGTTTTCGTACAGAAGGCATGGGCTTTGGTGTTTTTAGTGCGTTCATAGGGTCTTCATTCGTCTTTGGTTTGGCTGTTTTTGCAAAGTTTCTCCGCTTTAGTTTCCCATTTCCAAAATTCGTTAGTCTCTGATGAATTGGATTGTCAGTCAGTCTTCTGAGTTTCTCTGCTTGCTGTTGGGCTCTGCAGTCTTTTCTGTCGGTCATGGATTGCAGTTTTGTAATCTTTTCAAGTTCTACAATTGGCGTTGACTTCATGGCCCCTGTTGTATCTCTCATGGCTTGGTTTTGAAATTTGCTAATTATATCGAAGTTCACCTTTGCTGCTGTTGTCCATGCCGCAATGCCATACTCGAGAACTGGTCTCACTCTTCCAGTGTACATTTGCTTTAGTATACTTTCGTCTGCTCCCCAGCTTATTCCAGCAAGTTTCCTCATGATTGCCATTCTTTCTCTGTCTTTCATTCGGTTTCTCTCGATCTGACTTTTCCATGTCATGCGCCGATTAAATGTGACACCCAGGTAGTTTGGGTTGTCGTTTGGCTGCAGGTATTTGCCGTTAAGACTTATTTAGGTGTTTTGCGGTTTGTTTGAAAGCCAGAACATCATACAAGTTGTTTTTTTCCTCATTTATTTTGATAAGCCATGAGTTCGCCCAATCTTTCAGCGATGTTAGGGCCTGCTGCATCCGATTACTTGCTATGGTGAGATCCTTTTCAGAGGTCCACATAGCCAGATCGTCTGCAAACATTGAGCTGTGGACTCTTCTTGGTAAATTCTCTGTTATATTATTTATATACACCAGGAAGAGTATGGGTGACAGTACTCCCCCTCGGGGTAATCCCTGCTCAAATGTCACCTTTTTGCTCATCTGCCCTTGTACTTGAACTCTTGCCGTTCTGTTTTTGAGGTAGTGGCTAATCCATTTGTACATTTTTCCCACGAACTTCACTTCTTCGTAGCTTGACTTCTATTTCCTGGGCTATGAGGGCGATCTGATCCTCAGTGGATATTTGCTGTCCAAAAGCCTGCTTGCTGTGGAATTAGTATGTGTTTTTCTTCCAGATGCCACATCAGTCTGATGTTTATCATACGTTCCATCAGTTTGCCTACACAGCTCAGTAGACTGATAGGCATGTATCCATTTGGATCTGTTTTATCTTTTTCTTTTCTTTGGCACTGATATAAGTACTGCGTCTTTCCATGCCTGGGGCACAAAACCCCTGTTGAGCTTCGGTTCAGGACTGATAATACCTTCCTCTTTGATGTTTGGCCCAGCCCCATCAGCATTTCGTTTGTTACCCCATCTTTTCGGGGTGATTTCTTTTTCTTTAAAGTGCTCATGACCTCTTCTATTTCATTCATTGAATAGGGATCCAAGGTATTTGAATTAAGGAACAGTTGCCAAAATGTATGCGTCTGGAGAAGCGATCTATCAATTTATTAAGTTGCTACTGACTGTGAGGGATACTTGCAGCATCATCAGCGAAAAGCAAGTCCTTGATGGTGATCTCCCTTATCTTCGCGTTGGCCTTGAGCCTTGCACAGTTAAACAGCCTACCATCCGAATAGTGCAAAGGCAGATTCTTTCATTAGCTTTACCAAATGCATGTTTCAGTAACAAATAAAAACAAATTCCGAACAGTGTCGGGGTCAGAACACAGACCTGCTTAACACAATTTAGAATACCAAATGGTTGTGATATACTTTCATAAAATATGACTGTTATTGTCATGACCTCATGGAACGATAATATTAGTAGTAGCAGTTTGTGTGGAATCATACTTTAGAGAAGATTTTGAAGAGACCATCCCTACTAACCAGGTCAATGAAGACAACATAAAAGGGCTGGTTTAGCGCACGTGACTTTTCCTGAAGTTGTCGAAAATAGAAAATCATGTGGATCGTTGATCTTCAAAACCTGAATCAGGTGGGATTCCGTCTGCTTTGCCAGGGCCAAGCTGTCAATAGCTTTATTCAGATCTTTTATAGACGATTTGATGTCAAGCTCGTACATACTGGGATAACTTGTGACATCTTCAAGGGTTGTGAGAATTACTTTATTGATACACGAGTAGATCTCGGAATATTGCTCAACCCATCGTTCCATCTCTTTTCCTTTATCTGTTATTTTCTCACCTATTGTGGATTTGAGCGGTGCTGTTTTCCTACTAGCAGAGCCAGTATATTTCTGTATAACATCGTACACGTGTCTAATGTTTCCTGTTTGAGCTGTAATCTGGACATTTTCACGAAGCTGTACCCAATAGTCATTTGTACATCGTCGAGCTGTTTGTTGCACCTGGCTTAATGCGGACATGAAATTGTACAGAGTACCTGCATTTGGAAGATGCTTGTATTTAATCAGAGCAGCGCGCTTTGCCTCAATGACGGGTGACATAGCCTCTACTTTCGCTTCAAACCAGTTACCTGGTTTAAGAGTTCTTATTTCAAATGTAGCGCTAGCAATCTTGTGTATGACAATATGAAGATGCCGCCAGGTCTCACGTAACAGCGGTGTCATGATGTATGATATTGAGAGTTTCCTGAAAAACATTGTGAAATCTCTTGATCAGCGCAGGGTCTGACATTCTACTTGCGTCAATGCGTGTCTTGCTATTCCTTCTGGTATGATGGAACTTCTTTTGCTGCAATTTTATTTTACAATAAACCAGAGAATGATCCGTGTCACGGTCTGAACTATGGTAAGTGCACTATCCACGAATGTCTTTCGCTATATAAATTATACAGATAATTGGCCAGTTTCTCTGTCTCTATGTAAATCATACATATAATTTAATATTTCTCTCTCTATTTAAAGCACACAGATAACTACAAATTCTATATTTTCTCTCTCTCTCTCTCTCTTTCTCTTTCTCTCTCTCTCTTTCACTATCTGTTTCTCTCTATTGCTCTATTTAGATAATACAATGAACTACTACTTCTTTTTCAATCTAGAGCCTACAAAGAACTGGTACGTAGAAAAGGAGAGCTTCCAACACTCCCAGGTCTGGGCCTTACTCAAGATCAGCTGTTTTTCTTGGGCTATTCACAGGTAAATACAAAAAGTATTCACTTACATGTTCTTGGGCTATTTACAGGTAAATACAAAAAGGATACACTAATATTTTCTTGGGCTATTTACAGGTAAATACAAAAAGGATTCACATACATTTTCTTGGGCTATTCACAGGTAAATGCAAAAAGGATTAACTTACATTTTCTTGGGCTATTCACAGGTAAATTCAAAAATCATTCACTTACATTTTATGTGTGTGGTTCACTTTATCTGATTAGCGGCGTGGGAATCTGACAATTTGTGTTGTATAACAAATGTCTTGTTCTGGTTGTTGTAAGTCCATGCTGTCATCCAGTCGAGTCTTTATTTAGTATCCCACGTACAGTAGTCTGCCGTACTAGGATTGCACTTCACGGTCATATCAGATCTCATATTTTAGCATGTATGATGCTGTCGGCATCTTTCCGTGTTACAAGCAACATGTGATTCTCAACTTAACTTAACGTCTTTATCTTTTTTCGTTCATCACAAGTGATGAAGACCACTCTCTTTGTTTAGCCCTGTGGACAGTTTATTCTCCTGATGTGTTCGCTAAAATGGGTGACCTGCGCGGTGATTTGGATTAAAGTGAGTAAGAAACTGCGCCTTTTGTCAACCTCATTCTCTGATCCCGAGATACCTTTCACCAGTGGAAAGATAGCTTTTGAGATTACTAGAGACATAATAAAATGTCGATTTTTTTGTCAGGGTTTACTTCCGAAGCCTTTCCCGTAAACAGGTATTCAGCAAAGCAGCGAACGGAGAATGACATCTAACGCTGTGTGTCTTATCTTTTCCGTAACCAAGAGAGGTCGTGGGGACATCACTCAGCGTGTGAGAGTCCGGCATCTTTCTTCTGCTATGTTCAGTTCATATAAGTGGTTTCTAAATTTCTCACACGCCAAATTCGTGAAGTGTTGTGCCATTCATAAAGCCGATGTCCAGATCAGGATAATCGGACGGAAGAAATTAGAAAAAAGAACCAATTAACATGTCCAAACGGAAAACATCACTTTTCTATGAATACAAGTGTAAGTCGTTGACTAGAGTGAATTCCAGGCAGGTCCGTGGTCTGGCAGCGTCCATAATGAACCAAAACAATAAAGCAATGTAGACCCGTAGCCAGTTACGGCGCCATTGGTGTTGCCTATTTATACTGGCTTAGAGACTGCAGAGTGTGTATACCACGAAATTATTTAACATTCTTTAAAGTCAATAAAGACCTGGTAACGTTTCTGTTTGTGCTGAATGTATTTTTCACTGATCAAGTGCAGGTTAAAAATGTGTTATATCTTCATTCGACCATCTGAAACCGGCTTGTTCTTCCGCAACACTTTCTTCTGCTCGTGACTGCAGTCAGTTAAGGATAACCTTAAGCATAACTTTACTGGCGTGATTAATCAGACTGATGGTTCTGTAGTTCTGACACTGTTGGAGGTTAACCTTCTTTGGTATCACTATGATCAATGAATTTGTCCAGCTTGTGGGCTATTCTCCTATCACTATGATCAATGATGTTTGGTGGTTAATTCGTCTTCAGACAAATGTATATGTCCATACAAATATTCATACTTTCAATAGTATAGTATATCGTTTATGTACGCCGGTGTTGAATGCTCAGGATGGGAATGTTTGCTCTTTTGCCCACACATAAATTTTGATATATATATATATATATATAAATATATGTTGTCAACTATTTTCATTTTCAGCTATGGTGTGAGAAAATGACCAAAGAAAGGTGGGCCAGTCAGGTGACTTTGGGAGTTCATCCTCCTGGAAAATACAGGTCAGTGCCAGTAATATGTGTATGTGTGAGTGTGTGTGAGTGTGAGCACGTGTGTGCTTGAGCGAGATACGTGTGTGAATTCGAGAGTAACTGCAGCATGTCTAAGTGCTTCCGTCTCAGATCAAAATATTATTGAGCATATATTCCAATGGTGCCTGAGCATGTTGGTTTCTTTTCTGTCCATTAACGTGTAATTATATGTAGATGCAGTTCTCTTAGTTAACATATTCATTTCGGAATTGGTACAATGTCCATTGCCCTTATGATATATGTCTAAGCCCCCTGCCTCACCCGCCCTAACCACCCTCCTTAAGTTCCAAGTTCTTAATCGACCTGTACTTAGACAGGGGTAGATTCCACTGTGCAGGTCCCAGCTCTGGTATAAGATTGATGTAGTCGGGAGATGTGGTTTTCTGCTTAGCGGGCTAGGCTCGAACAGCTTAATACTCCGATGCGTTTGGACAAGCGGAGGGTGGTTAAACGATGTGTGAAATCATCTTAATAGACTCAAACACTAGAGAAAAGTAGACCCGCAGCCTGTTAGACGTAATCTCTGCTGCTCTAATCAAACCACCTAACCATGGCCGGTGTTACGCCATGTCACACAGTTAGTTGCTTCTTACGACATGCTCTCTGTGGGGCAGTGTTGCTATTCTTGTCCTTGTCATACACAAAGACCAGGGGGACCCCTTAGGTGAGTGTAGACATTAAGTTTATGTTTCTTAATTATCAACGGATGTTCCCAGTCGACCCAGTTGTAAATGGGTAGCAGACGATGCCAGTGGAATATTCGGAGCCGTCGTGGGTGTAGGGGTGGTGGGGTGGGGGGTCTAGAGCACAAATACGTGCCTTAGTTCTAATGAGCTCGGTTCTATTAGCCTTTTTTCATTACCAAGCATCCTTCTCTGGATCACATGTCAAACGAGGTCGAAGTTATAGACAAACTAGCAAACATCATTGGCTATATTATGTTCTCAATCATTTGCAAAAGGCATTCTTCCACGAGATTGGAAAGATGCAAGAGTGACCCTCTTATTCAAAAAGGGCAAACAATGATATCCATCGAATTATAGACCGGTGAGTTTAACGAGCATAGTCTGTAAATTGTTAGAGTCAAAGAAAACATTGTAATGCATTTAGACAAATGTAATCTAATCAGAAACAGTCAGTATGGGTTTACTAGAGGGTGATCATTCTTAACGAATACATTAAAATCCACGGTGGAGGTTACTAAAATGATAGATACAGGGAAGCCAGTGGACGTTATTTATCTAGATTTTGCAAAGGCCTTTGATAGAGTACCTCATCAAAGATTATTTCGAAAGTTAAAATCACATGGAATAGGTGGGGAAGTTGCCAAATGGATTGAACATTGATTAACGGGAAGATGGTAGAGGGTGGGCATAAATAATGAGTACTCTGAGTGGTGTGAAGTGAAAAGTGGAGTGCCACAGGGCTATGTTTTAGGATCCATTTTGCTATTGATATATATATATATAAATGATTTGGACATTGATATGAGATCCATGATTTCAAAATTTGCTGCCGACACACAACTTTGCAGTAGTGTCTCATCTAATGCAGAAGTGGATATATTGAGGTCGGATTGAGATAAAATTCGAGAGAGGTCTGTAAGCTGGGAAATGGAGTTTAATGTAGATAAATGTACAGTCATCCACATGGGTAGATCCAATATGAAATATAATTACAAAATGGGAGAGAACAGTATTAGAAAGCTACATTAGGAAAGAGACCTAGGGATTATAATAGATCATACAGGTAAGGTGAGTGAGCAAGTTCAGGTAGCAGTGAAAAAGGCAAATGCTGTTAGATAGGATGAAAAGAAATATTAAAGATAACAGCAAGGAAGTGATAGTCAAACTGTATAAAACATTAGTTAGAACTAGATTGGAGTATTGTGTACAGGTGCAGAGTCCTTATCATAGAGGGGATATAAACATGATGGAAAGAATACAAAAAAGAGCGACACAGCTGATAGTAGTGATAGAGGGATTCCAGAATTACAGTTATGACTCAGAAAAACCGGTCTACAGTGTCTAGAAGAGAGAAGAATTCGTGTTGACTTAATTCAGATTTGTAAGATGATCATAGGAATGAATAAATTAGACTGTACAAAGTTTTGAAAATACAGTCACCCACAAGAACAAGAGGGCATAGCTACAAATTAATTAAATAATAGTCCAGATTAAATATTATGCTGACTTCCGGTTGTTCAAGATGGTGGTTGGTTTGAATTGACAGAACAGAGATTTATAACGTTTCAGATAAGTATTAGTGTTTACAATTAATTTGTGTAATAATACCATATTTGTGATTGTAGTTTATTGTAGCATACGTATTTTCAAATATAGTGGCCTTGTTATAACATATAGTTAGTGACTTGACATAATTAAATAGCGTGGAACAGTGAGCGGTAGTAACACTATAGTATAGTGACTAGGCCTAGTACTAGTCGTTAGCGATACGTTGTAGAAAGGTAAATACCGCGACATTTGTTTGTTTTTTTTGGCGTTGCTTTAAGAAGTATACATTTTATTTGGTATTAATATAACTTATTGGCTAACGGAAATAAATAGCAAAATTAGTATGGCCACTAAGACGAGACGAAATGCTGCGAAGAAAGGCCAAGTCAGATTATGTGATTTGTGTGGCGAAAATGTAAGTATTACTATTAATAAATACTATAACGTTGGAAGATGAAGGAACCGTTTTATGTAGGATATGTAGAGTTGAAGAGAGGCAGGCACAGATGGAGTGCAGTATAAGGGAAAATGAGAAGAGATTGGAGGAGATAGAAAAGAGGCAGATGGAAATAGAAGGGAAACAAGTGAAAATGGAGGAAATTTTAAAGAAGCTGCAGTCAAGGTGTAGTCAAGGAAGTAAGGGAGATTTGAGTGAGGAAACAGCTCACAGGGCAGAGAGCTTTGGAGAGAAGTATTCACATATAGGTTAGGGGTCAGTATTGGTAGTAGGAGATTCAATGGTGAGAGAGGTTGGCAGACATTTGTCTAAACAACACAACATGTTTGAAAGAATGGATATTGGGGGAGCAAAAATAGAGGATATAGAATAGAGGGGATAATAAAGAGGTTAGAAGACAAAGGTAACAGTCATGTGGTAGTATTGATATGAACAAATAATGTAAAGAGAGATGGTACAGAAATAATTATGGATAAATATAAAAGTCTTATGAGAACACTTCAGGAAAAAAAGTTTAGAAAGGTCACAATAATGGGCATTTTAGACAGAGCAGATGGGTCAGACTATCTAGATAGCAAAATAATAGGTATCAACCTTAGGTTACAGGTGATGTGTGCAGACATGGGAATGGAATTTATTGATGTAAAGTAGACAAAAGTAAAATTTTAGATAGGAGAGGTTTACATCTAAATGAGATAGGACAGCATGTTGTAGAAAAGTATATGTTTAATCATTGTGTTAGAAAAATAAAACTAGTAAGGCCTATGCAGTATGAGACTAAAGATAGGCCTACAATAGGGTGTTATAGAGGATGTAGTCAAAGGGGTAAGTTGGTGTCAGGGAAGTGTGAAATACATAGTGGAAAAGCAAACACTACAATGATAAAGCAGAAGCAAAAAGAGGAAAACCAACATTACAAACTAAAATGTTTTTATGCAACTGTGAGAAGCATAGTAAATAAAAGAGAAGAATTGGAACTGTATGTAGAAGAAAAACCAGATATAATAGGGTAAACATAATCATGGACATATGAGGAGATTGCAGATAGTGAACTTGAAATCGAGGGATATACAATGTTAAGGAAAGATAGGATAATTGGAGACAAGACTAAGGGAGCTGGCGTTTTATTATACTGTATAAATTCTGTTAATATAACGATCAAAGATTATTTATCATGTGGTAACAAAAATGAAAGTGTATGGGGATAAATAGAAAGTGGGGGGGAAAAAACAGTGATTGGAGTGTGCTATAGATGTCCATCAAGTCAAAAAGAGGAATATGAGGAGCTGATTAGTAGCATAGCAACGGCAATTGAAGGGAAATTATTATTAATGGGAGATTTCAACTATCCAGAAATAAAATGGGATATGACAGAAGCACTTGAAGAATCAAAACCTTTTTGTTAAGTGCATAACTGACAATTTTTTAATTCAACATTTCGAAGCAGCCACAAGAGGCAAAAACATACTCGACCTAGTTTTTACCACAGAGGAAAATATGATTGAAAACGTTACCGTTGGGGAACTGTTTGGCTCAAGTGACCATCAAATCATCCGTTGGGATCTTATTGCAGGGAAAGAAGTAAAAATAAACACGCGAACATACGACTACTCTAAGGCAGATGTTAAGAGGATGAAAGAGGCAGCGAACCACATAATCTGGAAAGATTATGTCGTAGGAACAGATGTTGAACAGGAGTTGGAAAGTTTTAAAACAGTTCTAGAAACGCTAAAAGAGGAATGTGTTCCATGTAGGGAGGTAAACCCAAAGCATAAAAAGTGGATAACTAGATTTGTAGTGAAATGTAGAAGAGCAAAAAATAAAGCATGGAAAAATATATAGAGGCAGGAAAATCAAAAGAAACATATGTAAAATATTTGGAAAAGCAGAACATATCTCAGAAAGCGAATAAAACAGCAAAAATAGACTTTGAAACAAAACTTGCTCAGAGGATCAAGACTGACAGTAAAAGCTTCTCTTATGTTAGAAATAAACAAAGAACGAAAGACAAAGTTGGCCCTCTCATAGACAGTACAGGGAAAATAATAAGTTAGAATAGGGAGGCAGCTAATCTGCTCAATGTGCTAATCTGTGTTTGTGTTGTTCTGTGCTTGTGTTCTGTGTTTGAGTTCTGTGTTTGTGTTGTTCTGTGTTTGTGTTGTTTTGTGCTTGAGTTCTGTGTTTATGTTGTTCTATGTTTGTGCTGTTCTGTGTTTATATTGTTCTTTCTTTGTGCTGTTCTGTATTTCTATTGTTCTATGTTTCTGCTGTTCTGTGTTTGTGTTGTTCCGACAATCCAGGGAAAATAATAAGTGAGAATAGGGAGGCAGCTAATCTGCTCAATCAGTACTTTGTACAGTCTTCACAAAAGAGGACTGCTCCAAGATCCCAGAGCCTATAGATATTTTTCAAAAAAACATGGATACAGCAGGATTAAGATCAATCTGTATTACAGAGGAAATGGTTTTTAAAAAATTGGAGGGGTTGAAAGTGAATAAATGTCCAGGTCAAGATGGTATTCATCCAAAATTGCTGTTTGAAATTAGAGACCAACTAGCAAAACCATTGGCTATATTATGTTCTCAATCACTGAATAAACGGATTGTTCTACGGGATTGGAAAGATGCAGGAGTGATCCCATTATTCAAAAAAGGCAAACAATCAGATCCAGAAAATTAAAGACCAGTGAGTTTAACGAGCATAGTCTGTAAATTGTTAGAGTCAATAATCAAAGAAAACATTGTAATGTATTTAGACAAATTTAATCTAATTAGAAATAGTCAGCATGGGTTTACTAGAGGGAGATCATGCTTAACAAATCTATTAGAATTCATGGAGGAGGTTACTAAAATCATAGATAAAGGGGAGCCAGTGGATGTTATTTATCTAGACTTTGCAAAGGCCTTTGATAGAGTACCTCATCAAAGATTATTTTGAAAGTGAAAATCACGTGGAATAGGTGGGGAAGTTGCCAAATGGATTGAAAATTGGTTAACGGGAAGAAGGTAGAGGGTGGGCATAAATAAGGCGTACTCTGAGTGATGCGAAGTGAAAAGTGGTGTGCCACAGGGCTCGGTTTTGGGACCAATTTTGTTTATGATATATATAAATGATTTGAACATTGATATGAGATCCATGATTGCAAAATTTGCTGATGACACAAAACTATGCAGTAGTGTATCATCTAAAGCGGAAGTGGATATATTGATGTCGGATTTAGATAAAATTCGAGAATGGTCTGTAAGCTGGCAAATGGAGTTTAATGTAGATAAATGTACAGTCATCCACATGGGTAGATCCAATATGGAACATAATTACAGAATGGGAGAAAACAATATTAGAAAGATAGATAAGGAAAGGTACCTAGGGGTTATAATAGATCATACAGGAAAGGTGAGTGAGCAAGTTAAGGTAGCAGTGAAAAAGGCAAATGCAATGTTAAGTATGATAAAAAGAAATATTAAACATAGAAGCAAGGAAGTGATCGTCAAACTGTATAAAGCTTTAGTTATACCTAGATTGGAGTACTGTGTACAGGTGTGGAGTCCTTATCATAGAGTGGACATAAACATGCTAGAAAGAATACAAAAAAGAGCGACAAAGATGATAGTGGGATTCCAGACTTACAGTTATGAGGAACGACTCAGAAAAACCGTCCTACAGTGTCTCGAAGAGAGAAGAATTCGTGGTGACTCAATACAGGTTTATAAGATGATCAGAGGAATCGATAAATTAGACTATAACAAGTTTTTTTAAAATACAGCCACCTACAATAACACGAGGGCATAGCTACAAGCTGACTAAAGAGAGGTCCAGGTTAGATATTAGGAAATATTTTTTAGTCAGAGAGTGGTGTCTGCTTGGAATGCATTGCCAGGGGAGGTAGTGGAGGCAGGGACAGTTAATGCATTTAAGAATAAACTGGATGCGCATAGCTTTTAGAGCAAGGTGATGTAAATGTAACTGGTTGTATACAGACTCTGCAGGGTCTTCTAAACCAGTATAAAAACGTTAAGTTAAGTTAATTAGAAAATATTTTATTAGTCAGAGAGTGGTGAATGCTTGGAATGCATTGCCACGGGAGGTAGTGGAGGCAGGGACAGTTAATGCATTTTATAATACAATGTATGGGCATAGTTTTTAGAGCAAGGGGATGTCAATAAAACTGGTTGTATATAGACTCTATAGAGTCTTCTAAACCAGTAAAAAGACGTTAAGTTAAATTAAGTTAACTGAAAATCTTAAATATATTGTTTTGGAATTTTATTTTTCCGAACAGGGGAAACAGCCGTATATTTTTTCAACGTAGTCACCATTGCATTCAATACGTCCCCCAGAGCCTTTACAGTACATAGATTTAAGAAGGGAAAAAGTATCTTGTTGCGCGTGTAACAACATGCACCACCTGTTAGACCTCTTCACCTGACCTGAAAGTATTTCCTCTAAATCCTTCTTTTAGTCGTCCGAATACGTGAAAATCACATATGGGTAGGTGTGGTGAGTGCGACGGATGTAGTAGAAACTGACAGTGGAGGTCCTGGATGATTGTAGCAGATGCACGGGCTGTATAGAGCCGAGCATTGGCATGTTGCAAAGGGGCATCTTTACTTAGAAGTCTACCGGAGAAGGTCTGTATATGTGGCACTGGTGACAGTGTTTCCCCTCGGCATGTAGTGCTCTAAAGTATCGTTCATCCCAAAAAAGAGAGCCAGCATAACCTTCCCTGCATGTGACTGCCTGCGAAACTTATTCGGTTTCGATGGCGAAGGATTTCGCCATTCCTTTCTCGTATTCTACGTTTCAGGCTTGTGGTAGCAAATCCAGATTTGATCTCCAGTAACATTTCGTGATATGAAACATTTTTCAGTAGAACATTCATGCTAGGAAACCATCTTCAGTAACAATTCGTGCTATGGAACCATCTTCAGTATCAATTCGTGCTAGGAAACAATTGGAATAAGAATTCGTGCTAGTAAAACATATCCAGTAATAATTCCTGCTTTGACACCATCGCCAGTAAGAATTCGTGCTAGGAAATCAATCCAGTAACAATTCGTGCTAAAAATTATCTTCAGTAAGAATTCGTGCTAGGAAACCATCTCCAGTAACAATTCGTGCTAGGAAACCATATCCAGTAACAATTTGTGTTAGCAAGCCGTCTCTCTTAGAATTCGTGCTGGAAAACCATATTCAGTAAATATTCGTGCTAGGAATCCATCTATATTAAGAATTTGTGCTAGGAAACCATCTACGGTAACAATACATGCTAGGAAACCATTTCCAGTAACAATTAGTGCTAGGAAACCATCTGTAGGAAGAGTATCGGTTGTTCTGGCGGCTGTAGCGTTATGACACACAGTTCTGATACCTACTTCTTGGAGAAACAATCTTAGACCAGAAACCTATGTACGGTATAACTATATTTTATATCGGGAATTCCCAAATGCCTAGCCTGTACACTCAGCAGCAATTGCGGAGACAAGCGGCCGTTGTTGCTCTCTCTATGAAACCCAATAACACCTTCAAATAACTTTTGCAGTGGGAATAAATGCATTTTATTGTTTCACCACACTAGGGTAACCGAGAAAAAAATCAAGGGAATTAATTACATTTGATGTCTGTGTACTCCAACAGGATTATCGGACCTCTACAAAACTCCGCAGAATTTGCCAAGGCATTCAACTGTCCTACCGGGTCTTACATGAACCCAACTAACAAGTGCAGTGTCTGGTAGACTTTGTTGCTCCTCTGTAAAGGCGCAATTTGGATCAATCCCAATGTTCAATGATTCTTCGTTAAATAACGTTACTTATGTGTATATAATTTCACTTACTTATGTTGGCTGTCTTAGTATTACTATCATATTGTTTGTTAAAATGCCCGTTTCCTGGAGTTTTCTGTTTCTAACCAATGTGCACAAATAGATACCATTTTGTACCAGCACTTTACGACAATTAGAGGAAAATGAGTTTGAGATGAGAATAATGAGAGCTGAAAAATAATAACAGTTTAAAGGAGGGTTTGTCCAAGTAAATCATGAAGGGTGTCCTTATGTTACGACTTATGGAGGTTTTAATCAAAGGCTTGCAAAAGAGAAAAAATAAAATAAGGATGTAATATAAGCAATTGTAAAATAGAAATAGGGAAAAGTAACCATTTCACGTCGTGACTTCAAAAGAGGATTCAAAAGCATATATGTGTGTGTATGTATGTATGTATGTATATATACATATATATATATACATATATATATATATATATATATATATATATATATATATATATATATATATATATATATTATATATATATATATACATATATATATATTATATATACTTAAATATATTCGCATATTGTTCCTAGTACATGAATGTATTTCACTGTGCTTGTTGCAAAAGAAAATTTTTTGTTGACACCAATGAATTGAAAATCAATTGAAGCGCTTTCATGTATATCATAATTACGTGTTATAACTTGTATATTCTAGATAAACATATACATACGTTTGTGTAGACTATTTGTTATACATGATTCAATTACTGTATCGGTGTATTTGATTTCCCGGGCGATGAAAAGCACACAACACAACATAGCTTGCATATTTACGTTTAATCACCTACAAGTTCAGATCAATTAGATCGATCGTATCTTTCAGCATACTGACCGTGTTCATGACATGTCTCTAGTAGGCTACTTACTTGTTTTAAGCAGCGCGTGCTGAGTTACTATGTATGGGTCTTATTTAGTTCGGGTTATAGTAGTTCTTCTTGTGTCATGATGTGTATTTGAGAGGTGGATCGAATTCCACCTGGCTGTAGTGTAGTGTGAGTCTTATTAGTGAATTCCCAACGATGTGAATTAAAGTGTCAATCCTCACTTCGTATGCCAGACTGCTGTGTTACAGCATGTTTCCAGGAACACGACTTAAGATGTGAGTTTGGTTGTGATCAGTGTGTTTAGCCTGATCCTGATTATTGTTCGCAGTCTACTCACCCCTAACATTGGACACCTGTCTACTCGTCTTCCTCTTACCCGTTTGTCCTGATGTTGTGACGTGTCGTAGGTTACAGCAAGGCTGTGACATCTGCCCCTTTCGGCCCAACACAACCGATTACAGTTGGCTGTTTTAGCTATATGGTTTGCCTTCCACAGATAAATGTTTTCCTTGGTTAAACTATACTAATGCAGCCTGTTTCTAGGGCCGACAGCTATGAGTCACTGCCTGTCAGCCCAAGCACTGCTGCATCTTAGCCGTATCTGACAACTCGACATTAAAGAAAAGAAGTTCCCGAGGTAGATAGAAATAAGACGAGTTGAAAGATTTCTGCCCCTAAATGTCTGATGTTACGTTGTATGAACTTTTCTCACTGGTGTCCAGAGCGTATAACATATGCGTACCTTTCTGAGCAGCGACGTCCCTAACCATTCGTTGTTCCTTTCCTACCCACACAGCATGTGTAGTGTATTGTCAAGCAACCCGTATTACTAGCTAGCGATCCTCAACCGTTGCGAAACCTCTGAAACAATGTTTATGTTTCAGGGAACTCCTGCATAGACATAATGTTCATGTTTCAGGTAAACATACATGTTATGCTATATCATTATTAATATAAACTACAAGTTCAAAAGTAAAACACTTTTATATTTTCATAGCTGGTTTGAGCAACAACTACATGACATCTTTCTTGAGTTTATTTGTAATACAAAATAAATATGAAATCAAATCTCCTGTTCATGAATCCTCAAATTAATCGATACGATGATTGTGTTGGCTAGTGGTTAAGTGACACGGCTTATAAGCTAAAAGTGCTGGGTTCGCTCTGTATCACAGCACCTGCGGTTACCCCGGTGAAGCAAACCCTTAGAATATGCAGGAGGAAGAATATCCTTACATAAAATGCATGCCGAACTTGGATGCACATTGGCAGACATTTGTAAAATAAAAACATATTGCAACGCACACCGCTTTTGGGAATAGAGAAATAAGGCGAAGGCGAAACATTAGATACAAATTATTTAAAACAATTAATCGATGCACTTAAACACGCTAAAAATAAGCAATATCGTACATATAAACAGAGACATAATAACTACTCCAATAACTAATCATGCTGAAAAGACATAAATCAATATCAAATATCATATAAACAAATTTGCAAATCAAGGAAATGTTTTTTTTTTAAAGCCAGTTTAGATAATATATAAAATTTTCATTTCAAATGTGAAACTTGTGGTTATTTATTTTTGTACACAAATACCTAATCCCGGGTCGATTATATTTCTAAATGAAATAACAAGGTTTAAGACTGTATTTTAATGACCAAAAATCTTGCACCAGTTGTACGAGTATAGTAACAAAAATAGAATATATCATCAAAAACACAAATCGTCGTCATGTAGCACGCCCTTTGCAGAATCTCGCTCTCATGACGATCTGTCTGGAGAAACTCTGTCTTCCTCCAGTCATCCAAGGTACAATCTAGCGTTTCCTTCATATGCTGAGTCCATCATCTTCTCGGTCGGTTCCTGCCTCGCTTTCCAGCGACCATGCCCTCCATAACCGATCTTTCCAGGCCTCTGTGTCGTTTAACGTGTCTGAAAAACCTGTTTTCGGGTCATTACAAAATGTAGAAGCAAGTTAACCTCCACATTCATAACTAGCCGGATGGATTTGTTTATTTATATTTTTCCACTACGTGACAATCAGGACTGTTTTGTAGCACTGTGTCTCAAAATCACTGATCTTCGCTTTTTTTGCTTTTGTAATCGTCCATGTGTTCTTGCTTACTAGACCTGTTCTAACTGGTGGAAAGTGAATTATTTGTTGCTGAGAAACAATGTTTGAAATCGTTGTCTTGGTGTTATGAAGTATGTCTGCTCTACAAGATGTTGCATATTGACATCCTGTCGCACACAATCTGAGCCGACTGCTAGGTTTATGATGGAAACACACGAAACATCGGAGAGGGAAAAGAAGAAGAAGAAAACAATATGTGTCTCAAGTCATGACGGCACAGGCCAGCATGGATGCAATATCTGACTGTTCTTGATGCTGATCCCCGGAGATCCTGACGACCTCAGACGTTTTGCGACTATAAACCATGAAGATCACAGGCAAGAACCGTCCCAGAACATGGGACCATATAATCTAGTGACCCCAGAACATGGGACCATATAATCTAGTGACCCCAGAAACTGACGATCTCAAACCAAGACGATTCCAGACCCTAACAGCTCCAGTGAAGACGGTCCCTGAACAGGCCTGCCATATATTTTGAGGACCCTCAGACTCTGACAGCCTCAATATTGACAGCCCCATGCAATTCCACTGACACACCTCTACAGCCCCAGACTCCGATAGCATCAACCTTCACGACCTAAGACCAGTATAGCCCCAATATCTTGCTGATCCAAGACTCTGACCACCCCAGACCTGGGTAACCTGAATCCCTGACTGTCCAAGGCCCCCCTCCCCCCATCCCACCCAAACACACAACGCCGGTCCCAGAGCATGACAGATTCAACTCTGACGGCTCTAGACCATGTCACTCACACACCGTGATGACCCCAGACCCCGACAGCCTGAACCCTGACGGCTCCATTCAAATGCACTCCCATACCTTGATGACCCCAGACCCTGACATCCACGACTCGTACGGTTCCAGACCAGGACTGTCTCAAAGCATGACGGCCCACTTACGCCCATTAACCAATCCTTACTTCTTTCTGCGATATTGTTATTGTTCATATCTGATAATTATATACATTCAATGTATCTGCACATTATGGCATATCTACAGTGCACACTTTATAAATACCAAATCAACTATTCCTCTTCAAGCTTGTAATACAATAAATTGATGAAAATACCAGGTGTCTGTGCACTTTGTGTTATCAGTGATTAGACATTAGTAATACATTATTGTAACCAGAGGTAATCTGGACAGCAAGAGTAGTACTCATTGAACACATATGTTGGCCCTTCATCATCATAATGTAGCATGCCCTTTGAAGAACCTAGCTTCCATCACAGTCTGTCTGAAAGAAATTCTTTCTCTTGCCAAAACCCCTGCCTCCGCTACAGTCATACCCAGGAACTCCTGGATATCTTGGTACCATCGTCTTCTTGGTCTACCAATGCCTCTTTTGCCTGGCACTAAACCTTCAATCCCTGTTCTCTCAAGACCATTGTGTCTCTTGATGTAACCAAAGTATTGATATTTTCTGGTCAACATTGAATTGATAACAAGTTCTCCTCTATGTTCAACTCTTGCACATTGCCTATATTTATTTTTATTCGTCCAGTGTATTCTGAGGATCTTTCTATAATATTTGGACTCGAAGGATTCGATTCTTCGATATGGCCCCTCAGTTAATTGAAGCACAAAGGTTTGTGAAATCATTTATGTACGTATTTCCATGACCCATTAAATAGTTGCTGGTGCCTATCGTTTGTTAAACTCGGGATTGAATCCATGACCTTCAGGCTGACATGACATAATACTACCCCGGTCAAGGAGTCTAAAGTGGAAATGGATTGCATTCTGAAACGGAATGGAAGCTGACAGAAACAGAGTGGAGCTCCATATTACACTCAGAGGAAACACAGGATGGAACGCCTCAGAAGCTGAATGAAGCTTCAGATCGCAATCAGAAACGAGATGGAACGTCCCAGAGGCTCAATGGAAATCTATATTGCAGACAGGGACGAGATGGAACGCCCTAGGGACTGAATGAAGCTAATGTATCCAATTCAATCACTGAAAGCATTTACAGACTATTGATTACACATAACGATAGCTGCGAAATATCAAACAACTCTGTCAACAAAATAGAGAAAAGTGATTTTATACTAACTCTGACAGAAATACCTTTAGAACGATTTTTGTATGACCTTTTCAGTCTTACTTGGAACATTGTCAGCTATGAAACCTTGGATATTATACACTTTTCTTAATGAATCGCTTCCTTCGGTGTTGTAATTCTGGGTCAATTTGTAGTTCGTTATTTATGTTACCCAGTGCAGATAAATACTTGTTTTGTGATCGTTGTCATGACACCTATTCTTTGTTTACCACTCGCTGCTTCAAAATAAGAATAATGATGGTGGATAGCGCGTCAAAAGCCAGTTGCGTCGATCGACCACTATCATGTACAACTGCTGAGGCTGGGTTCATCCGTAGAGTGTCGACCGGAATCACTACATGGGTGGAGCTGAGTAATTCGCTGCCTTGGGGTGAGGGCCGCGATAAGTATCTTCTTCTTCTTCTTCTGCGTACACAGTCAGACAGTAACCATTATTTTCTCGAAAAAAGCGGCGGTCATCCTGAGACTCTCGCCACTACCATAGAGCTTGTCTTGCAGTTCCACTGGCAATGGCCACATCTGCTCTCTCTGATCCTCGTATGTCGGGCAGTTCTGCAGCAGATGTTCAGTGGTCATTTTACCAGTACCGCACGGGCATTCGTCGGTACACCCTATCTTCAATTTGTTGAAGAGGTGGTACCTCAGTCTGTTGTGGCCAGTGCGAAGTCTGAAGACAACGACCTGCTCTCTTCGGTTCAACTGGTAATAGGCATCGTTTTTGGTGTAACCAGTATGTTCGGTTTCCCATTTGGACATGTACCTGGCTTTGATAAGCCGTTTTGACTCTTCGTACGTCATACTGGTATCTATTTGTGGTAGCCTTGCACCTTCTTTTGCCAGTCTGTCTGCCTCCTCGTTGCCTTGGATGTTGCAGTGTGACGGAACCCACTGTACCACTACCCTTTTTGGTGCGGACTGTTGGCACAGTTTGCAGAGTGCTGCTCTTAAGTCATTAAGCTCAGTGTTTTTCTGGCTTTTTAGTGCTGTGACTACTTCGAGAGCATCTGTCAGCAGGACTATATGGCTCTCATTTTCACTGTGTGTTACCATTTCTTCCACTGCCGCCCTCAGTGCCTCTGCCTCTGCTCTGAAATTGCTCGTGTACTTACCAGTAGCGATTGACAGTGTTATTTTTCTGCCATTTGGTAGGTTCAGGAATGCTCCTGCCCCTCCGTTCTGTGTAGTGTTTGTTACAGAACCGTCGGTGTATGCATGGGTCCAGTCCATGCTTGGGTAGCTTTTCGTTATGAAGCTTAGGGTAGTGTCTCTCCTTTCTTTTTCGGTCTGGCAGTTTTTGTTTGCAATACCTGGTATATTTTCTACCACCTCTGGAAATATATCCTGCCTCCAAGTAGGTTTTCGTACAGTAGTGATGGGTTTTGGTGTTGTTAGTGCGTTTATGGGATCTTCGTGCATCTTTGCTTTGGCTATTTCTGCAAAGTTTCTCCGCTTTAGTTTCCCAGTTCCCAAATTGTTTAGCCTCTGGTACATTGGATGGTCCGTCAGTCTTCGGAGTTTCTCTGACTGCAGCTGGGCTCTGCAGTCTCTTCTGTCGGTCATGGATTGCAGTTTTGTAATCTTTTCAAGTTCTACAATTGGCGTTGACTTCATGCCACCTGTTATGATTCTCATGGCTTGGTTTTGAAGTTTGTTAACTTTATCGAAGTTCGCCTTCGCTGCTGTTGTCCATGCCGCGATGCCATACTCGAGAACTGGTCTCACTCTTCCAGTGTACAGTTTCTTTAGTATGCCTTCGTCTGCTCCCCAGCTTGTGCCAGCAAGTTTCCTCATGATCGCCATTCTTTCTCTGGCTTTCATTCGGTTTCTCTCAATCTGACTTTTCCATGTCATGCGCCGATCAAATGTGACTCCCAGATAGGTTGGGTTGTCGTTTGGCTGCAGGATTTTGCCATTTAGCACCTGGCGGTCTATTTTATAGTGTATGTCCTGTGTGGAGAAGGCCAAATCTGGAGTCGAGGTGGTATGCCATGTTCTTGAATAGAAGCTAGGGCTATCCTCCGGCCTATTGATTAGGGAGAGATTTGCATCTATCTCCCAATCTTCCACTTCGTCACCTCTGCTGTCTGTGTCAGAGTATCCCCATCTCTCCGAGTGGCTGTTGAAATCTCCAACCACTATGCAGTTGGAGTCTCTGACCTCCATACTCGAGAGCGATAGGTCTCTGTTTGGTGGTCCGTACAGATTGAAAATGCGGAGCTTCGTCTCTTGAGCCATTATGTCAACTCCTACAATTTCTGCTTGTCCGGTGTGATTGACAGGTACCGCGCTACTCGGTATGCTGTTTCTGGTCAGTATCAGGACCCCTCCTTTGTGGCCTTCTCTATCTAGACGGAAAGTCTGGTATCCTCTGATTGAGAATTTATGGTTATTGTTGAGGTGCGTTTCCTGGATACATGCCACGTCAATCTTACCTTCATGCAGGTGATGTGTTAGGGAAAGTTTTTTGTTAATGACTCCCTCCGCATTCCACTGTAATATTCTGAGGGTCTTGAGGTTTTGGCCAATAGTCGTTTCCCCATAGCCATGTGCCTTGACTCCACGACACATGGGTGGGTGACCACCAGTAGTCAAGGGTGGGCCCCTTCGAGGCGTGGGGCCCGGCGCTATCGCTGCCTGGCGGGTCTCCTCAGGATGAGCGCCATACGTTTTTCGAATAGGTTGTGCTGCCATCATACTGTGATTTACGTTGCACTGTTTTGTTAGGCTTGCGGCCCCGTGCATCCGATTTCAACAGGCGTTTCTGTAGGGATGCCCTCCTTAGCCTTTGGCTGTCCCCAGCCTATCTGCAAGGCAGCAGTTGTTTACGATCAGAGTTTTCTCTCCTATGGAAGTTGTCTTACCAGACTATCGAGTCTTCACTACTCGTGTCTATAGGGTGCAATGATGGTATGTGATATATGAGATGGACTGGTTTACCCGGAAGAGAGGCAGTCCAGTGTGTCTGTATCCCAGGATCGTCACGTCCTGCCAGAAACGTAGCATTTGCATGTGAGTGGGGTATCTCTTTTTCCCTTTATTTTCTTGGCTTCTATGCAGGGATGGTACGCCTAGCATTCCCCGCCACCTGGGGTGTTGACACAGTGGGGCAGGTGTGCAATGTCCGCTGGTCTGCATCTCTTCTGCGTCCAGCATGATAGTTATGGCTGATAACGTACAGAGGTAGATATCGTAACCGGAGTGCATTTAGCCAGGGGACAAGCCTGGTAATGTCACAGAGATGTTGATCGCCTGGTGTGCGGACAACTCTCATGGTCAGTGGTTGAGTCTTGACAGTTCACAGTGTGGTGGCTGCTCTACTGTTTTCGACACCCCGACCAGGTTCTAAGTCTTTGGTTGGTGTTTTTCGCACCCCATCGCCGTATAGGGTGAGTATCAAGCAGTTTTCCGCCCGCTTTGATTTGCGGGCGGCAACGACCTCTTACTGTGGCTCTACCTGATAGGGCTGGGGCGCAAGCCCCAGGTCCCGAGCATGTAGGAGCCTCCCATTGCAGTGGTGCTGAGATTTTGGGCGGGATTGCGGCTTTCAAGGGTTCGGCCGTAATCCCCCACATGGTAGCCTCGCGCCCTTGGCTTATCAGCCTGGTACGTGAACCAAGGTGTCTGCGGCTCCTCTCGATTTGAGCTGGTTTTCCGTAGCAACGCCCTGTCATTTGTAGGGTAAAACTGACCTGTCTTCAGATCTATTTCCAGCACCCGTTCACTATTTGGTCAGACGAATTTATTGAGGGCTTTTGTTTGTCAATGACCAGGTATTTGAAATCTGCGGAGTTAAACACGATTTCCGTAGCGTTCTTTCATTTGAGCTGACTTGTCGTCCGTGAGTCTAATACCAGCGTACGTTCATTATTAGACCCAAACGGCAGTGCTCTCAATTTGTCAGTTGTTCTACAGTATTGGCGTGTTCAGTCAAATTAAGCCGCAGGTTCCACACCTGGTGGTGCCCTTCCGTCAATTCCCTTAGCGAGATAATCAAGTTTCTTAAAGGGTAGCCCCAAAGATTTTCGAGGGTCTAATTCCAGCACATGTTCTCTATTAGACCCCCACTAAGGTGTACTTTTTGATAGTCATTCTGCAGTATTGGCGTGGTAAGTTAACTTAGGTCTCAGGCTCCACTCCTGATAGTGCTCTTCCGTCAATTCCTTTATCAAACACTGGATGCAGACAAAATCGAGCCACAGGGGACATAACCCCAGATTTCTGGGGGTCTAAGTCCAGCACCAGTTCCATATTAGACTCCAGAAGAGTGGTCTCGGCATGTCAATCATTTCAGTGTTGGCCGTGTTGAGTCAAATTAAGCCGCAGGCTCCACTCCTGGTGGTGCCCTTCCGTCAATTCCTTTAAGTTTCAGCTTTGCAACCATACTTCCCCCGGAACCCAAACACTTTGGTTTCCCGGAAGCTGCCCGCAGAGTCATCGAAGCAACTCCTGCGGATCGCTAGTCGGCATCGTTTATGGTCAGAACTACGACGGTATCTGATCGTCTTCGCGCCTCTGATAAGTATAATATACACATGTTTGTGTAAGTTCTTCCGTGTCTGACCGTGTCAAACTTCCGTTATTTTTTCGTGTTTCTCCGCCGAGTTCTCTTGATAGTGTCCACATTTTGGTCAGCGTGACTCTTGTTGTGCTGAGATTACAAGGTTAGGAGAGGTATCGTGTAACCTCTTGTAGAGGAAGAGGCGGGCATGAGGAAGGTCGAACAAGAAGGTCATTTAGTAGTGATAACATAGACCGAACTCTGATCTGCAGCCAAGCGAAACACCGAACTTCATCATGGACTGTCCTCCCACGTTTCAAGCCAGACATGAAATGCAGCGAAATTCAACATAACAAACATGAAAACCGATCGAAAGCACATCAGTTCCACAGAAGAAAGTTACTAATACCACTTTGTGAAGGAGTTGTGAATTATCATTCGAACAGGAACCACCAAACATCAGAAAACTCGACACAAACAGGAAGCGAGTCGAGAGCGCAGCCACTGAGGAGCGGCCATCTTACTTTTTCCCTAAATTTTCCACTTATCCCCTTCCTTACCACGCTCCTTAATTGAAATTACCAAATTTCACTGTTTGTCTATCTGGGACACTCGCATTTAAGGCATGTTAGTCTGTGCTTGATGATAGCAAGGCTAGGAAGTAATGTTGTTTATAGATGTGTAAATATCGAACTCGACCTATTTTCTATAGTGTTGAGTAACGGAAGACTAGCCCAGCTGAGAGACCGTTTCTGTGATGCCCTCGAAATGTTGTAACACAGAATAATGTGTCGCATTTCGTGGAATGAAAAGCAAATAAACAGCGACGTTCACACGAAAGTAAGCATGGCTAGAAAACTGTTACAGACATTAAAATTAGCCTAGTCAAATATTTTGACCATGTAAAAAGTACACCATAATTTATTGAAAACAATACGGGAATTAGTATGCTGAGCCGTGCATGAACGCAGCGTCCAGCGACTTAAAGTTGACCGCTAGCATAAGGGCCAGCGAACCAGAGCTGACAAGGTCCTGGATAACAGGATGTAAAAGAGCAGACTTGCTAAATAGAAGGGATCGAAGAGAGAATGCTAACCTGGTACCACAACAATTCAGAATTAAATCGGATGTCTCGGAACGAAAGGTACACATGTCGCAGTCATAAATGGCGACACAACACATTCCGTTCTCGGGGCAACATCCTGCTTCTTACTAGACTCTTTTCAAGCCTTGGTAGCTGGAGTTTGAGAAACAACGATGACGAATAAAAAGTAGAAAATGAAGAAGAGGAGAAGTAGAAGAAAACGAGGAAGAAGATTAAAGGAAGTAGAAAAAGATGTAGAAGAATAAGAAGACGAAGAGAAAGAAGAAGAAGCAGAGAAGAATAATAAGAAGACGAAGAGAAAGAAGAAGAAGTAAAGAAAAAGACGAAGAACAAGAATAAAAATAAGAAACAAAAGAAAAAAAACAGAAGAAGAAAAAAGAAGAGGTAGAAGAAAAACAAGGAGAAAGAGAAGGACGTAGAAAAAGAAGAAGAACAAAAAGAAGAAACAAAAGAAGAAGATGGAGTAGAAGAAGAAAACAATACTGGACGTAAGGTTGATGTTTGGTGGACAATAGACGGACAGCTCTATCAGTAGTAGACAACATCAAAAGATGTACTTATGCCGGTAGACAGAGTGTACCGTCAAGACAAGAAATATAGGACATAGTTGGGCTATTCATTGAGGAGACGACACTTGAAATCATAATGAAAATCGCTTACAATTCGTAACACTGCTAACGGTTCATGTACTGATCCCATCCAACCAACACGTTTTAACACTTCGCGTTTCTCCACGAGTGTCTTTTCCAATTTTGAAAAAAAAAAACGTTGATGCTGATTTCCTGCTTTTGGAATTCAGACATCTCGAGACGAGGACAACATATTCCTAATGCAGATAAACAAACAACTACTGGATAATCAACAATCAAAACAATAAAAACACGAGAACAATCGATTACTTAACAAAACCATCATAAGACAATGCCACTGACTGGAAGTTAGAATTTTGATCAGGAATTAAACAAAATTATAGAATTTTGTTAACATGCCTTGTACAAGACATTTGTAGTCGGGGATAAAGATTTTCAGATTTAAGACAAATATGTCTCAACTATTTGTTTGGGAAAGGCGACCAGTTTTCTATATCGGGATTTCCTTCTATTATAATATGTTTCGTAAAGATTTACAGGTATGTAAACTGGTGCTTAACGAGTTATGAATATTGAACCATTTTCCTTGTTGTGAGATGTAAAGGATGGTTTGAATGGTTGTGAAATTACGTTATACGGAATACTAGCTTTTCAATCGAGGAAATCGCATAGCAGATACCTTGTGGATGATTGTTGTAGAGACTTTAAGAGATCACGTCTATTGTAGGCGGTCACGTCTATTGTAGGATGACACGTCTATTGTAATAGTAAACGTCTTTTGTAGGAGGTCATGTCTTTTGTAAAAGGTCACATCTATTGTAGGAGGTCGCATACATTGTAGGAGGCCATGTCTATTGTAACATTTCCCATTGTATGCTAGATGCTATGTTTATTCGTAGGAGGTTGTGTATATTGTAGGAGGTCAGTCTATTGTAGGTCATATCTATTGTAGGTCGCATCTATTGTAGAAGGTCACGTCTTTAGAAGTAGGTTACATCTATTTTGTGTCACATCAATTGTAGGAAGTCACATCTATTGCAGGAACTTACATGTATCCATCTAGTGTTAGTCACATCTATTTAAGGAGCTCACATCTATTGTAGATCCCATTTATGTTGGAAGTCACAAATATTGTAATTGACATATATTGTAGGATATCGCATCTATTGTAAGTCACACCTATCGAAGGATTCACAAATATTGTAAGTCACATATATTGTAGGAGATCACATCGATTGTAAGTTACATATATTGTAGGAGGTCACATCAATTGTACACGGTTCTATCTACTACAAAAGATCACATTTATTGTAGAAAGTCATTTCTATTGAATGAGGTCTAATCTTTTGCACAATGTCACAACTACTGCACAAGTTCACATCTATTATAGGAGTTCACATCTATTATAGGAGTTCACATCTATTATAGGAGTTCACATCTATTATATGAGTTCACATCTATTGAATGTAGGACATTGTTATAGTATGTCGTGTAAAATTTACTCCGCATTTAAAAGATGTAAAAATGGCGTCTATCTGCCTGCGGGTCTATTTTGCTTTCGAGTTTGAGTATCTGGTGGATGTCGAAAAGTATGTCGATGAATTACACCTGTGTCAACGGAGAAGTGTTGTGGTTTTCCATTTGTATTAATTAGTTCTTTCCATTTGTGGTGTTTGTTTATCTGACTATTCTGACAAATACATCGGCTACTCCGGTTACCCAATGTCGTATGTCCTCGGCTCAACTTGAGGCGACCTTCATCTTGTTTCCTGACATTGCTAATTTGGTGTAAATATAAAATAGTCACACAGGCATTGGCCTCATACATTGGACTCATGCACTAATGGCCTCTTACAACGGTTCTGAGACCTTTTTTCTAGGACACAAAATATCATGGATCAACTTAACTTTTAAGGTTTTTATTTTCCGCTTCAATGGCGCATTTTGCATTTTCATGTGTCATTTTCTTTCAATGAAATTTTGTGCAAAATGTAACCAGAGCAAAAGAAAACACAATGCAATTCATATCTTAATATATTTGAACATGTTATTTACAAAAATAAACACACAGACATACATCCACACTCACACACACATCCATCCACACAAACACCACAGTCCTAGGCAATACGGAGGCATTTCTGTCTAAACATGTATCTTCATCCACATAACCCCTCAGCATACGCCTGCATACAACTTTCCATACATTACCGACTCTCCCACACACATGGGTACGCATGCATCCACATTTATCTACAATGCAGGCTTATAAAATATTTACATGCATGTGTTCATCCTGGTACCCGTGTGTTCATTTACACACACCATACATTCTCGTTCACACTCACTCGTACAAAAAGCCATATATCTACACCTTACTCCCATGCAGTCCGTAAGTCCTGCCCAGAATATTCACAGATCGTGAAACATCTGGGCAAAGAACCTACTCATTCCCATAAATTAAGATAGAAAACTGCCTGCGTTAAAGGTGTGCCCGTGGTAGAGAGCTCTACACCGACAGGTCCATACTAAGTATATGAACTCTGCCAGTATTGTTAGGAGTTTATTGTGTGTGTCTCTATCTGTCCATGGGAGTGTGTGAAGCATTATGGCCCTAGAGATGTCTACTCTTATTTTAATAAATTTGCTAATTATTTGTCTAATTTTAACTTTAGTTGTGCTGACTACTTTACAAAGATATATTATAAATGATTTTCTGTTTCTTGTATGTTTCTGTTGCATAGATGGCATTTTTGTGTTACGTGTCCTAGCTGGGCTTGGGTTTGTTTACTTATTGGTGTTGTTCCGAAAATGAGTCTGTAAGTAACTTCTTTAATGTGTGGTGATACTTTGAGGTTGTGCAGATTATAAAAGTTGTGTGTGTAATTAGTTATAAAATACCCGTATCCTCGTTTAATCCTTTCTTTAAGTGGGGGTTCCTGTAATAATATAATTTTTTTGTAAATCGTATCTGGTTTTTGTGTGAGTAATGTTTCGTTTCCGGTAATGTGTCGAATGCATTGTTTATAAAACATGGGTATATTTTTAAAGCAATGTGGGATATTGTTATTTAATTTACATAATTTGGTTATCCTTAGTCCTAAAAAATAATGGCATAGTGGGTATTCATTAGGCTATTTTATGATTTCTTGTACAAATTTTATTCCTAATGATTGTATTTTAATTGTTGTGTCTTGTAGGGCGATCCCACCTCGATTTTTTTTCTGTATTAACGTTTTAGATTGGATATTATGTACTGTGTTGCGGAATATGAAACTTCTAACTGCTATATTTATTTCTTTGATTGTCGTTAGGGGTGAGCATAATATATTTGCGATGTATATTAGTTTTGGTATTATAATTGAGTTGTCTATTATACTGCGCCCAAATATTGTTGTAATTTTGTATTCAAATTTTTGTAGGATGTTTTTAGTATTTGCAGTAATTTTCTCCCATGTTTCTTTATAAGGGTCAAGTGGATTTGCAGGGTATATTATTCCATATATTTTTATTTTATTTACTTGATTTAGATGAAAAGGAAAATCGAATTTATTTTTCCACTTGCTAATCCCCATTATGGATAATTTGGGGATATTCATTTTGGATCCGCTTTCTGTGCCGAATTGTGTGAAGGTGTTTAGGATATTTTGAATTTAACTACTATTGGATGGAAAGAAAGCGGTATCGTCCGCGTAAGCTATTAATTTTTGTTCCCCAGACCCCGGTACATAGGTCCCTACTATTGTTGGTTCCTGTCTAATCTTTTCTAGTAGGGGCTCCAAGACTAGGGTATACAGTGTTGGGGACAGCGGACATCCTTGCCTGACCGATCTTGTTAAGGGGAAACTATCTGTTAAATTATGATTAATCATTATTTTTCTTTCGGGTCTCTAATATATTATTTGTATCCATTTGGTGGGGTATTCCCCAATGTTATTTTTATTTCATATTTCTCGGAGAAAGGAATGTGAGACTATGTCGAAAGCTTTTTCTTGATCAATTGAGAGAATGCCAGATTGGATGTTTTTATCGCTAGTACACTGTATAAATCTCGTAGGAAATGTGCATGTTTACTGATTTTCCTATCCTTTAGGCTACATTGTTGGTGTTTATGTACTAGATGTTGAGCAGAAGAGAGCAGGTCGTGGTCTTTAGACTTCGCACTGGTCACAATAGACTTAGGTACCACCTATTCAACAAATTGAAGATAGGTGGTACTGACGAATGCCCGCGTGGTACCGGGAAAACGAGGATCAGAGAGAGCAGATGTGGCCATCACCAGTGGCAACAATAGAAAAGCTCTATGGCAGTGTCGACAGCCTCAGGATGACCGCTGCTTTTTTTCGAAAAAATAAAGTTTGATGTATGACTGCGTACGAAGAAGAAGAAGAAGAAGATGTTGTATAAAAGGTCTAATCTTTAGTGTGAGAGCTTTGGTCAGAATTTTATAGTCTACGTTCAGGAGAAAAATTGGTCTGTAGTTTTTGGCCTCTAGCTTATCACTGTCTGGTTTAGGGATCAGTATGATGTAAGCTTCATTAAGGCTATTTGGCAATTCGCCCGTTTCAAATGCTTCATTTAAAACTTTTAAAAGGGTGGGTCCAATACTGTCGAAAAAGGTTACGTAGAACTCCACGGTTAAGCCGTCATAGTCTGGGCTTTTGTTTTTCTGAAAGGAGTCGAGTGAGTGTTTTAAGTCAAGTAAGGACAGTGGTGTACTTATGGCATCCCTGTCTGGGTCACTCAACTGCATTGTATACACATAAAATATTCCGCACTTAGTGTGCGTGGTATTCTCTGCAGAATACAACGTCGTGTAGTAGTCATGAAAGGTCTGTCGTATTTCGTGGGGTTCAGTTAAAATGTATCCTGTTGGTCTCTTGATTTTGTGTATTTGTCGTGTACGTTGTATGTTCTTTTCTACGGCTAGGTACTGTTCTTTGGGGTTTTCCTGCAAAAGTATTGGTAATTTAGCTCTTAATTGGGCTCTTGTAGTTTATAATTATCGATTTTATCTAATTCGTTTTGTAAAAGTTGTATTTGGGGTAAGTTTTTTATCTATACGTTTTGTAATTTGTATAGCTTCTTCAATAATATCTCTATTGTGTTTTGTATTTCTGTGTATTTGTTTTAAAATGCTCTCTGTGCGGTCCCTGATTGTACTTTTAATTAGATCCCAATAACTGTTTAGATTTGTGTCTGGTAGGTGTTGTGTGAGATGTTTTATTAAATTAGATATGAGGTTGGTCTCTCGCCGCCGCGATTGACTCTCATCCAGTATTCGTACAGCGATCTTAGTTCCGCCAGACGGAGCGATAGCGCCCGCTTGCCTAAAACTCTCGCCCGCCTCTCCCCGGCCATGTAGCGGGACAAAATGTGTGGTGTCGTACCGATGGCAACGGTGCATTACTGTGGCCCGTATCGAGAAACTTCGACAGTCAGTGGTGGTTTTTCGAAGGCTTATAGCAAACCTCGACAGTTCGTCTCGCTGGTGGTCTGACTCTCGCAAAGAGCTTGTGACCGGCAAATGGAAAGCAGGAAACATGCCTAAAGGCTCTGCCATCGCCCGACCAACCCTTCGGAGAAGGGCAGGCCGGCAGGCAAAAATCGTCTCCAGTGCCTATGAAATTCATCGCCGGGGCCGTTGGGATCAGTTCTGCACAGAGCACTGCCATTCCTCCCCGAGCGAGCCCGGTCGGTCGGTCGTCTGGTGTATGTACGGGCCTCTGTCAAGCAGTCCAAGGTCGACGTAGTGTGGGACGGAACAACCGTCCATCCGTCAGTCGGTCCCTGCGGCCGTCCTAGTGAGGCTTTTTACACATCCGTCCTCCGCCGACCGGTGTGTGTGGTTCTTACGTCTCCGACATATATCTGGTTGATCCTGCCAGTAGTCATTTGCTTGTCTCAAGGATTAAGCAATGCATGTCTAAGTTCACACTGTCTCACTGTGATACCGCGAAGGGCTCATTAAAAACACACAGTAGTTGTTTTGGTCGACCTAGAAAAGGCATTTGACAACGTGTGGAAAGAGGGACTTAAAGTCAAGCTACAAAGAAGTAAAGTTTGTGAGAAAATGTACAAATGGATCAATCACTACCTCAAAAACAGAACAGCCAGAGTTCAAATTACAAGGGCAGATGAGCAAAAAGGTGACACTTGAGCAGGGAGTACCTCAAGGGGGAATACTGTCACCCACACTTTTCCTGGTGTATATAAATAACACAAAAGAGAATATGCCAAGCAGAGTCCATAGCTCAATGTTTGCAGACGATCTGGCTATGTGGACCTCTTAAAAGAATCTCACCGTAGCAAGAAATCGGATGCAGCAGGCCCGAACATCGCTGGAAGAGTGGGCGATCTCATGGCTGGTCAAAATAAACGAGGAAAAAACGACATGTACAATATTTTCGATATCAATCAAAACACCAAATTAAGTCTAAACGGCAAATACCTGCAGCAAAACGACAACCAAAACTACCTGGGAGTCACATTTGATCGGCGCATGACATGGAAAAGTCAGATCGAGAGAAACCGAATGAGAGCCAGACAGAATGGCAATCATGAGGAAACTTGCTGGCAAACACTGGGGAGCAGACGAAAGCATACTAAAGAATCTATACACTGTAAGATTGAGACCAGTTCTCGAGTATGACATGGGCAACAGCAGCAAAGGCGAACTTCGATAAAATTAGCAAACTTCAAAACCAAGAGTTATAACAGGAGGCATGAAGTCAACGCCATTTGTAGAACTTGAAAAGATTACAAAACTGCAATCCATGACCGATAGAAGAGACTGCAGAGCCCAGCAGCAAGCAGAGAAACTTAGAAGACTGACTGACCATCCAATGCACCAGAGACTAAACAATTACGGAAATGGGAAACTAAAGCGGAGAAACTTGCAGAAATAGCCAAAGCAAAGATATGCACGAAGACCCCATGAACGCACTAACAACACCAAAGGCCATCCTCAGTGTACGAAAAGCTACCTGGAGGCATCATATATTTTTAGAGGAGGCAGACAGACTGGCAAAAGAAGATGCAAGACTACCACAACCAGATATTAGTATCATATACGAAGAGTTAAAACGGTTTATTTGAGCTAGATACATGACCACATGGTAAACCGAACACTGTCTCACTGTGAAACCGCGAAGGGCTCATTAAATCAGTCGAAGTTGCTTAGATCCTACTTGGATAACTGGCAATTCTAGAGCTAATACATGCTTACTAAGCTCCGACCCTTGCGGAACGAACGCTTTTATTAGTTCAAAACCAATCGTTGTTTCCCCTCGCGGGGTTGCGGCGTCCCCACTGGTGACTCTGGATATATGTGTGCTGATGGCATGGCCTCATGTGCTGGTGACGCATCTTTCAAATGTCTGACCTATCAAATGTTGATGGTACGTAACATGCCTACCATGTTTGTAACGGGTAACGGGGAATCAGGGTTCGCTTCCGGAAAAGGGAGCATAAGAAACGGCTACCACATCCAAGGAAGGCAGCAGGCGCGCAACTTACCCACTCCCGGCACTGGGAGGTAGTGACGAAAAATAACAATACGGGACTCTTTCGAGGCGCAGGCGGGAGGTCCGGCTCGCACTGGTTCACTGAGCTGAGCGTCCCGGGTGGCCGGCTCGTTTACTTTAAAAAAATAAGAGTGTTCAAAGCAGGCCTCGGCTGCCTGAATAATGGTGCATGGAATAATGGAATAGGACCTCGGTTCTATTTTATTGGTTTTCGGAACTGGAGGTAATGATTAACAGGGACAAACAGGGGCATTCGTTCTGCGGCGCTAGAGGTGAAATTCTTGGATCGCTGCAAGATGAGCTACTGCGAAAGTATTTGTCAAGAATGTTTTCATTAATCAAAAACGAAAGTCAGAGGCGCGAAGACGATCAGATACCGTCGTAGTTCTGACCATAAACGATGCCGACTAGCGATCCGCAGGAGTTGCTTCGATGACTCTGCGGGCACCTTCCGAGAAACCAAAGTGTCTGGATTCTGGGGGAAGTATGGTTGCAAAGCTCAAACTTAAAGGAATTGACGGAAGGGCACCACCAGGAGTGGAGCCTGCGGCTTAATTTGACTCAACACGACCAACACTGAAATGATTGACATGCTGAGAGCACTTTCGTAGGGTCTAATATGGAACGGGTGCTGGATTTAGACTCTCGGAAATCTGGTGTTAAGCTCTCTGATTGACCTGCATTCAGTTTTCGATAAAGTAATTGACGGAAGGGCACCACCATAAGTGGAGTCTGCGGCTTAATTTGAATCAACATGCCAACACTGTAAAATGACTGACAGATTGAGAGCACTCTCCTTGGGTCAAATAGGAAACGTGTGCTGGTATTAGACCCACAGAAGACAGGTCAGTTTCTTTACCCTCTTAATGAAAGAGAGTCTGCTACGGCAATCTTGCTTAACCCTACAGAAATCGCAGGTTCCAGATACCAGGTCACTGACTGACTAAAAAGTCCTCTATTGATTCGTTCGGTCTAATAGTGAACGGGTGCTGGTATTAGACCCTCGGAAGACAGGTAAATTTCACCTTACTAATGACAGAACGTTGCTACGGTAATGAATCTCAATTCGAGAGGAGCCGCATACATTTGGTTCACGTACTATGCTGACAAGCCAATGGCGCGAGGCTACCATGTGAGGGATTACGGCCGAACGCCTCTAAGCCGGAATCCCGCCCAAAATCTCAGCACCACTGCGATGGGAGGCTACGATATGGTCGAAACCTGGGGCTCGCGCCTCAGTCCCACCCGGTAAAGCCGGAGAAAGAGGTCTCTGCCGTCCGCCAATCAAAGCGGACGGGTAGCTGCTCAATATTCACCCCATACGGCGCTGAGGTGGAAACCACCAGCAGAAGACTTAGTTCTTGGTCGGGGTGTCGTAAGCAGTAGAGCTTCCACCTCACTGTGAACTGTCGAGACTCAGCCCCTGATCGTGAGATATGTCCGCACACCTAGCGAACAACATCTCCGTGACATTACAAGGCTTGTTCCCTGGTTAAATGCACTCCTGCCTCGCTCTCTACCGCTGTATGCTATCAGTCATCCCAATGGACGCAGAAGAGATGCAGGCTAGCGGACATTGTACATCTGCCCTATTGTGTCAACCTCCCAGTTGGTGGGGAATGCTAAACGTACCATCACTGCAGAGATGCCGAGAAAATAAAGGGAGCAAAAGAGATACCCCACTCACATGCATATGCTACGTTTCTGGCAGGACGTGACGGTCTTGGGATATAGACATGCTGGACTGCCTCTCTTCCGGGATAGTTCAAGCCAGTACATAGTCCATATCATATATCATATCTCATATATCATCACCGCACCCCGTAGACACGAGTAGTGAAGACTCGTTAGTCATGTAAGACAACGTCCATAAAAGAGACAACTCTGATTACAAGCAACTGCTGCCTTGCAGAGAGGCTGAGGACAGCCAAAGGCTAAGGAGGGCATCCCTACAGAAACTCCTGTTGAAAGCGGATGCACTGGGCCACAGGCTTAACAAGTAACACAGTGCAACGTATATCGCTGTATGATGATAGTACGACCTAATATAAAAAAAGCGTGGCGCTCATCCTGTGGAGTCCCGCCAGGCAGCGAGAGTGCCGGGCCTACGCATCGAAGGGGTCCAACCGTAGTTACTGGTGGTCACCCACCCATGTGCTGTGAGTCAAGGCACATGGTGATAAGGCAACAACTATTGACCAAACACACAAGACCCTCAGAATACTACAGTGGAATGCGGAGGGAGTCATTAACAAAAAGCTTTCCCTAACACATCATTTGCATAAAGGTAAGATTGACCTAGAAAAGGCATTTGACAAAGTGTGGAAAGAGGGACTTGAAGTCAAGCTACAAAGAAGTGAAGTTTGTGAGAAAATGTACAAATAGATCAGTCACTACCTCAAAAACAGAACAGCCAGAGTTCAAATACAAGGGCAGATGAGCAAAAAGGTGACACTTGAGCAGGGAGTACCTCAAGGGGGAGTACTGTCACCCACACTTTTCCTGGTGTATATAAATAACACAACAGAGAATATGCCAAGCAGAGTCCATAGCTCAATGTTTGCAGACGATCTGGCTATGTGGACCTCTTAAAAGAATCTCACCATAGCAAGAAATCAGATGCAGCAGGCCCGAACATCGCTGGAAGAGTGGGCGATCTCATGGTTGGTCAAAATAAACGAGGAAAAAACGACATGTACAATATTCTCGATATCAATCAAACCCCAAAACACCAAATTAAGTCTAAACGGCAAATACCTGCAGCCAAACGACAACCAAAACTACATGGTAGTCACATTTGATCGGCTCATGACATGGAAAAGTCAGATCGAGAGAAACCGAATGAGAGCCAGAGACAGAATGACAATCATGAGGAAACTTGCTGGCAAACGCTGGGGAGCAGACGAAAGTATACTAAAGAATCTATACACTGTAAGATTGAGACCAGTTCTCGAGTATGGCATGGGCAACAGCAGCAAAGGCGAACTTCGATAAAATTAGCAAACTTCAAAACCAAGAGTTATAACAGGAGGCATGAAGTCAACGCCAATTGTAGAACTTGAAAAGATTACAAACTGCAATCCATGACCGACAGAAGAGAATGCAGAGCCCAGCAGCAAGCAGAGAAACTTAGAAGACTGACTGACCATTCAATGCACCAGAGACTAAACAATTACGGAAATGGGAAACTAAAGCGGAGAAACTTGCAGAAATAGCCAAAGCAAAGATATGCACGAAGACCCCGTGAACGCACTAACAACACCAAAGGCCATCCCTAGTGTACGAAAAGCTACCTGGAGGCAGCATATATTTTTAGAGGAGGCAGACAGACTGGCAAAAGAAGGTGCAAGACTACCACAACCAGATATTAGTATCATATACGAAGAGTTAAAACGGCTTTTTTGAGCTAGATATATGACCACATGGGAAACCGAACATACTGGCTACACAAAAAACTATGCCTATTACTAGTTGAACAGAAGAGGGCAGGTCGTGGTCTTCAGACTTCGCACTGGCCACAATAGACTGAGGTACCACCTATTCAACAAATTGAAGATAGGTGGCACTGACAAATGCCCGTGTGGGACCGGAAAAATGACCGCTGAGAATTTGCTGCAAAACTGCCCGACATACGAGGATCAGAGACAGCAGATGTGGCCATCACCAGTGGCAACACTAGACAAGCTCTATGGCAGTGTCGATAGCCTCAGGATGACCGCCGTTTTTTTCTAAAAAATAAAGGTCGACGTCTGACAGCGTAAGAAGAAGAAAAAGAAGATATGGTTTTTTCGAAGTATTTATTATTTAGTAATGAGTTGTTGAATTTCCAGTGTTTGGATTGCGTGTGACTATGTGATATGTGTGTGCCGCTAACTATAATAGCTACTGCTTTATGGTCTGTAAAGGGGGTTGTATCTATGTGGTGTACTTTATTAACTGTATATGTTTTTGGTATGTAAATCCTATTAATTCTAGTGTGTGTTGTACCGTGCAGTGAGTGGCTTGTATGAGTCGCGTCTGTTCCATAAGGGTAAGTATTTCTGTATGCGCCTATAAGGTTATTTTTGTCTAATATTATTTCTAAATTTGCTGTTCGTGTTTTTTTTGTATGTGTACGTGATGTATCTAAGTTACTTAGTGTGCAGTTGAAATCCCCAGCAAGTATTATGTTTTGATTTTTAAAATGTTGTTCTCTGATTTTCATTACGTTTTCATAGACGGGTGATAGTTGTAATGGTTTTGCTGGGGCGTAGATGTTCATTAAGGTGTGTTTTTCTGTACTGTCGTGTGTATTGTGTTCATGTACTATCTGTATCCTGCCCTCTGTGTCCCTGTGACTATGTGAAACTATCCATTCGTCCGATGTTTGCAAAATGGCTACGCCTGTGTGCTGTCCTAAACTAAACCAACTATTTTTTAAGCCTAGTGTTGTCGTGATTTGTTTTGTATGTATGACTTCGTGTATGTGTGTTTTTTGTAAAAAAAATGAAGTCAGGTTTATATTTCTTTATTACGTTCACTACGTGTTGTTGTTTCTTTTTTAATCCATTAATATTAATAGAAACAATGTGTATGGAGTTTAGTGTAGACATTTGACGGATACAAAGTATTGGACCTGTAGGGGTAGCAGCTCTCCATTGACGCGGATCAAATAGGAATACTCTAAGCCATAATCCCGCCCTAAATCTCAGCACCGCTGTGATGGGAGGCTACGACATGGATGGGGCTTGCGTCTCAGCCCGGTCCGGTCGAGCCGCAGAAATGCACCTGGTAAAATGCACTCCTGCCTCGCTCTTTGCCTCTGTCTGCTATCAGTCATCCCAATGGACGCAGAAGAGATGCAGTCCAGCGGACATTGCACCTCCTGCCCTATTGTGACAACCTCCCGGGTGGCGGGGAATGCTAGGCGTACCATCACTGCAGATGAGCCGAGAAAATAAAGGGAGCAAGGAGATACCTCACTCACATGCATATGCTACGTTTCTGGCAGGACGTGACGATCCTGGGACAAAGTCACACTGGACTGCCTCTCTTCCGGGATAGTACAAACTAGTACATAGTCCATCATATCATTGCCAAACCCTATAGACACGAGAGGGGAAGACTCGATAGTCCTGCAAGACAACTTCCTAAGAGAGACAACTCTGACCAAAAACAACTGCTTCCTTGCAGTTAGGCTGGGGACAGCCAAAGGCTAAATAGAGCAACCCTACAGAAACGCCTGTTGAAATCGGATGCACTGAGCCACAGGCTTAACAAAATAAAACAGTGCAACGTAAATATCGCTGTAAACAGCGTACGATGAAGAAGAAGAAATAGGAATGCTGAAGTACAGGTGGTTGGGGGGTACATGTGTAAATAAATAACATAGTAAAAAACAACTTTTGAGGGTTACACACTGGTCGCACACGTGGGTGGGCGAGCCCCGTCAACATAACATAGTAATAATAATAATAATAAGAATCGCATTACAGTAACTAACACTCTCGGGGTAGCCGAGTATATAACCCTTAGGGGGCACAACACAGCTATAAAAAAACACACCTACACATTTAAATAAGTACTCATTTACATTCCATATACACATACAAAGTTTGAGTGTTCTTGTTCTTTCTGAAAACTCCTTCCAGGCGTCGCCGAAAACAAAGTCAATTGTCCTCATTGCACAGCTGGACAAGGACGTGGGCAGCACTTCTGTGGTTGAATCGCTACTCAGTCCTTACCGAATTGCATTGTGTTTATTTTGCTCTGGTTACATTTTGCACAAAATTTCATTGAAAGAAAATGACACATGAAAATGCAAAATGCGCCATTGAAGCGGAAAATAAAAACCTTAAAATCTAAGTTGATCCATGATATTCTGTGTCCTAGAAAAAAGGTCTCAGAACCGATGCAAGAGTCCATTAGTGCATGAGTCCAATGTATGAGGCCAATGCATGTGTGACTATTTTATATTTACACCAAATTAGCCATGTCAGGAAACAAGATGAAGGTCGCCTCAAATTGAGCCATGGGATGTCAATGCGCACTGGACCGAGTTCATATGACATAGGGTAACCGGGGTAGCCGATGCATTTGTCAGAATAGTCAGATAAACAAACACCACAAATGGAAAGAACTAATTAATACAAATGGAAAACCACAACACTAATCCGTTGACACAGATATGATTCATCGACATACTTTTCGACATCCACCAGATACTCAAACTCGAAAGCAAAATAGACCCGACGCAGATAGACCCATTTTTACATCTTTTAAATGCGGAGTAAATTTTACACGACATACTATAACAATGTCCTACATTCAATAGATGTGAACTGCTATAATATATTTGACCTTTTGCAATAGATGTAACATTGTGCAAAAAAGATGTGACCTCGTTCAATAGAAATGACTTTCTACAATAAATGTGATCTTTTGTAGTAAATAGAACCGTGTACAATTGATGTGACCTCCTACAATATATGTAACTTACAAGTGATGTGATCTGCTACAATATATGTGACTTACAATATATGTGACCTCCTTCGATAGGTGTGACTTACAATAGATGCGATATCCTACAACATATGTCAATTACAATATTTGTGACTTCCAACATAAGATGTGACATCTTACAATGAATGGGATCTACAATAGATGTGAGCTCCTTCAATATATGTGACTAACACTGGATGGCTAGATGTAACTTCCTGCAATAGATGTGACTTCCTACAATTGATGGGACATACAATAGATGTAACCTACTTCTAAAGATGTGACCTTCTACAATAGATGCGATCTACAATAGATGCGATCTACAATAGATATGACCTACAATAGACTGACCTCCTACAATATACACAACCTCCTGCGAATAAACATAGCCTCTAGCATAAAATGGGACATGTTACAATAGACATGACCTTCTACAATGTATGCGACCTCCTACAATAGATGTGACCTTTTACAAAAGACATGACCTCTAAAAAAGACGTTTCCTCCTACAATAGACGTGACCTCATATAATAGACGTGATCGCCTACAATAGACGTTATCTCTTTAAGTCTCTACAACATTCATCCACAAGGTATCTGTTATGCGATTCCTTCGATTGAAAAGCTAGTATTCCGTATAACGTAATTTCACAACCATTAAAACCATCTTTTACATCTCACAACAAGGAAAATGGTTCCATATTCATATCTCGTTACGCTCCAGTTTACATACCTGTAAATCTATATGAAACATATTACAATAGAAGGAAATCCCGATAGAGAAGATTGGTCACCTTTCCTAAACAAATAGTTGAGACATATTTTTCTTAAATCTGAAACACTTTATCCCCGACTACAAACGTCTTGTACAAGGCATGTTAACAAAATTATATAATTTGTTTAATTCCTGATCAAAATTCCAACTTCCAGTCAGTGGCATTGTCTTATGATGGCTTTGTTAAGTAATCGATTGTTCTCGTGTTTTTATTGTTTTGATTGTTGAATATCCAATAGTTGTTTGTTTATCTGCATTAGGAATATGTTGTCCTCGTCTCGAGATGTCTGAATTCCATAAGCAGGAAATCAGCATCAAAGTTTTTTTTTTTCAAAATTGGGAAGACACTCGTGGAGAAACGCGAAGTGTTAAAACGTGTTGGTTGGATGGGATCAGTACATGAACCGTTAGCATTGTTACGAATTGTAAGCGATTTTCATTATGATTTCAAGTGTCGTCTCCTCAATGAATAGCCCAACTATGTCCTATATTTCTTGTCTTGACGGTACACTCTGTCTACCGGCATAAGTACATCTTTTGATGTTGTCTACTACTGATAGAGCTGTCCGTATATTGTCCACCAAACATCGACCTTCCGTCCAGTATTGTTTTCTTCATCTACTCCATCTTCTTCTTATGTTTCTTCGTTTTGTTCTTCTTCTTCTTTTTCTTCTGTTTTTTCCTTCTTTTTCTTATTCTTCTTCTTGTTCTTCGTCTTTTTCTTTTTCTTCTTCTTTACTTATTCTTCTCTGCTTCTTATTTTTATTTTTCTTCTTATTCTTCTTCTTCGTCTTCTTATTCTTCTTATTCTTCTTCTTCTTCTTCTTCTTCTTCTACTTCTTATTTTTCTTCTTCTTTTTCCAATTTTTTTCCTCTTCTTCTTCATTTTCTTCTTCATCTTCTACTTCTTTTTCGTCATCGTTCGTTCTCAAACTCCAGCTACCAAGGTTTGAAAAGAGTCTAGTAAGAAGCAGGATGTTGCCCGGAGAACGGAATGTGTTGTGTCGCCATTTATGACTGCGACATGTGTACCTTTCGTTCCGAGACATCCGATTTAATTCTGAATTGTTGTGGTACCAGGTTAGCATTCTCTCTTCGATCCCTTCTATTTAGCAAATCTGCTCTTTTACATCCTGTTATCCAGGACCTTGTCATCTCTGGTTCGCTGGCCCTTATGCTGGCGGTCAACTGTAGGTCGCTGGCCGCTGCGCTCATGCACGGCTCAGCATACTAATTCCCGTATTGTTTTAAATAAATTATCGTTTATTTTTTACATGGTCAAAATATTTGACTAGGCTAATTTTAATGTCTGTAACAGTTTTCTAGCCATGCCTACTTTCGTGTGAACGTCGCTGTTTATTTGCTTTTCATTCCACAAAATGCGACACATTATTCTGTGTAACAACATTTCGAGGGCATCACAGAAAAGGTCTCTCAGCTGGGCTAGTCTTCCGTTACTCAACACTTACGACTATAGAAAATAGGTCGAGTTCGGTATTTACACATCTATAAACAACATTACTTCCTGACCTTGCTATCATCAAGCACAGACCAACATGCCTTAAATGCGAGTGTCCCAGATAGACAAACAGTGAAATTTGGTAATTTCAATTAAGGAGCGTGGTAAGGAAGAGAATAAGTGGGAATTTTGAGGAAAGAGTAAAATGACCGCTCCCTAGTGGCTGCGCTCTCGACTCGCTTCCTGTTTGTGTCGAGTTTTCTCATGTTTGGTGCTTCCTGTTCGAATGATAATTCACAACTCCTTCACCAGGTGGTATCAGGAAATTTCTTCTGGGGAACTGATGTGCTTTCGATCGGTTTTCATGTTTATTATGCTGAATTTCGCTGCACTTCATGCCTGGCTTGAAACGTGGGAGGACAGTCCATGATGAAGTTCGGTGTTTCGCTTGGCTGCAGATCAGAGTTCGGTCTATGTTATCACTACTCAATGACTTTCTTGTTCAACCTTCCTCATGCCCGCCTCTCCCTATACATGAGGTTACACGATACCTCTCCTAACCTTGTAATCCTAGCACAGCAAGAAAACACTGACCAAAAGGTGGACACTCTCTAGAGAACTAGGCGGAGAAACACGAAAAAAAAACCGGAAGTTTGACACGGTTAGACACGGAAGAACTGACACAAACATTTGTATAATATACTTCTCGCGGCCCTCACCCGAAAGCAGCGAATTACTCAGCTCCACCCATGGAGTCTGTAGTGATTCCGGTAGACACTCTACGGATGAACCCAGCCTCAGCAGTTGTACATGATAGTGGTCGATCGACGCAACTGGCTTTTGACGCGCTATCCACCATCATTATTCTTATTTTGAAGCAGCGAGTGGTAAACAAAGAATAGGTGTCATGACAACGATCACAAAACAAGTATTTATCTGCACTGGGTAACATAAATAACGAACTACAAATTGACCCAGAATTACAACACCGATGGAAGCGATTCATTAAGAAAAGTGTATAATGTCCAAGGTTTCATAGATGACTATGTTCCAAGTAAGACGGAAAAGGTCATACAAAAATCGTTCTAAAGGTATTTCTGTCAGAGTTAGTATAGAGTCATTTTTCTCTATTTTGTTCACAGAGTTGTTTGATATTTCGCAGCTATCGTTATGTGTAATCAATAGTCTGTAAATGCTTTCAGTGATTGAATTGGAGACATTAGCTTCATTCAGTCCCTAGGGCGTTCCATCTCGTCCCTGTCTGCAATATAGATTTCCATTGAGCCTCTGGGACGTTCCATCTCGTCTCTGATTGTGATCTGAAGCTTCATTCAGCTTCTGAGGCGTTCCATCATGTGTTTCCTCTGAGTAATATGAAGCTCCACTCTGTTTCTGTTAGCTTCCATTCCGTTTCAGAATGCAATCCATTTCGACTTTAGACTCCTTGACAGGGTTGGTATTATGTGCATGTCATGTCAGCCTGAAGGTCATGGATTCAATCCCGAGTTTAACAAACGATAGGCACCAGCAACTAGAAGATGGGTCATGGAAATACGTACATAAATGCTTTCGCCAACCTTTGTGCTTCAATTAACTGAAGCACCATATCGAAGAATCGAATCCTTCGAGTCAAAATTTTACAGAAAGATCCTCACAATACACTGGACGAATAAAAATAAATATAGGAAAGGTGCAAGAGTTGAACATAGAGGAGAACTTGTTATCAATTCAATGATGGCCAGAAAATATCAATACTTTGGTTACATCAAGAGACACAATGTTCTTGAGAGAACAGGGATTGAAGGTTTTGTGCCAGGCAAAAGAGGCATTGGTAGACCAAGAAGACGATCGTACCAAGATATTCAGGAATGCCTGGGTATGACTGTAGCGGAGGCAGGGGTTTTGGCAAGAGAAAGAATTTCTTTCAGACAGACTGTGATGTAAGCTAGGTTCTTCAAAGGGCATGCTACATTATGATGATGAAGGGCCAACATATGTGTTCAATGAGTACTATTCTTGCTGTCCAGATTACCTCTGGTTACAATAATGTATTACTAATGTCTAATCACTGATAACACAAAGTGCACAGACACCTGGTATTTTCATCAATTTATTGTATTACAAGCTTGAAGAGGAATAGTTGATTTGGTATTTATAAAGTGCGCACTGTAGATATGCCATAATGTGCAGATACATTGAATGTATATCATTATCAGATATGAACAATAACACAATCGCAGAAAGAAGTAAGGATTGGTTAATGGGCGTAAGTGGGCCGTCATGCTTTGAGACAGTCCTGGTCTGGAACCGTCAGAGTTGTGGATGTCAGGGTCTGCGGTCGTAAAGGTATGGGGGTGCACTTGAATGGAGCCGTCAGGGCTCAGGCTGTCGGGGTCTGGGGTCATCAAGGTGTCATGGTCTAGAGCCGTCAGAGTTGAAGCTGTCATGGTCTGGGGTCGACAAGGTGTGTGAGTGTCATGGTCTAGAGCCGTCAGAGTTTAAGCTGTCAGGGTCTGGGGTCGTCAAGGTGTGTGAGTGTCATGGTCTAGAGCTCTCAGGGTTGAAGCTGTCAGGGTCTGTGGTCGTCAAAGTGTGTGAGTGTCATGGTCTAGAGCCGTCAGAGTTGAATCTGTCATGCTCTGGGACCGGCATTGTGTCTTTGGGGAGGGGATACCCTGTTCTTGGACCATCAGGGTTTAAGGTTGTCAAGGTCTGGGGTGGTCAGAGTCTTGGATCGGAATGACATTGGGGCTATACTGGTCTTAGGCCGTGAAGGTTTATGCTATTGGGGTCTGGGGCTGTCAAGGTGTGTCGGTGGACTTGCATGGGGCTGTCAATATTGAGGCTGTCAGAGTCTGAGGGTCCTCAAAATGTATGGCAGGCCTGTTGATGGACCGTCTTCACTGGAGCTGTTAGGGTCTGGAATCGTCTTGGTTTGGGATCGTCAGTTTCTGGGTTCACTAGATTGTATGGTCCCATGTTCTGGGACGGTTCTTGTCTGTGATCTTTATGGTTTGGAGTCGCCAAAGTCTGAGGTCGTCATGATCTCCGGGGATCAGCGTCTAGGACAGTCAGATATTGCATCCATGCTGGTCTGTGCTGTCAATGTCTGAAGCAGTCATCAGAGTGTCTGAAATTCATGATTTGAGACACAGATTGTTTTCTTCTTCTTTTTTCCCTCTCCGATGTTTCGTGTGTTTCAATCATAACGTCAGATTGAGAGAAACCGAATGAAATCCAGAGAAAGAATGGCAATCATGAGGAAACTTGCTGGCACACGAAGGCAGACGAAGGCATACTAAAGAAACTGTACACTGGAAGAGTGAGACCAGTTGTCGAGTATGGCATTGCGGCATGGACAACAGCAGCGAAGGCGAACTTCGATAAAGTTAACAAACTTCAAAACCAAGCCATGAGAATTATAACAGGAGGCATGAAGTCAACGCCAATTGTAGAACTTGAAAAGATTACAAAACTGCAATCCATGACCGATAGAAGAGACTGCAGAGCCCAGCTGCAGTCAGAGAAACTCCGAAGACTGACCGACCATCCAATGCACCAGAGACTAAACAATTTGGGAAATGGGAAACTAAAGCGGAGAAACTTTGCAGAAATAGCCAAAGCAAAGATGCACGAAGATCCCATAAACGCACTAACAACACCAAAACCCTTCACTACTGTACGAAAACCTACCTGGAGGCAGGATATATTTCCAGAGGTGGTAGAAAATATACCAGGTATTGCAAACAAAAACTGCCAGACTGAAAAAGAAAGGAGAGATACTACCCTAAGCTTCATTACGAAAAGCTACCCAAGCATGGACTGGACCCATGCATACACCGACGGTTCTGTAACAAACATAACACAGAACGGAGGGGCAGGGGCATTCCTGAACCTACCAAATGGCAGAAAAATAACACTGTCATTCGCTACTGGTAAGTACACAAGCAATTTCAGAGCGGAGGCAGAGGCACTGAGGGCGGCAGTGGAAGAAATGGTGACACACAGTGACAATGAGAGCCATATAGTCCTGCTGACAGATGCTCTCGCCGTAGTCAGAGCGCTAAAAAGCCAGAAAAACACTGAGCTTAATGACTTAAGAGCAGCACTCTGCAAACTGTGCCAGCAATCCGCACCAAAAAGGGTAGTGGTACAGTGGGTTCCGTCACACTGCAACATCCAAGGCAACGAGGAGGCAGACAGACTGGCAAAAGAAGGTGCAAGACTACCACAAACATATACCAGTATGACGTACGAAGAGTCAAAACGGCTTATCAAAGCCAGATGCATGACCAAATGGGAAACCGAACATACTGGTTACACCAAAAACGATGCCTATTACCAGTTGAACCGAAGAGAGCAGGTCGTTGTCTTCAGACTTCGCACTGGCCACAACAGACTGAGGTACCACCTATTCAACAAATTGAAGATAGGGTGTACCGACGAATGCCCGTGCGGTACTGGTAAAATGACCGCTGAACATCTGCTGCAGAACTGCCCGACATACGAGGAGCAGAGAGAGCAGATGTGGCCATTACCACTGGAACTACAAGACAAGCTCTATGGCAGTGGCGAGAGCCTCAGGATGACCGCCGCTTTTTTCGAAAAAAATAATGGTTACTGTCTGACTGCGTACGCAGAAGAAGAAGAAGAATCATAAACCTAGCAGTCGGCTCAGATTGTGTGCGACAGGATGTCAATATGCAACATCTTGTGGAGCAGACATACTTCATAACACCAAGACAACGATTTCAAACATTGTTTCTCAGCAACAAATAATTCGCTTTCCACCAGTTAGAACAGGTCTAGTAAGCAAGAACACATGGACGATAACAAAAGCAAAAAAAGCGAAGATCGTTGATTTTGAGACACGGTGCTACAAAATAGTCCTGATTGTCACGTAGTGGAAAAATATAAATAACCAAATCCATCCGGCTAGTTATGAATGTGGAGGTTAACTTGCTTCTACCTTTTGTAATGACCCAAAAACAGGTTTTTCGGACACGCTAAACGACACAACGGACTGGAAATATCGGTTATGGACGGCATGGTCGCTGGAAAGCGAGGCAGGAACCGACCCAGAAGATGATGGACTCAGTATATGAAGGAAACGCTGGATTATACCTTGGATGACTGGAGGAAGACAGAGTTTCTCCAGACAGGCCGTCATGAGAGCGACATTCTGCAAAGGGCATACTACCTGACGATGAGACTAATATTGAGATGCCATTTGTGTGTTTTATATTATATTCTATTTTTGTTACTATACTCGTACGACTGGTACAACATTCTTTGGCATTAAAATACAATCTTAAACCTTTTATTTCAATTATAAATATAATCGACCAGGGATTAAGTATTTGTGTACAAAAATAAATAACCACAAGTGTCACATTAGAAATGAAATTTTTATTTATTATCTAAACTGGCTTTTAAAAATAACATTTCCTTGATACGAAAATTTGTTTATATGATATTTGAGTTATGTCTTTTCAGCATGATTAGTTATTGGAGTAGTTGTTATTTCTCTGGTTATATGTACGATATTGCTTATTTTTAGCGTGTTCAAGTCCATCGATTAATTGTTTTAAATAATTTTGTCTAATGTTTGGCATTCGCCTTATTTCTCTATTCCCCAATGCAGTGTGCGTTGCACTATGTTTTTTTTTTTTGCAAATGTCGGCCAATGTGCATCCAAGTTCGGCATGCATTTTATGTAAGGATCTGCTTCCTCCTGCATTCTCTAAGAGTTTGCTTCCCCGGGGTAACGGCCGGTGCTGTGATAGGGAGCGAACCCAGCACCTTTAGCTTGGGAGCCGTGTCACTTAACCACTAGCCAACACAGTCATCGTATCGATTAATTTGAGGATTCATGAACAGGAGATTTGATTTCATATTTATTTTATATTACAAATAAACTAAAGAAAGATGCCATGTATTTTTTGCTCAAACCAGCTATAAAAAAATAATAGTGTATTACTTTTGAACTTGTAGTTTATATTAATAATGATATAGCATAACATGTATGTTTACCTGAAACATGAACATTATGTTTATGCAGGAGTTCCCTGAAACATAAGCATTGTTTCAAAGGTTTTGCAACGGTTGAGGATCGCTATGCTAGTAAAACGGTTTGCTTTGCAACACACTATACATGCTGTGTGGGTAGGAAAGGAACAAGGAATGGTTAGGGACGTCGCTGCTCAGAAAGGTACGCATACGCTCTACGCTCTGGATACCCGGGAGAAAAGTTCATATAACGTAACATCAGATATATAGGGGCATAATTAATTCATATAAATTATGATTTTTTAAAGAGGTCAGCAGAGTGGGACAGATCCTGTACCTTAAACTGGCATACCATACTTTGAAGAAGTTGATGTCAATGTTGGAAGATATGGGATGACTAGTGTCTTTGTTAAAGACATTGCCAGATCAAAGAAGAGAGAGAAGATGTGTTCACATCTTATAAACTTCATGGTACAACTCTTTCAGGTCGTCTTATTTCTATGTACCTCGGGAACGTCTTCTCTTTAATGTCAACTTGTCAGATACGGCTACGATGCAGCAGTGCTTGGGTTGACAGGCAGTGACTCATAGCTGTCGGCCCTGGAAACAGGCTGCACTAGTATAGTCTAACAAAGGAATACGTTTATCGGTGGAACGCAAACCATATATCTAAAACAGCCAACTGGAATCGGTTGTGTTTGGCCGAAAGGGGCAGATGTCACAGCCTTGCTGTAACCTACGACACGTCACAATGTCAGGACAAACGGCTAAGAGGAAGAAGAGTAGTCAGATGTCCAATGTTAGGGGTGAGTAGACTGCGAACAACAATCAGGATCAGGCTAAACACACTGATCACAACCAAACTCACATCTTAAGTCGTGTTCCTGGAAACATTCTGCATAACAGCAGTCTGGCATACGAAGTGAGAATTGACACTTTAATTCAAATCGTTGGGATTTCACTAATGAGACTCACACTACACTACAGCAATGTGGAATTTGATCCGCTTCTCAAATACACCTCATGACAGAAGAAGAAATACCACAACTCGAACTAAAGAAAACCCATACATAGTAACTCAGCACGCGCTGCTTAAAACAAGTAAGTAGCCTACTAGAGACGTGTCATGAACACGGTCAGTATGCTGAAAGATACGATCGATCTAATTGATCTGAACTTGCAGTTGATTAAACGTAAATACGCAAGTTATGTTGTGTTGTGTGCTTTTCATCGCCTGTGCAATCAAATACACTGATACAGTAATTGAATCATTTATAACAAATAGTTTACACAAACGTTTGTATTTGTTTATCTAGAATTTACCAGTTATAACAATAATTATGATAAACATGAAAGCGCTTCAATTGATTTTCAATTCAATAGTGTCAACACATAATTTTCTTTGGCAACAAGCACAGTGAACAGTGAAATACATTCATGTACTAGGAACAATATGCGAATATATTTATGTATATATAATATATATACACATATATATTTATTTATTTATATATATATATATATATATATATATATATATATATCAATATATGTGTATATATATATATATATATATATATATATATGTATGTATGTATGTATGTGTGTGTGTGTGTATATATGTATACATACATACATACACACACACATATACACGCACACATATGCTTATGAATCCTCTTTTAAAGACACGACGTGAAATGGTTACTTTTCCCAATTTCTATTTTACAATTGCTTATATTACATCCTTATTTTATTTCTTTTCTTTCGCAAGCCTTTGATTAAAACCTCCATAAGTCGTAACATAAGGACACACTTCATGATTTACTTGGACAAACCCTCCTTTAAACTGTTATTATTTTTCAGCTCTCATTATTCTCCTCTCAAACTCATTTTCCTCTAATTGTCGTAAAGTGCTGGCACAAACTGGTATCTATTTGTGCACATTGGTTAGAAACAGAAAACTCCAGGAAACGGGCATTTCAACAAACAATATGATAGTAATACTAAGACCCCAAAATTAAGTAAGTGAAATTATATACACATAAGTAACTTTTTATAACGAAGAATCATTGAACATTGGGATTGATCCAAATTGCGCCTTTACAGAGCAGCAACAAAGTCTACCAGACACTGCACTTGTTAGTTGGGTTCATGTAAGACCCGGTAGGACAGTTGAAGGCCTTGGCAAATTCTGCGGAATTTTGTAGAGGTCCGATAATCCTGTTGGAGTACACAGACATAAAATGTAGTTAATTCCCTTGATTTTCTTCTCGGTTACCCTAATGTAGTGAAACAATAAAATGCATTTATTCCCACTGCAAAAGTTATTTGAAGGTGTTATTGGGTTTTATAGAGAGAGCAACAACGGTCGCTTGTCTCCGCAATTGCTGCTGAGTGTACAGGCTAGGCATTTGGGAATTCCCGATATAAAATATAGTTATACTGTACATAGGTTTCTGGTTTAAGATTGTTTGGCCAAGAAGTAGGTATCAGAACTGTGTGTCATACCGCTTCAACCGCCAGAACAATCGATACTCTTCCTATATATGGTTTCCTATCACTAATTGTTACTGAATATGGTTTCTTTACACGAATTGTTACTGGATATGGTTTCCTTACACGAATTGTTACTGGAGATGGTTTCCTAGCACAAATTGCTAATATAGAAGGTTTACTAGCACACATTCTGAATGGAAATGGCTTCCTAGCACGAATTGTTACTGGATATGGTTTCCCAGCATGAATTCTAAATGGAGATGGTTTCCTAGGACGAATTGTTACTGGATTTGGTTTCCTAGCTTGAATTGTTACTGTAGATGGTTTCCTAGCACGAATTCTTACTGGAGATGGTTTCCTAGCACGAATTCTTACTGGAGATGGTTGCCTAGCACGAATTGTTACTGGAAATGTTTTCCTAGCACGAATTGTTACTGGAGATGGTTTCCTAGCACGAATTGTTACTGGAGATGGTGTCAAAGCACGATTTGTTACTGGATATGTTTTCCTAGCACTAATTCTTACTGGAGATGGTTTCCTAGGACAAATTGTTACTGTAAATGGTTCCATAGCACGAATTGTTACTGAAAATGATTTCCTAGCATGAATTTTTACTGAAAAAGGTTTCTGATCACGAATTGTTACTGGAGATGCAATCTGGGATCGCTACCACGAGCCTGAAATGTAGAATACGAGAATGGAATGGCGAAATCCCTCGCCATTGAAACCGAATACGTTTCTCAGGGAAGGTTATGCTGACTCTATTTTTTGGGATGATCGAGGAGTTACTTTAGAGCACTACATGCCGAGGGGGACACTGTCACCAGTCCAACATATACATACCTTCTCAGGGATAATCGTAGACCCACAATCTCATCCAAAGGACTTATACTTCTGAGTAAAGATGCCCCTTTGCAACATGCCAATGCTCGGCTCTATACAGCCCGTGCAACTGCTACAATCATCCAGGACCTCCACTGGCAGTTTCTACCACATCCGTCGCACTCACCCCACCTACCCATATGTGATTTTCACGTATTTGGACGACTAAAAGAAGGATTTGGAGGAAATACATTCAGGTCCGTTGAAGAGGTCTAACAGGTGGTGGATGTTGTTACATGCGCAACAAGATACGTTTTTCCTTCTTAAATCTATGTACCGTATAGGCTCTGGGGGACGTATTGAATGCAATGGGGACTACGTCGAAAATTATACAGTTGTTTCCCTTTTTCGGAAAAACAAAATTCCAAAATAATATATTCAAGATTTTCAGTTAACTTAACTTAATTTAACTTAACGTCTTTATACTTGTTTAGAAAATTCCGTAGAGTCTATATACAACCAGTTTCATTTACATCACCTTGCTCTGAAAGCTATGCGCATCCACTGTATTCTTAAATGCATTAACTGTGTCTGCATCCACTACCTGCCGTGGCAATGCATTCCAAGCATTCACCACTCTCTGACTAATACAATATTTCCTAATATTTAATCTGGACTATTCTTTAAGTAATGTGTATCTATGCCCTCTTGTTCTTATAGGTGGTTGCATTAACAAAACTTGTTATAGTCTAATTTATCCATTCCTCTAATCATCTTACAGATATGTATTAAGTCACCACGAATTCTTCTCTCTTCTAGGCACCATCGACCGGTTTTTCTGAGTTTTCCTCATAACTGTAATTATGGAATCCCACTATCAGCTGTGTCGCTCTTTTTTATATTCGTTTCAGCATTAAACTTATTTGCCAGCTTACAGACCACTCTCAAATTTTATATAAATCCAACCTCAATATATCCACTTCTGCATTAGATGAGACACTACTGAAAAGATGTGTGTCAGCAGCAAATTTTGAAATCATGGATCTCATATCAATGTCCAAATCAAATAATAGACATATATATATAAATATATATATATATATATATATATATATATATATATATATGTGTGTGTATATATATCAAGAACAAAATTGGTCCCAAAACAGATCGATCTGGCACTCCACTTTTCACATCACACCACTCAGAGTACTCCTTATTTATGACCACCCTCTGCTTTCTTCCCGTTAATCAATATTCAATCAATTTGGCAACTTCCCCACTTATTCCATGTGATTTTAACTTTCGAAATAATCTTTGATGAGGTGCTGTATCAAAGGCTTTTGCAAAATCTACATAAATAACGTCCACTGGCTTCCCTTTATCTATAATTTTAGTAACCTCCACCATGGGTTCTAATTTGTTTGTTAAGCATCTCCCTCCATGCTGCCTATTTCTGATTAGATTACATTTGTCTAAATGCATTGCAAAGTTTTCTTTGACTATTGACTCCAACAATTTACAGACTTTGTTCGTTAAACTGACCGGTCTATAATTCGATGGATACAATTGTTTGCCCTTTTTGAATAAGAGGGTTACTCCTGCATCTTTCCAATCTCGTGGAACAATGCCTTTTGCAAGTGATTGAGAACATAATATAGCAAATGGTTTTTGTTAGCTTATCTATAACTTCGACCTCGTTTGACATGTGATCCGGAGAGGGATGCTTGGTAATGAAAAAAGGCTAAATAGAACCGAGCTCATTAGAACTAAGGCCCGTATATTTTCTCTAGACCCCCAGCCCACCACTTCCACCCCTACCTCCACGACGGCTCTGAATATTCCACTGACCTCGTCTGACACCGATATACAATTAGGTCGACTGGGAACAGCTGTTGATAATTAACAAACATACACTTAATGTCTACACTCGCCTTAGGGGTCCCCCTGGTCTTTGTGTATGCCATGGACAAGAACATTGCCCCACAGAGAGCATGTCGTAAGAAGCAACTAACTGTGTGACATGGCGAAACACTGGCCATGGTTAGGTGGTTTGTTTAGAGCAGCAGAGATTACGTCTAACATGCTGCGAGTCTACTTTTCTCTAGTGTTTGAGTCTATTAATATGAATTCACACATCGTTTAACCACCCTCTGCTTGTCCAAACGCAGCGGAGTATTAAGCTCTTCCAGCTTAGACCGCTAAGCAGAAAACCTCATATCCCGACTACATAAATCTTATACCAGAGCTGGGACCTGCACAGGGGAATCTGCCCCTGTCTAAGTACAGGTCGACTAAGAACTACTAACTTAAGGAGGGTGGTGAGGGCGGGTGAGGGAGGGGCGGAGAAAGATAACATAAGGGCAAAGGCCATTGTACCAATTCCGAAATGAATATGTTAACTAAGAGAACTGCATCTACATATAATTACACGTTAATGGACAGAAAAGAAACCAACATGCTCAGGCACAATTGGAATATATGCTCAATAATATTTTGATCTGAGACGGAAGCACTTAGACATGCTGCAGTTACTCTCGAATTCACACGCGTATCTCGCTCAAGCACACACGTGCTCACACTCACACACACGCACACATACACACATTACTGGCACTGACCTGTATTTTCCAGGTGGATGATGTTCTAACGTCACCTGACTGATCCACTTTTCTTTGGTCATTTTCTCACACCATAGCTGAAAATGAAAATAGTTGACAACATATATATATATATCAATATATATGTGTGTGCAAAAGAGCAAACATTCCCATCCTGGGCATTCAACACCGGCGTAAATGTACGATATATTATACTATTGAAAGTTTGAATATGTGTATGTACATATACATTTATCTGAAGACGACTTAACCACCGAACTGGTGACATATCTAGCTTTAATGGTGATTGAACATTATATGATTCATTTCTAGATCAATGCAACTTATTACACGTCATGTGTCGTTCGATTCACGAGTTATTGGCACTGTATTGTGCAATTAGGCCTGAAACCCGAAATAGGTTATTTTTGTGTTGCACTTCTAATAACGTCACCGATAGAAAAAGGATAACCGTGTAAGGAAGAGAGATTTTCGGTTATATTACTCGGTGTCCGCACTAAATTAAGGTAATGGTTAAAAGGATACACGAAAATACGACAATGTACCAAGAGTACCTCAAATATGTAGGCAGCCACCGTGATACGATTATGCTTACATTTCGTATCATACTAAAGAACACAGCCAGACAACAGCCGAGGAATAGATATGACTTGATAAACAAATATCCACTAACAGTGGAAGAGTTTCATCATAGCCCGAGGAACAATCTTAACATAACAGCAATCACTGACCCAGATACAGAAAGCCAGGAAGCACAGTCTATGCTAGTAGCCTTCAATAATATACTTAAGTGTACAGCCGAGACAATACTGGGAAAGTACAAACCGAAGTCTAAATCCTGGGTCTAGGAACATATATTAGTATTATGTGACACTGGGAGAGATCTTAACAATGAGAAATTCACAAAAGCAGAGCAATAAAGAAGGTTATTATGACATGGCGAGAGCAAAGGAGGGGTGGATGATAGATCAGTGCACAACAAATGCAGGACTGCATCGTCAAGAACAAATGGTAGAATATCTTACAAACTAGCTACAAACCCGACAAAGTTCACGCCCACAATAGGAACAATTCAAGATGAGACAGGGAATACCATGCCCACGGAAAAAAGATGAAATGTAGAAAACGAGGGAATATTGCTCTCAGCTATGCAATATAAAGTCTGCTAGGGATCCTTAGGTGCACACAGCAGAAGAAGAAGAGAAAGATAACTTTAGCATCATGCGTGAAGAAATTTGGGTGGCGGTTAGATCTGTTACAAACGGAAATGCGGCCAGAGTGGATACCATACCAGGTAAACTATTAATTCTTGGAGGGGCAGTGAAGATACATTTTCTAACACAAATATGTAACATGATATGGCAGACAGAAGAATGACCCACATGTTGGACAAAATCATTGATCATAGTGATAGGAGAATGGACCACAAGCTGGACAAAGTCATTGATCATAGTGATATGAGAATGGTCCACACGTTGGACACAATCATTGATCACAGTGACAGGAGAATGGTCCAACAACTGGACAAAGTCATTGATCATAGTGATAGGAGAATAATTTACACTCTGGACACAATCATTGATAATAGTGATAGGAGAATGGACCACAAGCTGGACACAATCTTTGATCATAGTGATACCAAAGAAAGTTAACCTCCAACAGTGTCAGAACTACAGAACCGTCAGTCTGATTAGTCACGCCAGTAAAGTTATGATTATGGTTATCCTTAACTGAGTGCAGTCAGGAGCAGAAGAAAGTGTTGCGGAAGAACAAGCCGGTTTCAGATGGTCGAATCAAGATATAACACATTTTTAACCCGCACTTGATCAGTGAAAAATACATTCAGCACAAACAGAAACGTTACCAGGTCTTTATTGACTTTAAAGAATGTTAAATAATTTGGTGGTATACACACTCTGCAGTCTCTAAGCCAGTATAAATAGGCAACAACAATGGCGCCGTAACTGGCTACGGGTCTACATTGCTTTATTGTTTTGGTTCATTATGGACGCCGCCAGACCACGGACCTGCCTGGATTCACTCTAGTCGACGATTTACATTTGTATTCACAGAAACGTGATGTTTTCCGTTTGGACATGTTAATTCGTTATTTTTTTCTAATGTCTTCCGTCCGATTATCCTGGTCTGGACATCGGCTATATGAATGGCACAACACTTAAACCCGTGTCGAATTTCACGGCCTAGTACACAAGGATGAACTTCACGAATTTGGCGTGTGAGAAATTTAGAAACCACTTATATGAACTGAACATAACAGAAGAGAGATGCCGGACTCTTACACGCTGAGTGATGTCCCCACGACATCTTGTGGTTATGGAAAAGGCACGACACACAACGTTAGATGTCATTCTCCGTTCGCTGCTTTGCTGAATACCTGTTTACGGGAAAGGCTTCGGAAGTAAACCCTGAGAAAAATCAACATTTTATGCTTTGTCCAGTAATCTAAAAAGATATATTTCCACTGGCGAAAGGTATCTCAGGAACAGAGAATGAGGTTGACAAAAGGCGCAGTTTCGTTCTCACTTTAATCAAAATCACCGCGCAGGTCACCCATTTTAGCGAACACATCAGGAGAAAAGACTGTCCACACGGCTGAACAAAGAGAGTGGTTTTCATCACTTGTGATGAACGAACGAAGATAAGGACGTTAAGTTAAATTGATAATCACATTTTGCTTGTAACACGGAAATATGCCGACATCATCATACATGCTAAATGATGAGATTTTATATAACCGTGAAGTGCAATCCTAGCACGGCAGACTGCTGTACGTGGGATACTAAATAAGGACTCGACTGCATGCCAGCATGGACTTACAACAACCGGAACAATACATTTTGTTATAAAACACAAATTGTCCGATTCCCACGCCTCTAAACAGATAAAGTGAACCGCACACATAATATGTAAGTGAATCCTTTTTTTGTATTTACCTGTGAATAGCCTAAGAAAAACAGCTGATCTTGAGTAAGGCCCAGACCTGGGAGTGTTGGAAGCTCTCCTTTTCTACGTACCAGTTCTTTGTAGGCTCTAGATTGAGAAAGAAGTTGTAGTTCATTGTATTATCTAAATAGAGCAATAGAGAGAAACATATAGTGAAAGAGAGAGAGAGAGAGAGAGAGAGAGAGAGAGAGAGAGAGAGAAAATAGAGAATTTGTAGTTATCTGTGTGCTTTAAATAGAGATCGAAATATTAAATTATATTTATGCTTTACATAGAGACAGAGAATCTGGCCAATTATCTGTATAATTTAAATAGCGCAAGAAATACATGGACAGTGCACTTACCATAGTTCAGACCGTGACACGGATCATTCTCTGGTTTGTTTTAAAATAAAATTGCAGTCAAAGAAGTTCCATCATACCAGAAGGAAAGGCAAGCCACACATCGACGCAAGTAGAATGTCGGACCCTGCGCTGATCAAGAGATTTCACAATGTTTTTCAGGAAACTCTCAATATCATACATCATGACACCGCTGTTACGTGAGACCTGGCGGCATCTTCATATTGTCATACACAAGATTGCTAGCGCTACATTTGAAATAAGAACTCTTAAACCAGGTAACTGGTTTGAAGCGAAAGTAGAGGCTATGTCACCCGTCATTGAGGCAAAGCGCGCTGCTCTGATTAAATACAAGCATCTTCCAAATGCAGGTACTCTGTACAATTTCATGTCCGCATTAAGCCAGGTGCAACAAACAGCTCGACGATGTACAAATGACTATTCGGTACAGCTTCGTGAAAATGTCCAGATTACAGCTCAAACAGGAAACATTAGACACGTGTACGATGTTATACAGAAATATATTGGCTCTGCTAGTAGGAAAACAGCACCGCTCAAATCCACAATAGGTGAGAAAATAACAGATAAAGGAAAAGAGATGGAACGATGGGTTGAGCAATATTCCGAGATCTACTCGTGTATCAATAAAGTAATTCTCACAACCCTTGAAGATGTCACAAGTTATCCCAGTATGTACGAGCTTGACATCAAATCGTCTATAAAAGATCTGAATAAAGCTATTTACAGCTTAGCCTGGCAAAGTATCAGGCAGCGACGGGGTCTTACCTGATTTGATCAAACGCTTGAAAGAAACGTTTGCAACATATGTATATGACATTTTATCAGTGCTCGAAAGAGGTCACAATACCTAAAGATATTATAGATTCACAGATTGAAACAATACACACATATAAAAGTGATAAACGTGACTGTAATAGCTAACGAGGTGTCTTTATGCTTAATATTGTAGGCAAAGCCTTCGCTAGAGGTATTTTACTAAAGCTACATAAATTGACTGAGCGTGCGTATCCGGAGTCACAGTGTGGATTCAGCCTTTTTATGTTGTCTTAATTGATCTGTAAAGGCATTTGATTTGGTTAGTATGGATTGTCGTTTCAAAATCTTCTCTAAAGCTGGATTCCAATTAAACTGCAACTACTAATATTATCGTTCCATGAGGTCATGACAATAACATTCCAATTTGATGGTAGTATATCACAACCATTTGGAATACTAAATAGTGTTAAGCAGGTCTGTGTTCTGATCTCAACACTGTTCGGAATTTGTTTTTCTCTGTTACTGAAACATGCATTTGGTAATGCAAATGAAGGAATATGCCTTCATATTAGTCGGATGGTAGGCTGTTTAACTATGTAATGCTCAAGGCCAACGCAAAGATAAGGGAGATCACCATCAGAGCCTTGCTTTTCGCTGATGATGTTGCAAGTATTACTCACAGTCCGCAGCAACTTCATAAATTGATAGATCGCTTCTCCAGACGCATATATTTTGGTCTCACAATAAGCCTCAAAAAAACAAATGTTCTGGAACAGGAAGTAGTTCCGACGCCAAGTCTTAACATCGATAATTATGAGCTGGCAACTGTGCATCAATTCACATACCTTCGATCCCTATTGAATGACAAGCTCTCTGTATGTAACAGAGTTACAAGGGTCCAACGAGCCAACACCAGGGAAGCCCTGCAAATACCTTTCGTGGTACCCACACATAACTTGAGAACTCTGCCGGAGAGGTTCAGTTAATTGAACTGGGCATTGTCCTTAGCTGTTAAACAATGCAGTTTAAAGCTGTCCATCCAAAATGGTTCTCGTTCCCATGAATCTAACTGGGAATCCCATGACCTATATATCATTCAGTAGTTTGTAAAACAAAGCAGCCTTCCTGTGGAACAGGCGAGTTCAAATAAAGTTTGAGGGAAATGAACTCAACAAAGTAGAAGTCATTGGCCAAAGCGGGGAGCTTAGCATATAAGCTGGAGGAGACAGATCAGGAGGAGAGATCAGAAGCAGCAGAGAAGGATATTCTACCGTGTAGTTTAGTAAGTAGCATATTATAAAAGAGCAAGTAGATATATATATATATAAACAACTACATAACTTATCATCTGAGTGCCCAGAATAGAGAGATATAATTAGAAGCCACCGAAGCAGACCAACACTGAAAGGCAATGAGACCACACACGTGTAAGAATATGTCTGTGTGTGATGTGCTGTTCGAGTCGTCATCGCAAACACCTGTCTCTTGTGACTCGACTTCATTCTCATCAGACGGAGACGTATTGCTTCAACACGAAGCTATCGTCCTGGACGACCCATCGTGACTTGTGTGTTTCCTCGTCTTGACAACCAGAAAAACACAACCACTGTCCTCTGTCATAGACACGAGCACAGCTGCAGCCGGAGCACAGATGCAGCCGGAGCACAGATGCAATACTGGCTACCTGATGTTGAGACGAGACAAGATACCCAGTAGACATCTGCCTTACGTTGAGACGAGTAAAGTCTCGGTAGACATCCACATTTTGTAAGCTGAGAGGTGGACCATAAGGCCATCAGAGGAGCGAGGACAGATAGATGAGGACTGAGAAATTGTAGATTTGCATCCTTATATCAACGCACAGAGATAGACTGTGAATAGAACAATTGCTAGTTCCTGACTACGTGAATAGAACCCTGGGTAAAATTTTGTGCTAGAGTAAGTCATGTGCTAATTGCATGAACCTCAAGAAGTAATCATAGTCAGTTAGAGAAGTGATGATAACAAACTTCTGGAGAGACATTACCATTAGTTAATATTTGCTCGCCTCACAACGCGTGTTTGGAAAAACCAGAAATTCACTATTAAAACCAAGGACATGGTATACAATGCATGTGTTGTAAACACACTTCTATATGGCAGCGAGACTTGGACAATTTATGCCAATCAAGAGCACATGCTTAACAACACCCACCTACGAAGCCTGCGATCCATTCTTGGAATTACATGGAGGGACAGAAGGACAAATACAGAGGCCCACTCTTGCACTGATCGCCCACGCATGTACACTCTACTTAGGCAGCGAAGACTACGATGGCTTGGTCATGTTCGTCGCGAAGAAAATGGCCACATTCCCAAAGATATTTTCTAGGGACAGTTGGCGAATGGCACGAGAACAGCCGACCACATACTACTAATACTACTACTAATACTACTACTACTACTACTACTACTACTACTACTACTAATACTACTGCTACTACTACTAATACTAGATAGAGAGAATTGTCAATTATCTGTATATAATATAAATAGAGACGTAGAGATAGATAGACAGAGAGAGGCGGACGGGGAGAGCGAGAAAGAATTGGCAGTTATCTGTCAGCTTTAAATAATGATAGACATATAAAACAAGACATAGAACTGTGAATTATATGTATGGTTTAAATGGAGAGAGAGAGAGAGAGAGATAGAGAGAGAGAGAGAGAGAGAGATAGAAAGACAGAGAGAATTGTCAATTGTTTTGTAAAGGCTTTTTTTGTTAGCTATGTATTCTCATTCCTTGACAAATGGATCATAATGATGAATAAGGTACACCAGCAAATGATCAATGAAATAACACAATGAATGAACACTGAATGCATACGATGAGTGAACGCTGAATGAATACAGGGAGTGAACAATGAAATAACACAATGTGTAAACAATGAATGAACACAATGAGGGAACAATGAATGAACACAATGAGGGAAAAATGAATGACCACAATGAGGGAACAATGAATCAACACAATGATGGAACAATGAAAAGAACACAATTAGGGAACAATGAATGAACACAATGAGGGGACGATGAATGAACACAATAAGGGAACAATAAATGAACACAATGAGGGAAAAATGAAGGAACGCAATGATGGGACGATGAAAGAACACAATGACGGAACAAGGAATGAATACAATTAGGGAACAATGAATGAACACAATGAGGGAACAATGAATGAACACAATGAGGGAACGATGTCTCAATACAATGAGGGAACAATGAATGAACACAATGAGGGAACAATGAATGAACACAATGAGGGAACAATAAATGAATACAATGAGGGAACAATGAATGAACACAATGAGGGGACGATGAATGAACACAATGAGGGAACGATGTCTCAATACAATGAGGGAACAATGAATGAACACAATGAAGGAACAATGAATGAACACAATTAGGGAATAATGAATGAACACAATGAGGGGACGATGAATGAACACAATGAGGGAACAATGAATGAACAGAATGATGGGACTATGAATGAACACAATGAGGGGACGATGAAGGAACACAGTGAGGGAACAATGAATAAACACAATGAGGGGACAATGAATGAACACAATGAGAGAACAATGAATGAACACAATGAGGGAACAATGAATGAACACAATGAAGGAACAATGAATGAACACAATGAGGGAACAATTAATGAACACAATGAGAGAACAATAAATGAACACAATGATGGAACAATGAATGAACACAATGAGGGAACAATGAATAAACACAATGAGGGAACAATGAATGAACATTAAGTCATCAAAGAATCACCAATAAGCGATCAAGGAATCATTAATGTCTCTAATGTGTCACATACTAATCTTCAAAGAGTCCGCAATACTGGTTTGTTCTACTTACCGGTAACTCTCCTTGACTCCACCATTATCAGCCACGCTTTCGCCTTGCAGGTTGATACCATTTAGCTGCAATTATATGGGAGTTATCATGTGCAAGTTATCAAATTGATATATGCATCGGCCCACCTCCTTATACGGCTGGATATCAGTGACGAAAAATGTTGGTTTTATTTTTGATGCCGATGATGCAGTAGTGAAGACCCCATACAGCGACTCATAGATGGCTGCGTGTGATTCAGCTGCCTGTTCTCGAGCCATTCGCCAACTGTCCATATAGGATATCTATAGGGATGCGGCCATTTTCCATGCGACGAACATGGCCAAGTCATGGGATCCTACAACATCACAGACTAGCAACAACTTACACAAGATGTAACAACAAACCAGCTCCTGCCCCTGACACCTTACCTAAATCCAACAACATTACCGACTTGCAACAACTTACACAACACTTGACACTAGACAGTAAATTTCAACTCTTTCTCTTAAACATGTTGTTGAAAAAATGATGATTGGTTTTCTTTCCACAGGGGAAGCATATGCACCATATGTTAATGGTATCTTTAGATGGAGCTTATATTACAGTATTCCAGTGGTGGTTTCAACAGCAGTAATTCAGCATATTGAAGCTGCCAGTGCTATTTGCAGTCCTATACTGACGTCTTTTACAGCATACTTGGAAGGTTACAGTGGCCGTGTTCTTCACTCTTGACACAAATCGGGTGGTAGAGTTTCTTCTTCTTCTGCATCGATCAACTGATACTAAGCTTCTAGTCCAGTGAGGTTCTTCGCCGGTCTTCCACAGCTTTTCAAGCATGGTCGCTATCCAGGCCTAATTGCTTCTCTTTGGTCTGCATAGATAGGCATTCTTGCAGAATATGTTCTAGTGTTGGTTGGGTGCTCCACAATCTCACGTGGCGGTGTCTCTGAGACCCATTCTGTGGAGGTGGGTCTTGAGTCTGCATTGTACCTTTATGAATCTGAAGATCTCTGCCAAGTGATGGTAGGACAATTTATTGGACACAATTACATTGAAATTAATATAAAAGTCAAAAAAATTACCCTTACAGTCATATTTATATCCTTCACATAGAAATTCGAGTTCTGATCCACAATACACTGCGTCCTTTGGAGGAAGTTGTCGCGATCGAACTTTTGCCACCAGTTTCTGAGGTTACCATATGCGTCATATTGACTACCTGTAAGATTGGATAACTGGTTGAGAGCGCGACAGACAAAGGTTCGTTAATGATTAATAAATGTCATGCAAATGTATACGAAACATTAATTCTGCGGTCATTTTCGACAATCAGTCATTTTAATGGAAGCTAAGAGATGAGTAAATGGTAGACATGAAGAGCGAAATTGGATCGTGAGTGGTTTGTGTTTAATACATGTGCAGAAAATATGGCGCCGTAACCGCTGCCGATCTACGTTGCTCTACAGTTTTAGTTCATGATAGATGCCGCCAGCCCATGGATTTTCCTGAAAGTCTCACCAGTTGATGACTTACACTTGTATTTACGAAAACGTGTTGCAGTTTTCTTTCATTTGGACTGGTTAATTCGTTCGTTTATGTGTGATTTCTTCCGTCCGATAATCCTGGAATGGAGATCGGCTATATGCATAGCACTGCGCTTAAACCTGTATCTTAATTCACGGTCTAGTTCACACAGCTGAACTTCACGAGGTTGGCGAGTTTTTTCTTTGCTGCAAACAGTGTCGGTTTTGGTTGTGAAATTTAGACACGACTATAATGGACTAACAACAGCCGGGGAGAGATGCCCTACTCAATCACGCTGAGCAATGTCCCTACGACCTATCACAGTTATAAGAAAGGCACGACACACAACGTTAGATGTCATCCCCTCATCCGCTACCTTGCGAGATATCTGTTTACGGGAAATGCTTCGGAAGTAAACCCTTAGGTAAAGTTGCATCCTGTGATATCTTAAGTCGTCTCGATAAATATATTGTCACTGGTCAAAGGTATCTCAGGACCAGAGTGTGAGGTTTACAAAAGGCCCAGTTTCTTCCTCAATTTAATCTAAATTACCGCCCGAGTAACTCATTTCAATGGACACAGCAAGAGAAAAGACTGAACAAAGAGAGTGGTCTTGATCACATGCGATGGACGAACCTATGTCTGACTAGAGTCTACGTTAGGTTAGGATAACTGTTTGAAAGGTTGACCAACATAACAATGTCCCCTGGTCAGCTTCCCCTGACCTTAAAATGGCGGATGGCTTGACAGAACAGAGAAGTGTGTATCCCTATATCAGCGAGAGACACTAACAATTATATTAAAACTGGGGTAGTCCTTAGTTATTTAACACTTGCGACTGTAGGATATAGTCCGAGATCAATCCCGGCAAATTAATACACTCTTGTATCTTTTTTCTAATCTGCAATATACATGCACCTAATTAGTTAGTTGACAATCGCGAGCGGTTTTGTCTTGATGATGTAACTTGCGCTGTTTTTCGATTATAGTGAGGACGAAACTGCGCTGGTCATAAACCTCACTCTCTGGTCCCGAACTGCCTTGTACCAGTGACAATATATAAGTGAAGACAACTGGTGGTAATTCAGGAAGCAGATACTCTGGTCCTACTTCGCTTAAGACCAGGATTCGCTTTAAACTTGCGGGACTCGATCGCCCACCGTTTTAATTCATCGGTTTGTGAGGCAAATACCTTACCTCTCGATCACATCACTCACCATGTGATCCCTGTTTCATAAATATGTTCCTAACTGGGTAGAGCCCAATCTCTCCAAGACGATGTCACAGTCCATTATTGTTGGCCTGTGTGTACATTTCCCAACCCCGCCCCCGCCAACCCCTCCCCCACCCCCACAACAGCGGCACTGTCAGAAAACAGGTCATGGGCCGTACATCTCGTCAAGTTTAGCCGTGTGGACTAGCCGTGGAAAAACGACACATGGCAACCGAAATACTATTGCAAATATCATAAGAATATTTCAGGATAATCGACAGAAAAAATACAACGCAATAAACTAACTAACAAATCCAAATGGAAAATCATAACACATACTGTATAAGTCGTCAACTAGTTTTCTAAAAAACTAGTTTTTAGAATTTAAATAAAATGTGTGGCCTGGCCGCATTCACATTGGACTGAAACACGAGAACAAGACTAGACGGCGGCCGGTAGCCGTCATCTTGGTGGGACTTGATCTTGCCCCTAAATTCGATAGTTCTTATGTTGTGTTTATTCTGAGCAACATAACAAAATACAATTGTCAAAAAATGTTTCTACTTGAGTTAAATTGGTCATTTGCAATAATATATGCGACAAAGGTGCTTAGAGGTACGCGCCATTGGAGCTTGTCTAATCGATGTAATGATGGCTGCTGAGCTGTTGCATTGATATTCTGGTGCCAGTTATGCATCACATATTATCACATTATACCATGATCTGCTGCGTGAATCTGACATATGTGCCGTATGCGAGGAGGCCGACAATATTATCTTTCAGTCCTGATCTTTACAACGTTGCACCAATCTAGGGCTAAGGCTTTGGTCAGCCTATCTCGCCATCTCATAGGTGGACGTGTACAGGTGTATGACCACCAACACGTTGTAAAGGAATCCTTGAATGACCATGGCATTGGAAGTGTATTCTCAGGCCGTGGTGCTCTTCATCTCTAGGGGTGGTGGCTTAATGAAGTTAAATGAAAACCAAGACAAGCATTATCAACATTGCAATCGCCGATGTCACTGGAATAAGAGTAAAGGGCCAAGGCAAACAGGATGTCTCAGACGCATGCCTGCTGCACTATGTAGTCCATTCGCACAGAAATAACTTGGGTCTATTCATAAGAACCGCACTCAGAGACAGTATAGTATCCTGGTACGACATCTCGGACATGCTCCTCTGGGTATGATTGAAACATAAACAGGCACATCTCGCAATAATAGTCTCGTAAGCCTCTACAGACAATGATCAACTCCAGGTAATGGACTACTATCAAGATCTGACCGGTGCTTCAGCTACAGTTTCTCCTTCCGATTAATTCATCATACGCGGCGATTTTAACTCACTTTCATGGTCCCAGAGTAGTGTATAAGAATCGGTCCTGGGCAATGAAAATGCAAATAACAACTAAGGCAGGCCCTGCCCTTCTGCGCCACCTACATTCTAAAGATCACCGGCCCATGGTACCGCCGCTTAGACATCTCCGTCTCTCATGGATCTCCAACAACCGAAGGACTATGAAAGAACTCGCCCACATCCTTATGAAAAGTCTCAATCGGGTGGCTTCCTGTCGCGTCTTCAGCGGTGCGGAAGCCCATGCTAAAATTGACCATCTCTTGCTGATGATCACGTACTCCATCAGCTCATATGCCCATCCAAAACCTGTGCCGACCCCAAGGTACAATATCCAGTTTCACAAGGAAACCCAAGCGTAATCGATAAATACGCCGAGGATGTCAGGGGAAACCTAGCTGCAGCGGTGCCCGTACCTTATGACCAAGAGGCAGCATAGGCAGTAACAAGGAAAGCCACATGTCAGGCCGCTGAGCTAATCACCGGCCCAAGAACCATAAAGCGTCAGCAATCGTTTCCAGATGCCTAGTATGACATCATACTCCAAAAGAACACAGCCAGACTTCGCAAAGACCACACCGGACGACGATGGCTGAAAGGCCAATTCTTCGCGGCGGATACGGCAGACAAGGAACGCTTTCTAAACGAAATTGTTGAGGACGTCGAAGCTGGTCTCACATCTTACGGCCTCAGATCCTCTTATCAGGCTATAAGGCTCCTCCACTATGGAAGCAAGCAGAACGGAAAAAAGCATATTCATCAATACGTCTGACGGTTCCCTGTGCTTGTCGTTCTAGAAAGTAGCGAAAGGTGGAAGGGACCCTACACGCATGCTCTTAACCACCCACCATCATCGACATGACCTGTCTGTGTGCTGAATATCGGGATCCTCCCCAGCTACAAAAACTAACATTGCCCCCCCCCCCCCCTCTACTATAGCTGAAGTCCTTGCCATTATCCCGAAACTCAGAGATGAACGTCACATACCGCCCGAGCGAGATGTTGAACAACGCCATCGACCCGATCAGCTCTGTCCTCCATCACGTATTCCGCAAGTATGGAGGATGAGACAGTTCACGGTTGACTAGCGCGATGGAATCGTCGTCTCCCTGTACACAGGCAAGTGGAGTCACAAAGACTGCAGTAAGCACATGCATGTAACACTACTCTCAGTTCTGGGGAAGGTGCTTGCTCACGTGCTATTGGTCAGAAGCAAGCCACTCTTTAGCACAAAGCGCCTCCCACAAAAGTCTGGCATCATCCCGGCCGTTCTACAACAGACGCTGTTCTTAATCGACTCCTCCTCGCTGAACTGAACCGAATAGTGTCATGTGCGATGCATACGTGTACTTGAAGTCTGCCTACGACTCGGGTGATCGGCGGGTTCTATGGAAAGTCCTCCAGGGAATAGGCGCCCCAGCCCCCACCCTGTTAAGCCTGATCTAGGAGCTACACGATGACACCGTTGCCAGAATTCGACTGGGTGACACTCTTTCTGACAGATTCCCCACGACGTCTAGTGACAGACAGGGATGTGTTCTTGTCCTGACTATTCTGCAGGGCCATTGACTGGCTGCCTCAGTGCGCACTAATATGGTATGGCTATTGTACAATCTTCTTCTTCTTCTTCTTCGTTCATTCTCAAACTCCCACTACCAAACCCTGAAAAGGTAAGTAGCAGAAAGTAGTCTAGCAAACGGAATGCGTTGTGTTGTAGTTTACAGCTTAGCTGCGATATTTGCACCTTTCGGTCCAACACATCCGACTTCAGCAACCATTTTTTGAGTACCAGGTTAGCATTCCCTTTTCGATCCCTCCTCTTTAGCAGTCTGCCCTGCTGCAGCCTGTTATCCAGGATCACCGCGTGGATGTATAGAAGGGTCTTGTCAGCTGTGATTCGCTGGCCCTGACGGTAGCAGTCAGCTATGGGTCGCTGACCACTGCAGCTCGTGCGCTTCTCAGCATCTTGATCCCTATTGATCAACCGACTTTCACTGATCTCGCCTACGCGGAAAACATTGTCCTGTTCGGCACAGATTGCTGCAGCGCTATATACTATGCAGTGAATCGCCCTCTCTAGGCCTGTCAATATCCTGGGCCAAGACGAACGTTCAGAACTTCGTTTTCGACACAGCACCACAGGGTATCGAAACCAAAGGTCGCACTGCGGAGGGCACAGGTGAATTCATCTATCTCGGTAGCATGATATGATCTGACGGGCGCAGACGCCCCGATATGTCAAGGCGGATCGGGCTAGCTGCGTCTTCTATGCACGACCTTCGACGTGTGTGGAGAAATGGCAATACCCCCCTTCAGACAAAAATCCGGATCTAGCAGTTCTGCGTTGTTCTTGCTCTACGGCTCCAAAACCTGGACATTACTGAAACACGATATGTCGAGACTAGAGGCGACCAGTGACGTATCCTTGGCATCTGATGGCATGACTACATCCGCAACGTGAAGGTCTGCGCCAAAACAGGCATTTTCCCAATCTCAGAAAACTTGACCGCCACTGAGTTTCTTTGTTCAGTCATGTTGTACGACTGGACCAGGTTCCAATCACACGAGATTCTACACAAGTCGATCCTCAGGGCCAAAAGACATTCCCCGACGGAATGGAGGCGCAGAAGAGGCCGTCCCCGTACGGTATGGCTCCAGCAGATATCAACCTCCGCCTTGGACAAGGCCTAGAACCACGCTGTAGCAGTGGGCCATGGGTGTAGCTGACCGACTCAACGGGACTCACCTAAGCGAATATTATTATTAAGGCAAGCGTGCCCTAATATCCATAACGGATTGTGCATAACTGTGGTTCAATAGGACATAACATCATCAAAACCAGAAACAATCTCAGAATCCTAGTTTAAAATAACGATATTTAAGTTTACAAACAATAAGAAAGTCTAATTACACGATTAGAAGGATCACACACAAACAGAAGAGACACTGGGGAAAGGTAGATAGAACACGTATCTCACCCTGGTCGTCAAATCCATGCGTAATTTCGTGTCCAATAAGCGTGCCTATTGCGCCATAGTTCACGGAGCTGAAGACAATGATAAGAGAAAGGGTTCAGACACAATCAATGACTGCACTTAGTAACTCCTCTTGTATCATAAGGACTAGTTGGATTCTTTGCATTTAAATGGGACTTGCAGTTTCTACACGATAGTGTAACGAGCCGCATGCCTCCCCCCCCCCCCCCCCTCCCCACGACCCTCAATTTTGTGGCATTAATAGTACTATAATTATTGTTATAGTTGTCGTTATTATAATTAGTATCATTGTCATTGCTATTGGCAATTATATTGTTTAACTATTTTCACCATTATCAATATAATAAGTATGAATAGTATCAGTAATATTATAATTATTATTACTATTATTATTATTAGTGTAATTAAACCCGTTACTCAACTTAACAGAACATATGCACAACACTTTATTTGGATTTAACTTATCCAACTTATAAGGAATCTGGATCCATTAGTTGCAGTGTAGATTTATTGACAGTTGTGTTTACTCAAATGCTATTGCAAGCCCCATTGCAGACTTAATTTGTTTAGCCCCAGTAGCTCAGACTTTGAGCCCCAACATATATGTTATATGAGGTACCTTTCAGAAAGCTGGCTAAACAATATAAGTATCTCAAATCGAAAGTTCCTCAAATGGAAGCTGTTACCTATTATTTTAACTACGTCTTAGCCCTTTCTTATCCCGGTGTCACCAGGATGGTCTACTGTAAATGAACACATTCAAAGTATGGTCGGCACTACATCTTGTCCAGATAACATTTTCAACAAATATTACGCTGGTTGGGTGATCTCTTTGGAATGACCCTCATCAACTGTTCCGGATGGCAAACAATGCTGGTAGATCTGACTATATCGCTATAGAGTGGTTGTGAGGCAGGTGGAAAGATGGCATTAGAGGGATTGTGTAGCAACACAGACTCACATTGACCGATTCAACAAACTTGGCACAGGGCAGACCATTTAAAATCCCCGAAACGTCCAATGGCACAACATGACAAAAAAATGACTAACCAACCAACCAGCCAACCAATTGACTAACTAACTAGGTAAGTAACTAACTAACTATCTAACGAACTAACCGAACAACAAACTAACTGATTAACTAATTAAATATTGATTTGTGTGAGTTTTTGTTTATTTTCTTCGACAACGGCTTAAATAAATCGCAAGAAAGATCTACTAGGTTATAGGGGCAACATAGCGAAACAGTTGGTACCACAGCTCACAATCAAAACTTGCTGGGTTCGGATGTTGTAAACATTAAGGTTGTTACCCAGTCAGAAGTCGGTTGCGCTGGGCTTTTAGGTGCAACGCTCACGACATTATGTTGCCGTCACACTAGCAACACAATAGCGAAGCCTATACAAATTATATTGAGCAACGAGTAAGCAATCAAGTGAGCGTACGCACGCACGCACGCGCGCACACACACCCACAAACACACCCACAAACACACACACACACACAAAATAAAAAAAACAATGACATATTTCGAATGGATACACCACGAAATGTGACTCACGAATTGATGTGACACAGACTAAGGGGAATAATCAGTATTTATTTTTTTACGCGTGAATCGAGTCTCAATTGGCAAATACAAACGACTTCAGGACTATTGTTTATGGAGTTACTTCATATCGGTGTACCCGCCATGATATTTCGTGAATCTGAACACAATACATTTTGGGTTGCAAGTCTCACCACTATTAAATTTGTCCCGCCACACGCAAGATAATTAAATGTGTATTACAACATATACTGAATAATACATGGAAATCCAAGGAAATACGAAGATATGGTGGTAAGAAGACGCATGGGTACGGAGTCAATAGCTATTAGAGGAGCTGTAGATGAAACGCAAGGATAGGACACACTCTACGAATATCATTAACAAAATCGGCTAGATACACTCTGGCATTGAATTAACAGAGGCAGATAAAGAGAGATACACCATGAAACATATGGAAAAGAAACTGTAAAATTGAACGTCGGTCTTTGGGCTTCAACTGGGGGGAGACAGAAAGAGAGGAAGGTTATCAATAGCATATGCCCCGAAATAAGTGTAATAGTTGTTGTTTTCCATTTGGACTTGTAACATCTTTCGTTTTTTTGTGTTTTCTTCCATCCGATTATCCTGGTCTAGACATCAGCTTAAACCTGTGTAGTATTTACCTGTCTAGTTCAAACTGCTGAACTTCACGAGATTGGCGTCATTCGTCCTAGCTGCAAACAGTGTCGTTTTTGGTGTATGAAATTCAGACACCACTATACAGGACTAGAATATAGCCTGGAGAGATGCCAAAGTCCGTCACACGCTAAGTGATGTCGCTACGACCTTTTGTGGTTTTGAAAAGGCACGACACACATCGTTAGATGTCACCCCCTCTCCCCCCCCCCTCACCCATGCCCTTCGCTGTCTTGCGGAATACCTGTTTACTGGAAAGGCTTCGATAGTAAACCCTGAGAAAAAATCTGCATTCTATGGTATCTTCAGTCGTCTCAATAAATATCTTGCAACTGACTAGGACCAGAGAGTGAGGTTGACAAATGGCGCAATTTCTTCCTCACTTTTCCAAATCACAGCGCGTCACCAATTTCAGCGGTCACAGCGAGATAAAAGACTGTTCCCCCGGCTGAACAAAGAGTGTGGTCTTCATCACATGTGATGGACGAACATCATACATTGAAATGAGTGATAGGTATTGGTGATGGTATGCAGATCCATTAGCTGCCATGCATATCTATACAAGTCTGAAGATGTCACCAACTCGGTTAGCGACGGGCAACTGATGCTAATACTACTGCGTAAACAAATGGACAATTCACAAAACAGTTTTTAAAAATTGATAATTCTAAAGTGTGGATATCTAGAGGGATGGGTACCTTGTCATTGACATACAAGAACAAAACAATAAGTAAGTCCTGATGAAATTAGGGGTTCAAAGACAATTCATGAATGAAATCCAAGAACAAACTACGATATTGAATGCCTCTTAGTCCTGCCTAGAAATGGACTGTTTTCATGTCCGCCTCTCTAACAAGGTGGTAGATCGACGTGATCCACGTAGTAGTGAGGGGTACGCATATGAAACCAAACATAGCACAAGTGGCTGGAGAACCTCGGTCTACCTTCATCAGCACGCTCAAGATGCGTGGAAAGCTACTGCAACCCGCCACTTATCCCGTCTATTTCAGGGCGCACAAAAAAGTAAACATACTCTTTGTGGGCATTACACAACAACAGCTACACGAATTTTGTGTTCGCCATAAATAATAATGGCTGGAGAGAAAGATGACAAACGTGTTAGAGGCAAGCCGCGATAAAAGTTGGGAGATAAGATGACAAGAAGGATGGGGAAAACGCTGGCAGAATGTACCGTCAATATAAGAGAGTTTGAACTTAGGACATTCACTGCAGCCATCCTTCGCTCTGAAGAGATAATACCAACACATAACGGAATGTGGATTAGCATTCTAGCAATGGCGTTGGAGATAAAATAGTGTCATTTCTGACTTAAATAATTCCGTTTTAGGAAGAATTCCTGTAACTATAGTTTTGATTTTAGTTTAGCTTAGTTAATTATTTTCATGTTTTTGTTTATCCTGTCCCAGATGAAGGCTAATTTAGGTTGACAATTGGTATACTACTTGTTCAGTCAAGGTAAAGAAAGTCCAAGTACAGATACTGCCGTCGAGACTGAAGATGCTGCTTTGTGACATTAACGTTTTCTTAAGGTAGGTCGGCAAGTTTAATTTCTTGCAATCTCAAATCATGTACCCATTCACAGCTAGGTTAACTTGAACGTTCGGATAACAAGAATCGAACTTGATACCTTTACAGTAAGACGGTAGAGCTTCACCACTCGGCTACTCAGATGCACTAAAATCGTTGTCGTATTTCAGTCATTACTAAAACATATTTGATCATTATTGTAGTTTATGTTCATGATGGAGAGTGTTTGGATGTAGTTTGTAGGTGGTTTGTTTCCTTTAACTTACTCTTGGAATATTTGGGAGAAAAATAGCGACTTAAGAATGCCAGCCGGGAAAACTGAAATAGACACCAGTGGTTACATTTGGTTAAACATATATACTATACACAGGTAACATAGAAGATTTGCAGATAGATGGATGGATGTATTGATTGATGAATGGATGAACGCATGGATGGATGTATGGATTGATGTATGGATGGATATATGGATGGATAAATGGATGGATGTATGGATGGATGTATGGATGGATAGATGGATGGATATATGTATGGATGGATATATGGATGGATGTATGGATGGATGTATGGATGGATGTATGGACAGATGTATGGATGTAGGGATAGGTGGATGTATGCATGGATGGATGAATGCATTGATGTATGTATGGATGTAAGCGTTGATGTATGGATGTGTGGATGGTTGGCTGGACGCATGATTTGACAGTGAGATGCAGTTGGATGAAAGGATAGATGAATGGGCATTTGAATGTATTGGTGGATGTATGAAATCCTCAATGGATAGATTGTGAATGGATTTTGTGATGAATCTGGATGAAATGAAATATGAATATGTAAATGCGAGTGTGGATGAATGTATGAATTGACGCATGTAAACATGAATGGATGGATAGATGGACGGGTGGTTTGATGGTTCGATGAGTTTGATAGAAAGATTATATACATTATCATTTAGTTTTATTGAAAAATCGACACACATTCACATATCTATTTAGCAATATGGATACAGTAAGATCTTCGGATAAAGATTTCAACATAAGCATATAGTAGATGAGCTTGTAAACATATTAGAGAAAACAAAATTATGTCCAACAAAATAAATTACATTGTTTAGCTCTAGCTATCCAACAAATTGGCCATGCCATTTCTTGGCGACGAAAAGCAGCTTGATATTCCTTCAACACAATTCAGACAATTCGCCAAGAGTTGAAAAACGCCACGACAATTGGACACTCTTTTAATATCAAGGGTATTATAGTAATGATTTATGGAAGCGAAGAGTTAATAGCACAAATGTGATGCCGAGAAGCAATGAGTCAGTGAGAGAGCAGTCGGACGACAAGTACTAAGATTGTTGAAGAGGGATAAGCTCAAAAACAAGGAAATTCAACATCAAACTTTGTTTTGGGGACGTTGTAGAAGCCGCGATATCAAGCAAACATCGCTTAGCTGGACATGTAGTACGCATGTCTGACAGCAGATGGACACGAACAACAACGCGTTGGAAGCCCTATGCATGTACACGACCAAGGGACCGACCGAATATACGATTGCTGGATGAACTAACCAAATGCATGGGTCCACACATTGGTTCAGCATTGCCAAAGATCGGATAGCATACATAATATTGTAAAGCCCATTCTATTGTATGACTCTGAAACATAGAGAGCAATTAACTAGATTTGCAAAAAAGTGTCATGCTTTCATAAATTTGTTTTTGCGCTGAATAGAGATATTGAACAGGTATGATAGGATCACTAATGTGGATCTGTTGGATAAAACCACATATATAACATCAGATCACGATGCGTGGGGAGAACATACATTAATGAACCCAATTCATGCATTACATCACAGCTGTTGTTCTCTAGTTTGAGAATGGCGATGTAAGACGTGACCTCAGCGTTGAGATGGATATCTGAGACTTCTTTAACAAGGGCAGTCCTCGTGACAGATGTGTAGGCCGAACTTCAGAAGGTACATAAGGGATGGCTTATGTACGAGTTGAAAGCAGCTGTTGAGGTCTAAAGCCTCCAGCGGTTGACATGGATCTACTGTCCTGGTCATGCTGGTGTTCAGGGAAACGAAAGATCTGACATCTTGGCTTCACAAGCTCCCATCATGGGCACGTTGATGATGGATATGAATGACATGTTGAAACCAATCAATGACCGCCTGTTAGATGAGGACACTCTAGTTGATGAAGCGGAAATCTACAGACTGTATTGATATTAAACGAGGTTAGAGTGTAGAGGGGCGCATGACAGGACGGAGCAAGGGCGTGTTCAACGACTGAGCTACAAGGACCATCGTCATCCATACCCTGCGCCATTTCTTGAGAGAGACGTAGCTCTTATGGGTATGCCTGGAGTGAAGTGACGTCGATTTTTATAAACAACTTTTGTTATACAATCCTCATGGAATGAGAAGCAGAAGGAGACCAAAAATAATAATAAAGAAGAGAGTTATGGACAGCCATACATGAAAACGATCGATGAAGTCGGAGTTTATGGCAAAGAGGCAAAGAGAACTTGGCGTATGGTTGTTGGAGGTCTTTGCTCAACAGGGAGCTCAACATAATCTGATAAACATAGTATTAGATAGGAAAATCAATAGGTATACATATAGATTGACTGTCAGACAGATACGCAGACTGAGTCATCAGAAGGCAAACACTCATTTCGGCAGGCATACATATCGACAGGCAGACAGACAAAAAGACGGACAGTTAAGTAGACTGACTGACAGATTTACAAACAACATGAAATATATATATATATATAGGAAGACGCACAGAAAGTACTATAAACTAATATACAGAAAAGAAGACCGGGCGATGAACAAGATATTAGACAGACATAAAGCGTCAACCTAGCAGATTTCTTCTTCTGTCAACGTCTGCCTCTGAGAGTGTAAGTATCCTTTTGTAAACAGGTTTAATCGAATGTGCAGACATGTTGTTGTCGTTGTTATCCCATAGCTACTGAGCAAGTATGCTCTTGTCAGCTTAATGCCATTTATATACTGATACATGTCTTCTTCAGTTGTTTGACTGCTCCGCTCATCAGAGCAGATTGGCTAAGGAGAAGGGATCAAAAAGAGAAGGCTAACACGGTACCCAGACTGGCTAAGGAGAAGGGATCGAAGAGAGAAGGCTAACACGGTACCCAGACTGGCTAAGGAGAAGGGATCGAAGAGAGAAGGCTAACACGGTACCCACAACCCACAATCCACAACCCACAAGCCACAACCCACGGCATTCCGCTCTTCCGACTATATCCTACTACATGCAAAGCCATTTTCAAGATTTGGTAGCAGAAGTTTGAGAACGAAGAAGAAGATGAAAATGAATAAGACGAAGAAAACGTGTAAGATTCGAACAACAACCGATTCGCGCTCTCGTTCGTTCATTGTTTGATAAGCGATCGAGTTACTTCTCAGCTTACCAATCGACTAACCGACTAGCAGACAGACAGCCATACATACATGTACACAGGCACACATACAGAAAGACCGAGCAACAGAAAACAGCTGACCTATCTCGTTCTCATTCCTGGAATAGTAGGCATTCGCCTCGTATGGAGCCATTAACCATCTGTGGACGAAATACCATACAATATGTAGCGAATAATTAGTGTGTTTAGTCATTTGAACATATAGTCCATTATCTGACAATGTTATCGAGACATTACGACCAAAATAGATACTTCAAAAATAGTTTAAATCTCTTTGTAATACGGCAGTTTTTGGTGCTCAGTGGTGTACATTTCAATCGAAGAGTTCAAGTTTAGATGTGGAATGCTATTTTATGTCCCAAATCTTCTTCTTCTTCTTCTTCTTCTTCTTCTTCTTCTTCTTCTTCTTCTTCTTCTTCTTCTTCTTCTTCTTCTTCCTCCTATTCTTCTTCTCCTTCGTCTTCTTCTTCTTCTTCATCATCTTCTTCTTCTGTCTCCTTCACTATCTTTTTATATCCCTCTTATTGTTGCTTCTCTTCTTCCTCTTTTTTGTTCTTTCTCCTACGCTTTCTTCTTCTGCTTCGTGTTATTCGTCTTTCCGTTCTCTGTCGTCTTCTTCCATTTCTTCTGCTTCCTTTTCTTTTTCTCTCTTTTCAATTGTGTATTTTTATTTTCTTTATTCCTTTCCTTTCTTTTTTTCAATTTCATCTTTTTCTTATTCTCCTTTTTCTTCTGTATATTCTTCTTTGTGTCGACATCCTCTTGCCGTTGTTGTTGCATCTTTGTATTCCTTTTTCTACATTTGTTAAAATTCTTTTTTGTCCTTTTTATTCTTCGTCTTTATCTTCGTTTCTCTTCAATTTGGTCTGGTTTTATTTTTATTTTTCACTTTTCTACTTTTTCTTCAGCGTATTCTTTCTCTACTCCACTTTCTTCTTCTGTTTCTTGTTTTCGTTTCTCTTCTTCTTCTTCTTTTTCTTCTTCTTCTTCTTCTTCTTCTTCTATTTCTTATGTTTCTATTTATTTTTCTTCGTCTTCGTTTTTCTCTTCTTCTTTTTATTCCTTCTCTTAATTCACTTCCTCTACATATGTTTCTGCTACTATGTCTTCCCTTTCTTCAGCTTTTTCTGTTTTTTTTCTGCTTCTTCGTGTTCTTCGTTTGTGTCTACTCTATTATCTGCTTCTTTTTTTACTCATGAATATCCTTCTCCCTCTTCGTCTTTCCCTTCTCCTTCTTCATCTTTTTGTTATTTTTCTGTTCTAATTCTTTTTATTTCTTGTATTGTTCTTGTTCTCAGTGTTAACTGGCTTCTCCAATATCCATGCTACAGACGATAACTAGCATATACATATACAAAGCAGTTACTAGTTTCTAAAGGACTTATCCAGAATTAATCTAACTTAACGTCTTTATACTGGTGTAGAAGTATGTGCAGCGTATGTATACAACCAGTTTGTTTTAAGGGTGGTTTTTACATATGTGAAAGTGCATCTTCAAAGACTCAATAACTAGAGCTAAGTAGACCCGCAGCCAGCTAGGCGTCATCTTCAGCTGCTCTTAACAAACCACATGGGTAAAGGTACAAATAACTTGGGTAAATTTTTAATTTGAATGTTGTCCGGAGAGTGGCCGTTAAGCCTACTCTTTTCGATTTCCAACTTTCAAGAGATTTTTACTGTGCTAGCCGCTGGACACGGGAGTCCGATCTCACTACCCAGAGATCAGGGCAATGTTACCAGAAGATCCACGTAACAAAAATCCTGGTCTTCACTGTGATTCGAACCGGTGACCTATGGCACACGATGCGGACACCTTACCTTGAGAACACTGAGTTCCCTTGATGCTGATGTTGATCATCATTAAAAAAACAGTGCGATCTGGGTTTGTTCCCCAGTTGGTGGACATCTTTTCTGATCGCAAAACAGATCCCAGAGTTCAAAGAGACTAACACATAGGGTACCAGAATCATTTGGGAAAGTAACGCGTCCGGCGTGATGTTCACCATATTACCTATAGTGTGCCGTTAGTCTAGAAATAATGGGCCTAACACCCTGTTTCTAATGAGCTACACTGGCGCCACATTAGATTGTTGTTCTCAAAGAACGTGTCCCGAATTGTCGCTGCTGATGACTTACACAAAGACATCATTCTAAAAGTTGAGTATGTAGCTAGTTTGTTACGGTCAAAGTGTACATTAACGCGCGTTGTAAAGAGTCTTAGACGCCTCTACTGGGTAAGATGCTCTACTGCTGATGTCATCAAAACGTGTCTCTGGATAATCGTCTTCGCATCGTATATCCACTTTCCTCTTGGCCGTCCTCTTGCACGAAAGCCGAACCATCGGGTATTGTAAGTTCGAAGGGGAAGTTAATCAGGTGACATGCTCATGAGATGGCCGAACCAGCGTATATTCTGTCTGGAGATGCATTCGGCACATGGGATGGCACAGACCCTTTTGCGAACATCCTTCTTCTGCAATCTGTATCTTATGGGAACGGCTGGAACCATTCTCAGACATCTACATTCTCATGTAGAGATTTTACTCTCTCGCGGGTTGGGCATGGCCACGTTTGACTCTGGTAGCACAGGGTTGGTAGGAAGATGCTGTGGATCAATCAACTGATGTGTTGCTAGACTAATGTGAGGATGATTGAACAGTGGCGCCAGATTATAAGTCACCCCTGATGCTCTCTGACATCTGGTCTCAATCTCTCTGTCGCACCTGCCGTCTTCTGAAAAAATGCTGCCCAGGTATCTGACTTTCTTAGCCTTCTGGAGAACCACGTTATGAATGCCCAACTTAAGCGGCCCTTGCGTTCAGCCCACCCTCAGAGTTGTAGTCTTAGTCCTGCTGATACACATAGTATTCTGATCGCACGTTGCGTCCAACGTGCCAAAGCCAATTTGGAGTGTCTGTTCGTCTGAATATACAAAGCAATTAGCATCTCCCAAAAAACGTGCCCTAGACTATCGCGATTTATGACCAAATATCAGTTTCTCTGTTCATCATATGTTATGCACTGTTTCCATTAACCGTTGATCGGGAAGTACATCAGTATAAAGCTTCCACCCATTAACAGTTTTGTCTTAAGCATGTTTAAATATAGCGTGGTGCCGTCAGCGCTTACTTACATCATTACTTAGTCACTCATGGTCTACCCTGCGGTGGACGGTTTTCTTATCTGTTTATGTTAGCCTATATATTCTACTCGATGTATTAGTCCAGTGGTCTGGGACCAGGGGTAAATTACTGCAAATGAGGTAAACATTTTAATTTTAGAAGTAATTAAGATTTAACAAAAATACAAATAAAAGTCTACACAACTATTTATACTATTTTAGTTTAGTTGAGTTTAGTTTAGTCGTACAACCAAAATCATTGTACATTGTACATTGTACATAAGTGCTCCATTTTTCTCCATATTTTTTATAATTTTTATGACAATATTTGAACTCTGTAGCACCGGCGAGGATGGCAAAGTAGATTGGGCATAACTTTTCACATCATTAAAATTTTTTCCGGACATCGGCCGTTAAGCAAACTCTTTTCGATGTCCAACTTCCAAAGGATATTAAACCTGCCCGACATTACACACGGGATAAACACACACAAGGGCGTTCGATCTCTACTACCCATAGACCAAAGAAAATACGAGAAAGTCCACGGGAAAATATCCCGGTCTCCATCGTGATTTGAACCCACGACCTCCAGCTTCCGAGACAGACGTCTTTCCTCGAGACCACTCACTTCAACGAATTGTCAACATTTTAGGAAATGACAGTATTTTTTTTTCAATTAAACAATTATGAATCTACTGCAAAATCGAATCGTATATATGTAAAAATGGATCAAATTAAAGTCATTTGAATAATTTAAATTTGTATTTCTGAATTTGCAGGTCCGATGACGCCATGCATCAAATCTGAAACTTGGAGAGACTTCACTGACAACCTGGCTACACATTTAAATAACCTGTGTTGTTCGCATCTATTTTTCGAGAACGTAAAGTGTAAATGTATTGAATACAATGTTCAGTTCTTTAACTCGTTCAACTAATACTGTTATGTTTGATTTTTGTATTACAGGATGTTTTACTTACAATTTTATTTTTTTTAAACAAAGAAACTGAATATTGACTTTGAGAGCTGTGTCCTTTTCAATTTTAAAATTGATTAATTTAACTTGTTTTTGTTTACTATGAAGTCCGTTCTTGGGATAAACATCATTTGGTTGATCAGTCTGCTTGTAGGGTTGTCTGAGCATGTCTCTCCATTTGACCCTATCCTCTGGTTTATCAGTCTCGAGACTGGTTGTAAGATTGTCTGAGTATGTCTTACCATTTGACCCTTTCATATTCCGTTCTATTCATTTCAGCATAGGTGTGTACTTTAATGTCCCTGCATGCCTGTGATGTAAAATGGTATCTTGGTCTCCTGGACCCTCTCGTCCCTTGAAGCTTGCTCTCTGGTATCTTCCGCGGGTCTACTTTGCCCTAGTGTTTTAGTCTATTAAAATGTATTCGCACATCAGTTAATCACACTTCATAATGGAGTAATAAGCTGCTCGAGCATAACCCGCTAAGCAGGAAATCCTCTTCCTGGCTACATCTATGTCATTTCAAAGATGGGACCTACACAGGAGTTTATGCTCCTGTAGAAGTATAAGTCGACGAAGACTAAGAATCTTCTGTAGATCACTATCGTGTCTCTTATTATGACCCAGGGACAATATCCCAACAAAACCCCCTACCCTTGTGTTAGTCAGTCCTAAACTCAACTGCCTGTCTGTAGTCGTTCTTGAATACACTCCAGGTCACAATGTAACTATTCTTTGCTCCAATGTCAGGTAACTGCGCAACACTGTCGAGTGACAGCTGTAACAATAACGATAACATAACATTTACTTACTCGTTTTTATCAACCGGTTTCCGTAGTGATTGTAATGACTCGATGGTCCGTAAATTGTTGTACAGGACACGGTTTTCATAAAAGTTGTCTTCCTGCATTTTATACTGGTGGAGAGGAGACAATTTGCAGGTGAGAAACGTAAGTACAGTAACATTCAGCGGTAAACTTAAATAAACAGACACGGTCAGCCATATAGTAGATATTGCTGTCAGAGATGAGGTCTTCATTGTACTAAGCCACATAAGGAGTGTGGGGGAGGAGATGCCCAGTTGCTTTCCTTGTTGCACATATAAACACTAATAGCCGAAAGAAACGAAATATTAATAACTTTCATGATATATAACTATCAGTACCATCTTTACCCCATTAGCTGAGGTACGTCTAGTGAACGTAGGGGGATGATAAATTCAAGTTTCTTGCACGGACAGCCACGGCATAATGTGCAGTGATGGCTTTAATCTCGTTTCTAATATGAAATGAAACGGGGTTCGAACCCATGCTAGGCGTACCATCACTGCAGATTAGCCGACAAAATAAAGGAAGCAAAGAGATACCTCACTCACATGCATTTGCTACGTTTCTGGCAGGACGTGACGATCCTGAGACAAAGTCACACTGGACTGCCTCTCTTCCTGGATAGTACACACTAGTACATAGTCCTTCATATCATTGCCAAACCCTATAGACACGAGTAGGGAAAACTCGATAGTCCTGCAAGACAACTTCCTAAGAGAGACAACTCTAACCAAAAACAACTGCTGCCTTGCAGTTAGGCTGGGGACAGCCAAAGGTTAAGGAGGGCAACCCTACAGAAACGCCTGTTAAAATCGGATGTACTGAGCGACAGGCTTAACAAAATAAAACAGTGCAACGTAAATATCGCTGTAAACAGCGTACGATGAAGAAGAAGAAGAAGAAGAACCCATGTCACAAGATTTCGAGACATCCACCCTTATAATTTGTAAAGACCTTTCCTTCTTGACGTGTCTGCACATTTCAGCAATATCGTTGTCTTCTGCTTGCTGAAGTTGGAGGTTATGATTTTTTATATATAGTTTTTGGTCATTTCTAAAGTTTGTCAATTTATCGATATCATTCACGGTTTAAGCTTCAGATCATACTTTTAGGGATCCTTTCTAAGTTGATCTAAGCTACCACAGTCAATATTTCACGACCACAAGAAATTTCAGAGGAAAGTGTTTGTGTGATTATTAATAATATTTAAAAAAGAAAGAAGTAAGTGACAACACAAGTTGTGTTCAACATATTACCACAAGTATTTTTGTTTGTTGCAACTTATTTCTATCAAACGGAAATGGCTACATACGCTGTCATGAAAGTTGCAGCTGATGAGAATGCAGAATTTGGAGGCTTTCTCCACTCCCCTGGCACATTGTTGGTAACCGGGGCCCAGGCCTCACAAACTACCATCCCTCTAGTTGCTAGCATCATGATGAGACCATGCGGCGTAGAGAAGGGTGGTGTAGCCGCCATTTATAGGCTGGCGAGCCCAACACAATATTTTATCACCCTGACCACGGCAGCCCACACAAAACACTACGCAAAGCTGCACGAGAGGCATCTCGAATGGTCCGACCCTAAACTGTCTGTGACGATAGATCACCTAGACAGGCTAAGGGATAAAGCCATGGTGCAATGGCTGCCTCCGACATAAACTGAACAGTTGAAAAATAGGCTGGCAGCAGCCATCACTGGAGATCCAGAAGCGGAACTCCAACAAAATACGGCCTCACCATACAAATACCTTCTTCTTTTAAAAAAAAGGAAGACCTCTACCTCACTATGTGGACATCCACTTGACAAGTGGGACAGTCGTCACCATCATGGCCACAGTACCAGGACGGCGAACTGAATGTCCCCACTGCGGCAGCACGGCACACTGGCCAAACAACTGCCCCACCAAACAGGGAGCCTGGCATCGACCATCGTCAGCATCAACACATGAAAAAAAAGCGTCAAAGTCCTCAAAAATCATATCAAAAACAACATCAACACAAGCAGCAACAACAACAAAAGCACCACCGACAGACCCGGAGGCCTTCATCGCGGTGACGAACAAGAGGAGGAGGCACAGGTCTGGGCCAAGCAGCCCCCAGTCCGAGAGAAACCCTCCACAACCCAAATATACACACAGACCAGAAGATTTCCCAGCCCCCACCATCACCCACACAACAACACCAAGGAAAGGAGCGTCGCCACAGCTCCAGGGACACTTGTGAGAGCAAGCGGCCAGCCCTTTTTAGGACAGACGAAGAAGCAACCACGACCATTTGGGGGACCCCTCTAGAACAAAGGGTCCCCCTCCTAGACACACCACCAAAATTGGTGATTGCACTGGACAGCGCCGGTGAGATTTAATCTCACCACTTCACACCAAAACAAAATAATTCAATCACGCACACGAGCGCGATCATGCACACACATACAAAATAAAAACATTAAAATAAATAAATAAATAAATAAATAATTTGTAAATGGCAGAAATTAAAATACTCAGCATCAACATCCGCGGTATGCGCGAGAGGTTGAATAAGCTCATATGCCTCACCAAAAAATACAAACCAGACTTTTTAATGGTCCAGGAAACTAACATACATACAGATCAACATGCAGCACACATTACAACACAACTAGGGATGCAACATTAATGCTTCAGCCTCAGTACACAGCGACTAGGCTCAGGAGTAGCCATTATACAAACATCGGACAGGTGGGAAATAACAAATACAAGCAGGGACAACAAAGGGGACATGCCGACAGTCCAGGTCAGCAACAACACACAAACACATACAATAGTAAATATCCATGCACCAAGCACTTACAGAGACCAACCACTTTTCTACGAAACTTTAGACGACCTACTGACACGTTCATACCAGGGACATAGTATCATTCTGGGTGGAGACTTCAATTGTGTTCTGTCAGACAAAGACGTTTTTGGCAACAACGTCGGAGCGCAGTTACGGAAACTCAGAGGAACGGAAACAAACCAATTGAAAATATTACAAGACATAATACGCACGCACAGTTTAGTTGACACATACAGACACAAATACCCACATGGGACAGAAACCACACAAAAATAGTGGACACCGTAGGGCCGCACGTCTAGACAGAATATACGTGCACTCAGATTTATACACCACACACGCCAAGCATCTGCCAGAAACACTAAACTTTACAGACCACAAGGCAGTCATGGCTACCATCAATACAGCAGAAACAAACACACCACTTAAACGCTCCACGCATTGGAAGTTCACACACTGCTACAAAATAAAGGCTACGTTAACCACATTACACACCTCATCCTAACATACGTTGATGACACACAAACAGAAAACATACAACGTTGGGAAATACTTAAAAACACAATTCGAGAGAGAACAAGGATTCTTGCAACCAAAATACTTAGAGAGAAGATGAGACAGGAAAAAATAATATAAAAAGCCATCCATCTAACGAAACAAATAGACAAATACTCACCACGTATATACACATTACAAGACGAACTAGAAAAATGTCAACACTACATGTTTCAAGGAGCTTTCATGAGAACAAAACTAAACACGATAACACAGGAAATACCAAGTAAACAATACCTAACAATAGAACAGAATGTGCAGAGGAGCAGACAGATAGGAGTAATAGTGGACCTAGAGGGCAACACGCACACAGACACACCAGATATAGCGCGAGCTTTCGAGACATACTACAAAGAACTTTACACAAGCGAAGACACAGGAAAACAGATCCAAGACGTTTTCACAAAATATGCAAGAAAACTCAACAGCGAGGAGAAACTGGGCCTTGACGCTGACATTACACTCACAGACATAACAAATGCAGTAAACAACATGCAAAAAGGCAAGTCACCAGGACCCGATGGGCTCACATCAGAATTCTACCAACACTTCTTCCCCATTTTAGGACCACTCCTACTCAAAGTATATCAAGAAACTTTTAAAAAGAACGAGCTTCCTCCCAGCCAAAATCTGTCCTACATTACACTAATACCAAAGGATAACGCAGACAAAACACAACTTAAAAATCACAGACCCATATCACTTCTAAACGTAGACTACAAAATCTTAACTTAAAACTCTAACAAATAAACTCAAACCATTTATGCCATCACTCATACACGAGGACCAGCAGTGCAGTGTACAAGGCAGAAATATACACCAACACACACATTTTATCAGAGACATTATCAACCTCACACACGAGAAAAACACGAAATCATCAATCCTTTCCCTAGATCAAGAAAAAGCTGTCGATAGGGTATTCCGTCAGTACCTCCATAAAGTCCTGGAGATTTGCAACATAGGAGACCCTTTTAGAAAGTGGATAAAAATCCAATACGCAAAGCCTGAAAGCAAGGTACTGGTAAACCACCAGGTTAGAAGGGCCTTTCGGCTAACGAGATCAGTGAGACAGGGATGTTCCCTCTCCCCATTGCTCTATATCCTTGCCTTAGAGCCCCTATTAGAGAAAATCAGACAAGACAGCTCCATAAAAGGCACACACATACATGGAGCAAAGGAGAAGAAGTTGCTTGCCTACGCAGACGACACCGTCTTCTTTCCCCCAGACTACACATCAATAGAAAACATTCTAAACACTTTTGCACAATTTGGCAAAGACAGTGGGGCAGAAATAAATATTCAAAAATCTACTATAATGGGCATAGGCCAGTGGAAAAACAAAGTAGACTTTCCTTTTGTTCTAAAAATGACAGACTCCATTAAATTGTACGGCATAACCTTCCTATCTGACCCCAACCACATTCACCACGACACATGGACAAATTTAACGACCAAAATAAAAGACATGCTACAAAGATACAGATACAAAACAGCCACAATTTGTTGCCGTAGCATAATAGTAAACACATACATCATCCCCAAATTAATCTACACAGCCACAGTGTTTGAACCCCCACAGCAGACAATCAAAGATATCAACAAACTCATTAGGAGTTTCATTTTCGCAAACACCATACACAGCATAAGCCAACACACACTGGCACAAGACAAAATACTCGAAGGTATCGCACTCCAAAACATACAGACCAAAATACAGTCCCTCCGAATAGGCCATGTCGGGCGGATTGTCAAACATCCAGAACAACACACACTTGCGCACTACTACATTGGCCTCAGTATATCCAAGCTGATACCAATAAATAACGCAACCCCACACTTCTGTGGGACATTACCGCCTTTCTGCCAGTGATGCATAAAAGCCATCCTAGGACACGAACAACTAACACAAGAGAGACAAATCAAATATACAAACATCTAGTCAAGCTACAAGCACCCCCACTACACCTTAGAATAAAAAGAGGTTACAAATATTTTAAAACAGACTACACGAACACGTTCACAAATCTACACAACCCACACATTACACCAAAAGCTAGAGAAGTCGCTTACATACTTTTTTTCAACCTAACTCCCATAAACACAGAAAAACAACGCAAACCCAAATGTCAACTATGTCAGATGAGAGAAAAAGAAACAGAAGACCACATTTTCTACTCGTGCAGTACAGTCATACGCACAAGACAAATTCTACAAGACACAATCGAGACACAAACAAGACAGAAGGTAGACATGTATAAGGCAATAATGTTAAACACTATACCAGACACGACACCAAACATTCAAACACAAATGCTAATTCTGCTATCAGAATACAGACACATCATATGGAGATGTAGAAATGAAGCCTCATATCGCTTCAGAACATACTACCCAGACACTCTACTACACATGTTCATGAGAAAAGCGTTGTCCAGTAGCGACATACACATGCAAATGTTGTACTGGAAATATGTATGTTAAAACATGCTTCATCTTTTTCAATTTCAACTTTCAATTTCAATTTAAACTTAAACTTAAATTTATCTTGCCAAGTCAAACAGGAAAAAAATGTATTAATGGGGAAAAGAGTGAATGAATGTATGCCGTTTTGGGACTATCCCTCATTTTTCTCCCAAAACTCCACAACCAAAAATAACAGTATTTAACTGTTCACAGAGCAGGAAAGTATCAATCTCCCCCTTTCCAACTGAGGGGTGGCTTCTCTGCTGAACTAAATCACTCAAACACTCCCCCAGCGGTCAAATCTTATCTCCTGTCTTTTCAATTCACCAGTTTTATGGTGGTCCTTTCCTCAACCGGTCAGTTCCTTAGTCTGGACTAAAAGGACAATGGACAGGAAATAGGCGCTTTTTTATGGCATAGTGGACTGACAGGAATCCTAGGGTCAGGAATGGTTCTAATGTAGGCCATACATTACTTACCTCCTTGACTACTGTACAAATACACAAAACCTTTATGACTCTATAGCCTTTTTAGAATAATATAATACTTATATATATATACAAATGTGTGTGTATAAGCAAATATGTATGTACGGATATGTACTCATGTTGCATATATGTATGTGGGTACGTAAGTTTATTCATGTACGCATACGTACATATATATGTGTGTATGTACATGTGTACATAAGTGTGCGTGTATGTGTGTATGTGTGTGTATACGTATATATGTATGTATGGAGGGATGGATGGATAGACGGATGAATGTATGTATGTATGTATGTATGTATGTATGTATACATGGGTGTAAGCATGAGTGGGTATATATGCATATACGTATATATGTGTGTGCGCATGTGTATATATATATATATATATATATATATATATATATATGCCTGTGGATATGTGCCTGTAGGTGTGAAAAGATATATGTATATGCAAAATGAATAGGTATGTATCAGCAAGTACGCATATGCATTATTTTATTGTGGCATTCATTTATATGTACATTCATTAATGCTTTCACAACTAAATGTATGTCACCTTTTACCTCACAAAGTGTAACTCCCACCATCTCACGTTTCATCTCATGGGAATTTTCAACTCACTTCATTTCACATCACACAACATTTGGTTTTAAAATTGTGCAATAAAGATTTTTTCACAAAAAAAAAAAAAAAAAAAAAAAAAAAGTTGTCTTCTGCTTGATACAACGTAAGGACATGAGTTGTCATTGTTATTGATGCTGAATGCGACTAATGGATAAGATTACTTTTCTGAGCGGCCTTAAAAAGGCGTCATGGCAGGTTGTAGTTGCTTTTCTCACCTCCAGAGCATTATTGTGAAGCTAGACAGGTGTCATCCTGACGGTTGTGCTATGCTTGTCTCGTCTGCGTGCCGCTTGTTACCATGGCAATCACGTCGTAACCCAACATGGTTAGCTGGGCTGCCATGAAAACAGCCTGAATCCAAGGAAACCTACGTGGAAGTCAGGTGCATGTCTTGCCAGTATATTTGATCACATCCTAACATGTCCGATCAGTATGTTTTGCCTGGCCAGACGTCAGTCTTCTTTCTCCAAGGAAATTGGTTAGGAATGAGTAGTCTTAATAGATGGAGAGAGTACTGCAGAACCATGTATGGAGATAGCACAAAGCGCTCAGTTACAATCCTACCAAAGGATGAGAAAGAACCTGAACCAACATTGGAAGAAGTACGATCTGCAATTAAAAGCCTGAAAAAGGGAAAGTCCCCAGGATGCGATGATATCCCAGCAGAGCTAATACAAGCAGGAGGAGGGGCATGTGCTCGGATCTATCACAAGCTGTGTAAACAGATATGGCACAGTGCAGATTGACCAGAAGCATGGAAGAAGTCAATTTATATTCCCCTCCCCAAAAAAGGCAACCTGAAGCTGTGCACGAACTAACGAACTATCGCACTGATCAGCCATGCAAGCAAGATACTCTTGCGAATCCTATTAAGAAGGATAGAGAAAAGGTTTGAATCTGAAATTCACGTAGTCCAGGCAGGTTTTAGACAGAGGGACCAGGGATCACATATTCAATTTAAGGAGAATCTTTGAAAAATGTAGAGAGTTTAATGTAGACCTGTACACATGTTTCATTGATTACACTAAGGCCTTCGACACGGTACAAAATCAAAATATGTGGAGAATCATGAAGGAAATAGGGTTTCCTTTGCATATAGTCCATCTCATTGAAACATTATACCAAGATCAACAAGCCGCTGTCCGAGTATCTGGGCAAACATCAGATTGGTTTGCAGTACAAAAGGGAGTCCGACAGGGATGTATCCTCTCACCTTATATGTACAACATATATGCGGAATGTATCATGAGAAATATACGAGAAGATGAGAACATTGAAAGTTTCGACCCATTTTCGATTGGGAGGGTACGAGATTCCAGAGTTACGATACGCAGATGACACAGTGATACTATCAAGAAGTGCGAAGGGCTAGAGCAGCTACTTTCAGCCGTTAATGGACATAATGAAGATCAAAATCTGTTCATAAACATAAACAAAACAAAGATAATGACCACTGATAAAACACAATGTCAGCATACATTTACAGTGGGTGGTGAGGAAATACATCAGGTTACACATTTTGAATATATGGGCTCCAGAATTGACAACAATGGTGACTGCTCGAAAGAAATCAGAAGAAGACTAGCTATGGCAATGCAGAGACTGACCAGCCTGAAGAAATTATGACAGGGCACCAATAAAACGATAACTGTAAAAGTCTTGAGAGAGTGTGTTTTTCCTGTGGCAGCTTATGGCTGTGAAGCATGGACGATTACCAAAACTTCTAGACAAAGAATCGAATCCTTCGAGTCAAAATGTTACAGAAAGATCCTCAGAATACCCTGGGCAGAGAAAAGAACAAATGTAGACATTCGGCAAAAGTTGAGCATAGAGGAGAACTGGTTTATCAATTCCTTTTTGGCTAGAAAATGCAAGTACTTTGGTCACATCAAGAGACACAACGGTCTTGAGAGGACGGTGATGGAAGGTATGGTGCCAGGCAAAAGAGGAAGGGGTAGACCAAGAAGACGATGCCACCAAGATATCCAGGAGTGCCTGAGTACGACAGTGGCGGAAGCTGTTGTTTTGACAAGGGAACGAGTTTCTTTCAGACAGACTGTGATGGGAGCGACGTTCTACAAAGGACATGCTACATGATGATGATGAAGTAGATTGGCATGAAACGCGTCATTCTGGTCACTTGTCAAATTTAAGAGTCCACTTGGTCTGTCATCTCAGTAAGGTTAAGGGATGGACAGGGTAACAAGTCCTTGGTTTGATGTGGTGCTCCAGGGAAAATAAGTGAGCTAGTCCCATACCAGACACTGCTTTCGGGGATGAAGTGTTACAGACTTCATTGATTAAGGCCGGGGAGGGAGAGTGGAGCAGTTGCGGTCGAGAGGTAAGGCACTCGCTTCCCAATACGATGAACGGAAATGGCGTAGGTTCGAGCTCTGCAACTTTCAAGCGATCCCTGGAGGAGGTTGTACCAGAACGCATGTAATCTGACTTATCCCCAGCTGTCTCTACATATTGTCTTACCACTGGTCTAAGGTAGTTCGAGACCAGAGTGAGGTTGATGACAGGCGCATGTTTCAGCGTCACTATAATCCCAAAACAGCGGAAGTTACATCATCAAGACAAAACCTTCTGTTGATGTCGCCATCATTGCTTGCGATGAGCAACTAACAGTTTTTATGTTCACAGTCACATCATTACCAGGACAATTGGCCAGTTCCTTTCTTCGCTGCCTTTCCTTCCATAACATTAGGCTATGTAAGTACTCAGTTACAGGTGATAGGAGCCGCATAGTGAATGCTCTGATTGATTAGCATACTATCATTCTCGAGAGACAATGTACTTCACGCTAGACAGGGGGGGGGGGGGCAGTCATTTGTTACCTTTGCTTTCGCCGGAAACTTCTGTATCTGAACGCATTCTGTCTTCCCCTCCCTGCAGACCAACATACACAGTCTGCCTCCAGTCAGGTCTGTCGTCGGCAAGTCCCTTCCAGTTTCAGGTGTTTATATCCAACGTCTTCAGGTCACGCTTGCAAACATCTTCGTAGCTGAGGAAGGGTCTACCTTGTTTACGCCTGTCGTGGTGAGCTCTCCGTAAATGATATCTGTTGGTATACGTCCAACCTCCATTCTACGCACATGACCAACCCACCACAAGCGACTTGGTGAAGGATCTACCACTATGTTAATCAAACGCTCAAAAGACCGAAATTAATTTTATTAACTGTTGGTTATCTGGTATCAGGCTAAATTATGTTATATAGCAGATCACCAATAATTTAGTTTATATGAATGAATGTATGGTTTTAACTAGGTATTTTTGATATAGCTATACGCTGAGCCTGAGAAAGAATGACCTACTGCTGTTGACATTGTGTGTTTACTGTCGTACGACTTTATTCCAATAGATGAGGTAGTTGCTGGGCTTTAGGCTGAAGAATATAGGGCACTTCGTGACTGCTGTCGCCATGTTGTGTGCTGGTTTTGTTTGCTTATTTCACTCCAAACAGAGAAAAACAACATATACCATATCTGGGATTTGATCCGCTGCCTTCCTTATCAAAAGGTATGTATTTAAACCATTCGAAAATGCGCTTCCCATAAGACTCCAACAAGGCGTACCCCAGGGAGGAATCATCTCTCCTACCTTCTTTATCCTGTTCATAAACGACATAGCGCGAAAACTCAAAAATAAAGTATCCAGTGCCCTACACGCTGACGACTTAGCAATGTGGGAGTTATGCAGAAAAAGTACCAACATCTGAAAATAGAATGCAGACAGCACTGGACACTGTTGGAAAATGGGTTACAGATTGGGGATTGCAGATAAACATCTCAAAGACAATTACGACATGCTTCCCACAGTCCATCCATAAGGAAGTAAAACAACTTATTCTAAATGGCAAAGAGCTTGTATAAGAAAATACCCATGTGTATCTCGGAGTTAAAATGGACAAGAGACTCACATGGAGGGAACACATACAGGAGATTAAACAAAAAGCAACCAGAAAACTATCCCTCATTAATAAGTTGGCCGGAACAAGATGGAGTGCAAATAGCAACATCCTCAAAAATGTATACACTGGCACAGTCAGGCCAGTACTTGAATACGGCATGACAGCCTGGACCACAGCATCAAAAACAAACACGGAACGCCTAACCAAAATTAAAAATTCAGGCTTAAGGATAATAACAGGAGGAATGAAGTCTACACAAATCCAGAAAATGGAAACATACACAAATATAAGACCCCTAAATACTAGACGAAAGGAAGGAGTGGACTCTGACGTTCATGATGGAAATATATATGACCAATTGAGCCATTACAGTCTACGATACACTGCATATTTTGTGATGGAAATATCTGTAGCCATTTGAGCCATTAAAGTTTACGATACACTGCATATTTTGAGATGGAAATACACACGATCATTTGAGCCATTAAAATCTACGATACACTACATATTTTGTGATGGAAATATATGTAGCCATTTGAGCCATTAAAGTTTACGATACACTGTATATTTTGTGATGTAAATATGTGTAGCCATTTCAGCCATTAAAGTCTACGATACACTACACATTTTGTGATGGAAATATATTTAGCCATTTGAGCCAATGCAGCCTACGATGCAGCGAATATTTTATTAGAGAAATGTATTATATTACTAGAGCCAAAAAAGTCTACAAAACACCGCTTATTTTATGAGGGAAATGTTTGTTGTCATTTGAGCCAATAGAAGTAAACAGCAGATTGTACATGTTAATTGAGCCATTTATTGTTTGACGCTGAATTGAGGATAAACGCTTAAAACATACCTCCATTTAGTATTTATATAGAAGCCTCTTTCAGTCTTTTCTAACTTTAGGATGATATGACTTGAAGTGATCAACCAACAATATATATTTAGCTTGTATTTTTATCTTTCTTCTTGCGGCGTTGCCTTTTCACTTTTTTGTGTTGCAAGAGTAAGGTGGCCTTTCAGGGTACATCACCACAAAGATAGGTCTGCAGCTTCGTCTTTCTGAGATATCAGACTAATGTCCAGTACTTTATATCACGCTTACACACATCTTTAAACCACAACTGTGGTCGGTCATCTGTTCTTTAGCCATCCCCTAACTGTTCATAGAAGATATTTTTGGGAATTCAACCATCTTCCATGTAACGGATATGGCAAAGACACCGTGTTCTTCGCAGTCTGAAAGCGTACATGCTTGTTAGACTTTTGCGAGAGTGTACCTCTGCATTTGTCACTCTGCCTGTCCATGTCATTCTAAGAACGGCTAGCAGGCGTCGTATATGGACTGTGCTAAGCCCGTTCTCTTGTTTAGCATAAGTTGTCAAATTCACGCTGCTGAATAGGGGTGTGCTGACAACACATACATTGAACAACATGGCCTTTGTTTTAATTGTCAGTTTCTTGATTTTTCCAAACACGCGTTGTAAGGCTAGCAAGTGTAGCAGTAGCATTGCCAATTCGGCTGCCTATTTCTGGGTCTAGAGAGAGCTTGTTGTTGATGAGGAATCCCAAGAATATGAATTGATCCACAGCTTCCAGTTCATGATTTTCAATGGTGAGAATTAACATGGCATCTACTTCCTGTTCCAAGCACATTGTTTTGTTGAGACTTATTGTCAGACCAAAAACCTTTGCAAGCCTGGGATAAGAATCAATCTTTATGTATGCGAATGTTGTACGTGCTATGTTTATAAATACCATTAGTTTCGCCATTCCGAAAATTGCCTGCACTGATGCTCTGCCTCATATCTTGAATGTGCAGTTCGAGACATTTCTTTCATGTCCATCTCAAGCTGCTCTAGCTCTGCCTTCCTCTGGCACGACGCCCTTCTGTTTTTCCTTCTAGTATAGTTTTCAGAGGATTGCAATTATATCATTCTATATGACACACATTTTTAAACTGTCGGAATTTGCCTAAAAACTAACTCACGTTTTCATATTTCTTTTCAATATCTGCGTCCGTGAAATCTGCTCCTGGATATCCGATCGTCCGCTTAATGGTCGACAGCTGGAATATGTAATTCAATCCATTTATTATTTGTATTTATTATTTAGAGAAAAACATTAAACAAAAGTACTAGGACACTATTGAAGCAGATTCTTTCTACATCGATTTCCGTGTTCATCATCAGCCAATCAGATACAGCGATGATTTTAGTGAAAAAAGTAGTCAGCTCAAGACTGCTCATCTCTAAGTACATCTTTCTTTCACGTGGTACAGGTTCAGGTAGCGTGTCTTTATTGCAATTGTGAATATTGACCAGGTATGCACGTTTTGGGCGGGCATACGTCAAGTACCGCAAATGGCTAATGGACATATGCCAAGTACCGAAAGTATCCAATGGACATATGCAAAGTATTGCAAGTGCCCAATGGACATACGTCCAGAGCCACAAGTGTACATCTGACATACAACCAGAGTCACAAGTGTGCAACTAATATACGACTAGAGCTACAAGTGTGCAACTGACATACGACCAGAGCCACAAGTGTGCAACTGACATACGACTAGAATCTAAAATGTTCAACTCATACACGACCAGAGCCACAAGTGTTCAACTGACATACGACCAGATCCTACAATGTTCAATTCATACACGACCAGAGCCACAAGTGTTCAACTGACATTCGACCAGAGCCACACATGTTCATCTGACATACGAACAGAGCTTAAAGTGTTCAATTAATAGAGGAGCAGAGTCACACGTGTTCAACTGAAATACGACCAGAGTCTAAAATGTTGAACTGATATACGAGCAGAGTCGCAACTGTTCAACTGACATACGACCAGTGCCACAAATGTTCATCTGACATACGAACAAAGCTTAAAATGTTCAACTGATACAGGAGCAGAGTCACAAGTGTTCAACTGACATACGACCATAGTCTAAAATGTTCAACTGATATACGAGCAGAGTCACAACTGTTCAACTGACATACGAACAGAGTCTAAAATGTTCAACTGATATACGAGCAGAGCCACAAGTGTTCAACTGATATACGACCAGTACCAGATGTGTTCAACTGACATATAACAAGTGTCAGAAGTGTTCAACTGACATACAACCAGTGTCATACATGTTCAGAGAACGTACGATCAGTTTTAAAAGTGTTCAGCCGACATGCAACCAGTGTCACAAAAGTCCAACTGACATATTCCCAGTTCCACAAATGTTCTATCGACATTCGCCAAGTGTCACAAGTACACTCATTGATCTTTATTTTTTAATTAAAGCATTGCATTATTTACTGATACAATTCATTTTGCTGTTTTGATATAATGTGCCCCAAATATCTACAGACTCAGAGAGACAGACTTAGAATGATAAACTCAGGATCACTGACTTACAATCATCAACTCAAGAACACTGACTCATTAACACAGCAACTAACACATCGATAGTGACAATTTCAGACTTTCCAGTCATGCTCATGTACACATGTAAGAATGCGGGAACATTGTTTTACTTGGGAACAGGAACAAACACGAAACTATACTTATCAAAGACTAGACACACGAACATATTGCAAATAAATACAAAACAAAAAGGTTCATGATTATTAACGTTAAAGATACAGTAGATCCTTTAAAATAAAAATCAACTAATTATGCACGTAACGTTGTTGTGCGTTTCTTGACTCTGTTGTTGCTGTGTTTATCAGGGTGTGCTCTATTGGTAATGCTAATTAGTAGTTTTCGTTTAAATTAATTTGCTGTGATAGTTGCGTTTGATTTCTTTGCTCTGTTATTAGTTAGATATGTTATCATCATGTTGAGAACGTACAGCCTTGCCAGCCGCAGACATAATAATAGTAATAATAATATTAATAATAATCGCTTAGACGTGTATAGCTCGTTGCGTAAAACGGCGACTACTGATTCCAACTGCCAAGGATATGTTCATGCACTGCGTGTCGACCGAAATCCCTACAGACTCCTCTGGTGGCGCCGAGTACTCTGCTGCCTTGGGACTGGGGCAACGAGGAGTATGTGTTAAACCAACGTTTATGGCAGGCTTTTTGTCCGTTTCTAACTCCCTGAGTTTTGTGTTCCGCCCCCGAGACCTCTGAATTGTGTCCACCTCAGTGTGACTCTTGACGTACTGATAATACGAGGTTTGGAGAGGCATCGTGTAACCTCCGGTAAAGGGAGTGGTTGGAGGGACGCGGGAGAAAGGCGGCTTCAGTCCGAGCAGGGAGGCCCTTGAGTAGTAATAACCTGGATTGAATTATGTATGCGGTCAAGCGATCGAAAGCACATACTTCTACATAATAAAGTTCTGTATACCACCTAGTGAAGGGGTTGTGAATTATAATCCGAACAGGAAACATCAAACATCATACAACGACACAAACACCGGAGCGAGACGAGAGCGCAACTATTCAGGCGCAGCCATCTTACCCCTTGTCATAATCATTTTGGCTATAGCATAGCGTGTTTCCATATTGATGGGGGCACAGACGAACTGGGATTAGTCTTGATAACGGCTGACCTACGTTGTCTTACAATTTACCTAGTCCTACATTTGTTGTTTCCGTTTGCCCAATTAATGATAGCAATATTTTAGGCCAATACGTTGCTACATAACAGGTAGTAAAATCTTTAAGACTACATGCCAACCTTGTTTGTATGCCAACCATTATTTTTCTAAGGGTTTACTATACTCTCACATATTTGATATTATGTCATATATAATGTACTGTTTACTATAAAATGTAACATTTAATGATATCTAATCACACATTCGGTTTACTTTCATCTTTCACATTCAACATTCCCTAATCTTTAATATTCGATTACCAATAATCTTTCACATTCAACATTCTCTAAACTCTAATATTCGATATACTATAATCGTTCACATTCAACATTCTCTAATATTCGATTTACTATAATCTTTCACATTCAACATTCTCTAATCTTTAAAACTCGATTCACTATAATCTTTCACATTCAATATTGTCTAATTTCTAATATTTGGTTTGTTATAAAATGTTCCACATTCAATATATAATCTATAATATTCGGTTTACCGTAATCTCTCGTATTTATTTATATAATATATATATATTCAGCTTACAGTAATCTCTCAATGTGTTTTCTATAATCTCTATATTTCTGTTTACTACAATTTCTCACATTCAGTTTACTTTAATATATTATGTTCGATATAATGTAATTTGTCACACTCAGTGTAGTCTCTAAATGTCTCCCAATAGTCTATAATATGCGTTTTATTATAATCCTTAATATTAGATGTTATATAAATTCTCATATTCAGTTTACTTTATACTCTACCATTCATCGTACTATAATCCTTCTTATTCGGTTTTCTATAATCACTCATATTTGATTGTTCAAAATCCTCAAGAACTCTATTCCTTATAATATTTAAGAGAATTGATATATTAAGTTTACCTCAATTTTGCTTGTATCAGATTTAGTTCAATCTTGTGTATCACTATAATCCGTCATATATTTTGTTTGCCATAATCTCTCATAAATTTGGTTTATTATGAGCACTTGTTCTCTCATATGTTCTCATATTATCGGTTTTGCTGTAGCCTCAAATATTTTTAAAATTACTAAATTGATGTTAATGCGCAGAAAGGCATGGTTTATGATAATGTTAAAAAACTCAACCTTTTGGTAGGCTTCCGTTTTGGTTTCCTGTCCCATCCAGGTGTTTTCAGCAATCATTTTGCGGAACTCTTCCTCCAGGTTATCAATCATCTCCTCCATCTGGTTGAGAGTATAAAGAAATGAGTGTTTAGCCACAGCGTAAACGTATATATATATATATATATATATATATAATCAATTAAAAGTGGTAAGGGCCATTTCATGAATTGGGCAACAATGCTACCAGTAATGGAAGTTCTTACTTCTTTTTTCCATTTCAAAAACTGAGTAAAAATTATAATCTTAAATCTAACAAAAGAGATATGGCTAGGACAGGTCACAGAACGGATAGAAATGTACCCAATACATGACTTTAATGAAAATAGACCAATGCATGAAATGCTAATAAAGTACTTCAATTCATGAAATGCCAGGGTTTTGTCAAGTTCATTTAATGGCCAGACATAATTTTACCAAACTCATCCCATAACCATAGATATGTCAAAACTCATGAAATTGTCCGAAATTTAACAACTTTTAAAATTGACAAATAATTGCCAAGTTCATGAAATGTCTGGCCATTTCCGATGGGACCTACATTTAAAAAAAGAGCAGCCATAGAGAAGCAACCACACTTCTACTGATCACGATTGTTTTAGAGATTCATCCAAGTGGTCTTCCTTTTAAAAAAATTTCGAAAGAATGAAATAAAGAAATTGGCGCTTGAGACAATGATACAGAAACAAAAGAAGATGAACACGAGAAAGCAAAGGAAGAAGAAGAAGAAGAAGAGGAAGAAGAAGAAGAAGACGATAAAAAAGAAGAACCAAACAAAAAAGAAAACGCAATAGAAGAACAAGGTGATGTTGAAAAGAAAGATAAAAAAAATGAAAACGAAGAAATGGAAAAAGAATTAATAGAAGAAGAAGAATAAAAAGAAGTAGAGAAAAAGAAGAAAAAGACGAAGAAAGAGAAGAGGAAGAAGAAATAGAAGAAGAAGAAGAAGAAGAAGATTTAGAAGAAGAAGTCGAAGAGGAAGGTGTAAATAGAGAAGAGGTACACAAAAAGAAAACGAAAAAGAAGACAACTAATATGATGAAGAACAAGATAAAGAAGAAGAAAAGGAAGAAGTGGAAAAGAAAAGTGCAGATAGAGAAAATGATGGATAAAAAGAAGAAGAAAAAGGTGAAGAAGAAGAAGAAGAAGAAGAAGAAGAAGAGGAATGTGGAAGAGGAAAGAGTAGATATAGAAGAAGAAACAGACACATAAGAAGCAGAGCAAGAAGAAGATGAAAAAGAAGAAGAAGAATAAGAAGCAAAAGAACAACAACAACAATAATAAGAGGAACAAACAGTTGGAGTAAATTAATGTCATAGACCATGTATCCCAGCGTCTTGTATTGAGGATTATGTATTGGACCTGTTGTTTAATGCAGTGCCCCATTATCTATACAATGATGTCCATAGATTTCGTGGGAAGGCGAGAACTTCTTCAATTTGTTGCTTGTCTCTACGTGCTGTTATTACTTGCAGTCCTTGCCTCTGTACCCTTTCCTTAACCTCATTAGTACATTGCTTTTTTGTTTAGATAGTGAAGCCCTCATGGGTCGTTGACAGGCTGCCAGATAATAGGGGTGAACGCATTCTTGTCATTTGTCCAAATCGCTTCAACCTCTGACTGCATATACGAGGTCGTCAGTAAATATGTCACAAACATATATTTAAAAAAACTAAATAAGATAGAACTTGAAAACAATTTATTATTACACTTACATTGTCCTTTATTTTTAATCAGAATGTCTACCTACATCGATGCCGTTATCATATCGTTTTAAGGACACGCCAATTCGATTCATTTTTTACAAGTCACTCATTTGTCTGAATACCAACCACAAGCACACTATCTAGAAGGTCAGTTGATCAATCATTATGCTGGAGGCTAAACAATGCGAGCACCCTGTGGCAGTTGCTACACTGTATATCGTGTCTCGCCTGTCAGCTCGAATCATCTCCCACCTCTGCATCATATATGTAATCTGAATAGGGCGGGCGACCAGAATATTCTTCATTCATCAATTCATAAGAGGTCAGACTCAAAGAAATTCATCTGCAAATTGAGGTCCAGTACGGTGATGCATGCCTTTCATTCCAGCATGTGCAGGTCTGCAGTATGAAGTTCCAAAACGGAGTGAGTACTGTGCCAGCCTACTCACGACCGGGCCAGGCACACCGATTAGTGACACCAGTGTTTTGTGCAGCTGTTTACAGCCTTGTAAAGGAAATTCGCCAATTGGCTGTGACTCAAAGGATCATCATACTCGACTTTCATTTGTCGATGAATGTCTACAGGTTTCACCCATTTGCTGCTCATAAAACAGATAACAGAACACTGCTTCTCTTTGATACATGTCCATAATGGGACGGCCATCTTTTAACTAAAATTATGACGTCATATTGTTCTTCTGCACTGTTATGTCCGGTACAGGACACTATTAACATCATTAGTAACCATATTAACAAGTTACAATTCAAAGGCATGAATTGTATAATTCATATCCCACTTCTAATGTTTTCAATTGAAGCCATCTCGTTACTCGATAGTATATGCTTGTATATATATATATATATATCAGTCATTCCTGTAAATATCTAGATTGTGAAAGTCTTATCCTGGAGAATCGTTGCATAACATGTCGCGAATTTGCACAAAAGACACGTCTATCCCTAAGCACCGTTATTCATGAACATTTGTATTTTCGGAAGTTTGCTTTCCGCTTCTGAATTTGACCAGCAAAGAAGAGTCCACGCCTGCACTGAACTGAAGGAACTTTATTACATGGAAGGATGTGATAGGTTGGAACACTCCATTACATGTAACGAAACTTGGGCGCAGCATTACATATGATGTAGCATGGGCGCATTATTATACTCCTGAATCGAAATGAGCATCCAAGCAAGCTAAACTTCAATGGCGAACTGTTAAACCTTTGTGTGAAACATGACTTACTTATTTCGAATATTGTTTTCACGCATCGCAAGTCACACACAGGCACGGTATACATGGGGCGATATGCATACATCGTCTCAAACAGTTTTCATTTTATTCTGAATACGCAATCGTCAGTGTGTCACAGATTGCAAGGTGATTCCCAGTTTGAGTATATATACTGACCATCGCGCTGTTGTACTTTACGTTCGTCAGAGTGTGCAACGTACTAAACGCGGCACTTGCCTCAATGAAGTAGTTAATACAAGAAGGCTGCCAGATGTGTTAGTACAGGAAAATATCAAACAAAAGGTAGAAGTAAAATATGAAAGTATGGCAAATAGATGTACAGTGGAGGAACAATGGTAAGATTTCAAGTTGGCTATAACTAATGTTGTGACTAAGGAGTGTGGTAAAACAAGAAAAGGTGGTATTAGACAGAACAAGACGAAATGGTGGAATGAAAGTGTAAAGGCTGCAGTCAAAGACAAAAAAGTGTATTTTAAGAAATGACGGTGATCTCAAAAAGAAGATAACTATACTTCTTATAAGGAGGTTAGACGAAAGGCCAGGATAGTTGTACCCCTAGAGAAAGAATGTAATGGGCAGACTGTGGGGAGGTACTGAGTGATGTATGGGGAGGTACTGAGTGAGATATGGGGAGGTACTGAGTGAGATATGGGGAGGTACTGAGTGAGATATGCGGATGTACTGGGTGAAGTATGGCGAGGTAATGAGTGAATTATGGGGAGGTACTGAGTGAATTATGGGAAGGTACTGAGTGAGAGTGAGATATGGGGAGGTACTGAGTGAGATATGGGGAAGTACTGAGTGAATTATGGGGAGGTACTGAGTGAGATCTGGGGAGGTAATGAGTGAATTATGGGGAGGTACTGAGTGAGATATGGGGAGGTACTGAGTAAATTATGGGGAGGTACTGAGTGAGATATGGGGAGGTACTGAGTGAATTATGGGGAGGTACTGAGTGAGATTTGGGGAGGTACTGAGTGAATTATGGGGAGGTACTGAGTGAGATCTGGGGAGGTACTGAGTGAGCTATGCGGAGGTACTGAGTGAGCTATGGGGAGGCACTGGGTGAGCTATGTGGATGAACTGGGTGAGCTATGGAGAGATACTGGGTGAGCTATGCAGAGGATCAGGGTGAGCTATTGGGAGCTACTGGGTGAGATATGGAGAGGAACAGGGTGAGCTATGTGGAGGTACTAGGTGAGCTATGAGGAGGTACTGAGTGAGCTATGTTCTACATCTCCTGTAGATTTTTACAGAAAAATTAGAGTTCTGTAGTTGGGAGATGAACAATATAGTCTTGACACAGTGGTCAATGACAAAGACGGGCAACCAGTCTATGAACCTGAGAGGATAAGAGACAGATGGGAGGAGCATTTCACAGACTTTCTGGGATCCAGAACACAAGCAGGTGATGAAATAAAATATGTGCAACGTCATCCATTGGCACAAATCCCTGAAAGTATTGAACATAGCGACAGATTAATACTCGAGCAAGCTCTGGGTGTAGACAACATATCAGCAGATGCCATAACGGCTTGTCAAGATGTAGGGGTAATATGACTCACACAGATCTTTAATCAGGCGTAGATTGAAAGAAAAGTACCTACTGATTGACAACAAGCCGTAGCGGTACCTACTTTAAAAAAACAAGGGCAGCAAGAAATATTTCAACTCATAAATGGGCATGTTCTTCCTAAGTCGCGATGGAAACAGTTTTCTCACAGGTCCTTGAGTAACGAATTCGAGCTATTGTGGAGTCACTTCCCCGTACTTCACAATCAGGATTCTGGAAAAACAGTGGATGGAAGGATGCTATGTTCTCACTCTGACAGTTAAGTGAAAAAAACATTATAAGACAATAAGAAACTCCACGTGGTCTTCATTGATCAAGAAAAGGCATTTGACCGGATAAACCGATGTAGACTGGGAGGTAATGAAGGAATATGGTGTGAAGGGTCAAGTACTAGATGACATACGCGTCTTGTAGGTAAACAGTGAAGGTTCAGTACGAATGAATGCAGGTATGACAACTTGGTTCCCAGTTCTGAGTGATGTACGACAGTGATGTGCTCGTTCTTCCCTTTTATTCATAATTTGCATGAATACAATTGCACGGCTAACCGTCACGAAGAGTCCCTCAATGAACTGTTATTTGCTGATGATCAGGTCATCTTTTACCAAAATTGAGAAGACCTAGAACACCACCTCAACTATCTCTATTTTACTCTTAACGAATTTGACATGAAGATCAATACAGACAAGACAGAGCCTATGTTGCTTTCATGTGACAAATGCAGAGAAGTTTACACATCAGTTGCATTAGTATCAATCAAGTACGTGAGTTCAAATACCTAGGTAGTATGTTCACTGATGACGGTAGAGTGGACATAGAGATTGCACTTATAATTCAAAAGGCGAAAAACCAACAACGAACGATTTTGAAACACTCTGGAGTGCTTCTTTTAACTCAGAGGAGGCTGATAAATACACTATTTATTCCTACATTGTGTCATCAGTGCCAATTGTGGACCTTACTAGCAACCAATATGAGTAAGATCTAGAGCTGTGAGATGCGCTGTGTGAGATGTGCAGCCCGAAAGGCAATGCGCGACCGAATCGGCAACACCCCGCTGAGGCAGACAGTGGGGACAAATTAAATTAGTGCCTACATTGACTCTTAACAAATCAAGTGGTTTTGTCATTTAGTCAGCATACATTATGACCAGCCTGCATCAAGAGCATTACATATCCATGTTTCACGTCAACGAGTAAGAGGAAGCTCACGACGTCAATGGATCGAGGCTGTCTCTGCCACTCTGAGGAAGTTACATCTGACGACAGCACAAATCTCCCACTTGGCGATAATCGAATCACCCCACCGCTCTGCGACTCCGTATGGCACGAGCAGTAGTACCAGAGAAGAAGAAGACAAAACAATGTTTTTTCTTCCCCCGAAAAGTCATGGTTTTTCTTGACCGTCATTTATATATATGAATAAAGTAAAGTAAGTTGCACAGCCTTTCCAGAGAGTCTCGTTTTACAGCCGGTTATCTCGTTGGCTGTTATAAGTTTCTTGGATAGTGTGCACGTCCGGTAGGCTGCCATTACTTTCCGATCGCACAGATTTAAAACTCCATGTCTGCTAAACTGGATACGACGGGATTCGAGCCCGTCTCGGGATTTTGAAATCGAAGTTTCACTCTGAGACCACTCCTCCTGATATGTATATATGTATGTGTGTGTGTGTGTTGTTGTTGTTGTTATTTTTATTCCATAGCTGCTGAGCAAGCCTGCTCTTGGCAGCCTAATGCCATTTTAATATATATGTATATATATACAGGACTTCTTCAGTTGTGTCACTGCTCCGTACAGCATGTTGATAATTGTCGGCAGTGGTTATAAGAATCTTTTCCTCATGTCCGCAATGAGTTGGTGTCTAACTTTTTCATCAGGAAGAGAGCAATGTCTGCACAAGAGCAGCTTCTGGGGATTGATGGGATTCAAGTGGCTATAGACTCTGTGTGTATATACATATGACGTACGCTTTTACACTAGTAGATTAGATCATGCATTGGACTGCTGCATGAACACAAATTGCATTATCACTATATTTTCCATTTCGAGTATCTTTTTAGTCACATAATTTATAATCGTGGCAGTTATATATTTTTACGTTTATTGACCTGTATCCGCAATGAGGTTTTCACTATATCTCTTACTATTTATGCTGCACTTAGGCATAATCCGGGAGGACAGAGTATGGAGATCAGGTAAAAAGGTTACTTCAAAAGACACGTTAGTGATTGGGAGCTGTAAACTGTGCATAAGTCTGGCGTGATATATTATACATTTCAGGTAGAGACAGATATATGAAGACAGTCTTAGCGATATGACATTTTGATGTGTGGCTTTGTCTTTGTTTAATTCTTGAACTGATACACCATCTATCAACTACTTTAAATATTAATAAGGATATAGAGGGTCTATTATATATCAGTGTTAAAACAGTATTGTTGATCTCTTGACAGTTTGAAATATATGTTCTGCTTGATTATTCACACTTCAAATAGCCATAACTAATATCTTCGTGAAACTGTCTCTGACTTATGTTGTAGACATTTTTAATTCCACGGACATAACATTGTTTTTCTCATTCAAAGAAATATCACTGGCGTCTGCTGTCGTGACATTATTAATTCAAAATAATAATCACGTCTACTTTCATCGTAAAAACAATATGTGTATAATGAGCAAATATGATTACAGTCCAACCAAAATAATTGTGTCCCGAAGACAAGTTGGTCGTACACTGGGCAAGTGCTGCTGATGGACAGTAACAGACTTCCGACAGAGGCGATTATGTGGAAACCTAGCCGCAAACGGACGCGGTGTAAGCCCAGAGAGACTCTATGCAGATGGATCACCAGGGAGGGCCCAACCTTGGGGCTAGGATACATGCACGACCTGCAGAGAGTAGCCACGGGCTGATCGAACCGGTTAATTTTGAGTTCTGACTTATGCCTCGTTTTTCACGCTGAAAGGTCATGCATATATATACAGGCTCCCTTCATACACGTGACTTGTCCGTCTCAGGTTTATTCCATTAACATACAGTACATCAATCAGCACATCCCCTAGTGCATCCCTCAGTAAATCAATCAGTACATCCCTCAGTACATCAATCAGTACATCCCTCAGTACATCGATCAGTACATCCCTCAGTAAATCAATCAGTACATCCAACAGTACATCAATCAGTACATCAATCAGTACATCCAACAGTACATCCCTCAGTATATCCCTCAGTACATCAATCAGTACATCAATCAGTACATCCAACAGTACATCAATCAGTACACCCCTCAGTACATCAATCAGTACATCCAACAGTACATCCAACAGTACATCCAACAGTACATCCCTCAGTATATCCCTCAGTACTTCCCTCAGACAAACGCGTCAATTCCCCAGACAAACTTCCCAGCATGCCTCACGCTTCTCACTAGGTCAAAATTGGGCACACTGAAATAACCCGATATTTCTCCTTCATACACCAATTATAAGCAGCAATATAGTAAGGAAGCCAGAATGAGAAGGGATATGACAATGCACATGCTGAATGCAATAAGAAACGTATAGCAGAACTCTAATAACATTAACGACAATAACAATTCACTGAACTTGTGACGACGTACGGATGTGAAACGTGGACTCCCACACAAACACTTGAGAAAAGGATTTAAACTTTTGAACTACACAGCTACAGGAACGTGCTCAAAATACCATGGGTATCGAACACAAATTCAGAAATAATAAAAGCGTTGAATATCGAGAAAAATGTGCAAGTGAACCATGTTTTGTCTAGAAAACTGAAATATATTGGACATATCAAGCGCTGCAATATATCAAACTATATTCTTGGTGAGATGACGTTTCTAATACGTCTTTTTATGTTTAATACTTACATAAAAACCGTATACTTATTTTTGTGAAAAACTACATACAAACTACCCCCATTATAAAAAGAAGACTTAACTTTTCATCCCAAGAGATCGTTAAAATATATATGCCGTACTTCTGTTTGCCAAAGTCGTATTCTATTCTGCTTTAAATCCGTGCAAACAGTGTTTGTGTTTTGTTAGGTACGAGTATTTTCATATGCACTTTGACTCTGATGAAGACCTTATAATGTAATGTAGGTTTAAGTTAGCTTCTTTTTGTCTTTTTACGGTAGCTGAGCCAAAACTTAACTTGGCCCAACCACTGTTATACTGGTTTAGAAAACTCTGCAGTCTGTATACATCCAATTTCATTTACATTGCCTTGCTCTAAAAGCTCTGCGCATCCAATCTATTCTTAAATACATTAATTGCCCATGACTTGTTTACATTTGTGTCGACTTTTGCACTATATGACCGCGTCAGCTTGGATTTGTTTTCACAATTAACACACACTTAATCGTCACGATTATCATGCGACCTATTGTCAAATTTATGTCAAGGTTGGGAAATATGAATACCTTAGCTGCTGAAATCCACAACACATTTATTACCACTATTATCATGATAAGGTTGATATTGAAGGGACTCACGGCATCAATAAGATATGCACTACATGAAAGGCAATAAAAAGGCATAACTTGATGTATATATAATACTTATTCACATAGTTTATACATCTTTATAAAGTGCGCGTTAATTTTACGATGCATTACTTGCATTCCGTGGAAATAGCAACAGATGCAACAATTCACATTCGAACATGTTGATATTCGTTGAATTTATGTGCACCTTTTTAACAAATCATGATATCCCCTAGTGTTACAGGAACACGGAATGGGAGTAAAGAGTATTAACGACGCTAAGTATGTCGTAAGAAGCAACTAAGAAAGGTTGGGAATGGGTTTGACTAGTCACATCCTGCAGAAACTTTGAGCCACGAAGAAATCAACAAGACTTGAAAGGGCTACTAAAACTAAAAATGCAAAACAACTTTTCAAAATAAAAATAAGATAGAGAACTAGTACAGAATATGAATAGCGAGTGGCACAGGATATGACTAGCGGATGACACATGATATGACTAGAGAATGGCACAGGATACGACTAGCGAGTGGCACAGGATATGACTAGCGAATATCACAGAATATGAATAGCGAATGTCACAGGATATGAATAGCGAATGATGGTGACACACAGTGAAAATGAGAGCCATATAGTCCTGCTGACAGATGCTCTCGCCGTAGTCACAGCGCTAAAAAGCCAGAAAAACACTGAGCTTAATGACTTAAGAGCAGCACTCTGCAAACTGTGCCAGCAGTCCGCACAAAAAAGGGTAGTGGTACAGTGGGTTCCGTCACACTGCAACATCCAAGGCAACGAGGAGGCAGACAGACTGGCAAAAGAAGGTGCAAGACTACCACAAACAGATACCAGTATGACGTACGAAGAATCAAAACGGCTTATCAAAGCCAGATACATGACCAAATGGGAAACCGAACATACTGGTTACACCAAAAACGATGCCTATTACCAGTTGAACCGAAGAGAGCAGGTCGTTGTCTTCAGACTTCGCACTGCCCACAACAGATTGAGGTACCACCTATTCAACAAATTGAAGATAAGGTGTACCGACGAATGCTCGTGCGGTACTGGTAAAATGACCACTGAACATCTGCTGCAGAACTGCCCGACATACGAGGATCAGAGAGAGCAGATGTGGCCATTACCAGTGGAACTGCAAGACAAGCTCTATGGCAGTGGCGAGAGCCTCAGGATGACCGCCGCTTTTTTCGAAACAATAATGGTTACTGTCTGACTGTGTACGCAGAAGAAGAAGAAGAAGAATAGCGAATGGAACATGATATGTCGAGCGAATGGCACATGATATGACTAGCGAACGGCACAATATATGACTAGTGAATGGCACAGGATATTACAAGCGAATGGCACATGATATGACTTGGTGTATATTCTTGGTGAAGGCCGATCCTCAACAATATGCTGATAACGTTTCCAGTGATTGATTGATTGAGTATAGCAAAAGCGTGGCACAACACTTTTAAGAATGGTTCGTACTGCAGTTCTGTACAGTAAACATAGAGACGAGGACTGTACCGATTAATCGGCAGAGAAATGGTAATCGGTAATATCGGCTACTTTTTCGATTACACGGTATCGGTCTTTCGGCCAGTTAATCGGTTTTGAAAATCGGCCATTCTCTATTTCTCTTATCACGGATGGTAGAGAAACGTGGAAAATGTTTTCAGTTGAACATGTAAAAATACATAAGAAACAGGAATTATTTTCTGGTGTTCACAATCTAAGCCGAACAATGTAATCTAATCCAATTCTCGGCGCCTTAACGCGCTGATCTGTTCTCTGTCTATTCTTTTTCTAAGAATCGACGTCATTGCACTTCATGAATACCCATAGGAGCTAAGTCTCTATCAGCAAATGGTGCAAGGTCAGGATGATGATGGTACGTGTAGCTCGCTGGCTATACACTCTCCTGCTCCGTCGACCTATGCGCCCAACTTTGCTAGAACCTAGTTTAATCTTGAAACTTTGCTGTCTGTGAATTGCTGATTTATCTATTGCAGTGCTCTCATCCAACAGACAGTCATTGATTGATTTCAAAATGTCAGCTCTTTCGTTGCCTTGAATCCTAGCATGACCAGGGCGGTATATACATGTCAGTATGTAAGTTTGAGGCCTCAACAGCTGCTATCCACTCTTACCTCAGTCATCCCTGTTGTACCTTCTGAAGTGCCGTATGCATGTCTGTCACGATTACTGCCTTTGTTAAGGGGTATCAGATAGCCATTTCATAGCTGAGATCACTGCTTCCATCTCATTCCGCATACTCATCTACACAACTGGAAATATTAGGGGCTACACCGGGAGCGTAACTTCTCAACACAAATCCAACATCAAATTCAATACAATGACATTAATACAAGTCCATACTTTCGATTATCTGAACGTTTATAACATCAGTTTGGAAATGTCATTATAAATTAACGAATATAATAGCGATGGGGGAATAAGCGGAGGGCATAGATTAAATATGTTTTTTCTTCATTTTCTTCGGTTTATTTCATATGTGATATTGAATATAACTAAAGAAAGCATGCTTGGCTTGAGGTGATTGGTATCTCCAGTTAGATTTGCTTTTCTTTCTTCCCGATCAAACATATACTTGATAGTATTGTATGATAGTAGAGGTCAGCTTGGTGTTATTGTTATCTCTATAGTGCGTGTCCAGGAATGTTATTAGTAATGGTAGTATATTGTTCGTATAACAAGATGGGCGCCTCCCGTAGAAAATGTTAAATGGTCAGCGTAGGACAGGTCATGCAAGTGCTCGTCAGCGAGAAAGGGGGGGGGGGAGAAAGAAACGAAACAAGGACACTCAGGCAGTTTCTATAATCAGTTTCTCCGTTTATGTTGCAGCTTGCTCCAAACCGCTCAGCCATGCGTACTGCCACCACACAAAATACTCACATCACTGAGCAGTTAACAATTACCGAGTCCCAGTAAAAGGGATCTGCGCGAAAGAACAGAATACACGACTGCGAGATTACTAACGCTGTCCACGTATGATCTACCACCTGTAGTTTGCACATTTCAGATAGGACTGTTGAATGCCCACATTGAGCAGGATTACTCTTTTGTGCGCCCTGAAAAGGACGTTCAGTGGCGAGTTGTTGTAGCTTTCCTCACATGCCGAGCGTGCTCGTTAAGGTAGACCGGGGTCCTCCAGGTGGATGTACTATATTTAGCATTATCTTCGTGTCGCTCACTACTAAGGGGTTCACGACTGTACCTCCTCTCGTTAGCCAGGCTGTCGTAAAAACAGCCCGTTTTCAGAGAGGACTACGGGGAAGTAGAAGTAAGAGTGTTAGCTAGTATGTTTTGCCTGACCCTGAGTAGCATGTTTCTTCAGTATATTTTGCCTCACACTAAGTAACATGTTTCTTCAGTATGTTTTGCCTGACACTAAGTAACATGTTTCTTCAGTATATTTTGCCTGACACTAAGTAACATGTTTCTTCAGTATGTTTTGCCTGACACTAAGTAACATGTTTCTTCAGTATGTTTTGCCTGACACTAAGTAACATGTTTCTTCAGTATATTTTGCCTGACACTAAGTAACATGTTTCTTCAGTATGTTTTGCCTGACACTAAGTAACATGTTTCTTCAGTATGTTTTGCCTGACACTAAGTAACATGTTTCTTCAGTATGTTTTGCCTGACACTAAGTAACATGTTTCTTCAGTATGTTTTGCCTGACCCTGAGTAACATGTTTCTTCAGTATGTTTTGCCTGACACTAAGTAACATGTTTCTTCAGTATGTTTTGCCTGACACTAAGTAACATGTTTCTTCAGTATGTTTTGCCTGACACTAAGTAACATGTTTCTTCAGTATGTTTTGCCTGACCCTGAGTAACATGTTTCTTCAGTATGTTTTGCCTGACACTAAGTAACATGTTTCTTCAGTATGTTTTGCCTGACACTAAGTAACATGTTTCTTCAGTATATTTTGCCTGACACTAAGTAACATGTTTCTTCAGTATGTTTTGCCTGACACTAAGTAACATGTTTCTTCAGTATGTTTTGCCTGACACTAAGTAACATGTTTCTTCAGTATGTTTTGCCTGACACTAAGTAACATGTTTCTTCAGTATGTTTTGCCTGACCCTGAGTAACATGTTTCTTCAGTATGTTTTGCCTGACACTAAGTAACATGTTTCTTCAGTATGTTTTGCCTGACACTAAGTAACATGTTTCTTCAGTATGTTTTGCCTGACACTAAGTAACATGTTTCTTCAGTATATTTTGCCTGACACTAAGTAACATGTTTCTTCAGTATGTTTTGCCTGACACTAAGTAACATGTTTCTTCAGTATGTTTTGCCTGACACTAAGTAACATGTTTCTTCAGTATGTTTTGCCTGACACTAAGTAACATGTTTCTTCAGTATATTTTGCCTCACACTAAGTAACATGTTTCTTCAGTATGTTTTGCCTGACCCCGAGTAACATGTTTCTTCAGTATGTTTTGCCTGACCCCGAGTAACATGTTTCTTCAGTATGTTTTGCCTGACCTGCAGTAACATGTTTCTTCAGTATGTTTTTCCTGACCCCGAGTAACATGTTTCTTCAGCATGTTTTTCCTGACCCTGAGTAACATGTTTCTTCAGTATGTTTTGCCTGACCAGACGTCAGTTTTCCTCCCCCATATAGGACTGTACCTTTATATGCAGTCTCATCTCAGCACACACACATGTGACGCCACCGTCATCTTCCCTTGCTATGGGCGCTATTAGTATGGTCTGTCTCTGCTCCTGATGTGTTAAATACATTTGTAGCAATTGTTCATTTAATCAGTGCTGTAGACAATTTCATCAGGAGTTCCTACTGTTATCTTGTTGAACTTTTTATATTTATATGTTTTCTTTATCTGAGAGCAGCCGACGAAGAAGAAACACAACAATAGACTCGCAACAGACAAATGGAACACATATTCCCACTGAGAATCGGTACTCGATACAGGACAAAAAGAAATAACAACAGAAACATGGGAAACTTACATATTGTTTCCCTGATTCAGTGAAAGTCCTATTTACGAACTGTTTTGACATACCCTTCCAGAAAACGGTGGATGCGCTATCTAGACATGTTTCCCATCGCGGGCTTTCGGCAGAGGTTCCTAAGATTTTCTGAAAAAGACACGCCTCATTTCAACATTATGATCTTTTTCGATTTCTCTTTTTGGACTCCAGGATAACGAATTATTCACTTTTACTTTGTTTTGTTAGATCACACACAGGGTAATAGTTCTAGGGCTTTCTTGTATTCATGTATCGCATACGGGGCATTGTTTCTCATTCTTTCTTGTATTCCTGTATCCCATATAGGGTATTGTTTCTCAATCTTTCTTGTATTCATGTATTACATATGGGGTATTGTTTCTCAAGCGTCCTTGAATTTATCTATCACATGTAGAGAACTATTTGTTGATAGCCGTTGTGTCACCACTACTATCCTGAATCAAAACAGCAGTCCATGGAGTGGCGATATGTGAATTTCCCATCGAGGAAATAGTTAAAGACGCAGTCCTCAGCGAGTAAAATGATGTGCACTGACTTCTGAATAAAATGGTAATTCTTCATGATTACTGGAACCCGGAAAAAACCATAAACTCTGACCGTTACACTGCAACGTTAACGAAGTTGAAAGCTCAAATTGTCTTTTGCAACACGATAACGCCAGTTCCAGTACCAGTTTGAAGACCGTCTTGGATGGACTGCCCTAACGCACCAACCATATAGTCAGTATTGTGCGCCTTTCTTACGTGGATAATGAAAGATGAGCTTGCGTGGAAAACATTTTCCTAGCAACGACGCAGTCATAGAAGCTGTGCAACAGCGTATTACCTCACCTGGTGGCAGATTAATACATGAGAATCATACAGGCTTTTGTTCATCGTTGAAGAAAATGTATAGCCAAAGGTGATGACTATGCGGGCAAATAGTGTCTTGAAGACAAGGCATTGCTCTATCAAATGGTGTTAGTGTGCTTCTTTTTTAATCTACTTCGGGTTTTATGAAATAAAATATGAGCCATCACTTTCTGAGTGCCCCTCTTGTGTGTATATATATATATTTGCATGTAAGTATTGACATGCTCAGGGAACCAGTGTAGCAGAAGATTATCTTTCCATGCCAAAAGAACTGGGACTGAACTCCGAATTCGACACTTCCACTCAGCTAGCTTGAATGGGTTCAGTCCAGGTGCCATCTCCAGATCGAAGGTCGGCTGCAATAGATCTCCAGTGTACTCTATCTCTGGCCGTAATTTTGCATTCTGAGAGGCTTTTTCCAGTTCAAATCCTGATGTTATTCTCCCATTTAAAACTGTGTCTGCCTCTTGAACGACTGCCTTATACTCTACGCTCCAGTATGATCTTCAACAAGAAGGTATGTCTCGTTATGTGACCAAAATAATGTAACTGTATAAACATGTTTTTGGTCATTAATTCTCTCTTCACCCCAACTTTTGAAATACCTCCAAATGTGTTTTATTCAATTTTAAAGAAATGCGACTTAATCTTAAATATAACACATTTCAAAGACGTTAATACTCTTTTGCAACTTGGCATTAATTGTCCATGTTTCTGCGCCATACAGTAAGGACGAGTATACATAACAGCTAACGATTCTCATTTTTGTAAATTTTGATTTATCCATTTGGATGTCAGTATGTGTCACATGTTGTCAAATACTATCTGAGCCATACATACTTTCTTTCTGATTTCTTTTTCACAGAGCTGCCATCTTTTGTTATTATATGACTTAGATAGAAAACTATGTACCTGTTCAAGTAGTTGATCTTTTATTTGTATCTGCATACATGGGTTCTTGTCACTTTTCCCAATGATCATAGTCTTTGTTATCTTTAATTTAATGTCTTATCCAAACTCTTGACTTATTGTGAATATTGTTGTCACACGCTCATGTAATTCTTTCTCACTTTTTACCATAAAAACTGAATCATCCACATATCTTAGATTGTTCATTGCCACTCCTTAAATGGCAAGCCCTGGCATCCTCTCTATCTGTTTGAATAATTGTTCTGTGTAGACATTAAAAATACCAGAGGATAATTCACATTCATGTCTAAGACCTCTTCTTACATCTATACTTGGAGAGCATAACTTTCCTGATTGTATTGTAGCAGCTTGTTCCCAGTACATATTATGAAGCAGTTTAATGTCTTTACCATCTAGACCTATTTTCTGGAGTCTATAAAGCAAATATAAATGTCATGATGTATTTCTGTATATATTTCTGTCAGCGTGAATGGTTATCTGTCAGATAAAATTGGGTGTTTTGGCCGAAAGGCGCGGTATCACAGCTTCGCTGTATACTACGACACAACGTAACAACCACCAAAGGAGAAAAAGAAAAAGATGGATATGTATATGTCCCCCATATTAGAGAAGGGAAGGCAGTGAGTTTGGAAATTCGCTACCTTCACATTTTAAAAAAAACTAAGTACTAGAAACATAATGTCACTAAGACTTCATCCCTGCCAGCATTGTCAGCTAATGATATAACTTCACCTTTGTCATATATAAAAAAAAACTGTCGATACGTTTTTCCATTGCTTGGGGAGGTTGGTTTCTTTTTATGCTGAGAACTAAAGGCCGCTTTGCCACTGCTGTCGCTACGTCGTGTGCTAGCGATGTTTGTTTATTTCACCCCCAAAAGAAAAAACAAGAATCACATACCGGGATTCGAACCGCTGCCCTTCTTGTCGTCATTTAGACCTCGAAAACATTTGGCAAAGCGCTCGTCCAAAGCCACATATAACCATATGTTATTGTTAGTCCTCTAGCTCCATGCCGTGTTATTTGGTATTATAGGTCCTTGTGACATCTTTGTTCTGAGACAGTTATGTTAAATATGTATTATAGGTCCTTGTGATATCTTTGTTCTGAGACAGTTATGTTAAATATGTATTATAGGTCCTTGTGACATCTTTGTTCTGAGACAGTTATGTTAAATATGTATTATAGGTCCTTGTGACATCTTTGTTCTGAGACAGTTATGTTAAATATGTATTATAGGTCCTTGTGATATCTTTGTTCTGAGACAGTTATGTTAAATATGTATTATAGGTCCTTGTGATATCTTTGTTCTGAGACAGTTATGTTAAATATGTATTATAGGTTCTTGTGATATCTTTGTTCTGAGACAGTTATGTTAAATATGTATTATAGGTCCTTGTGATATCTTTGTTCTGAGACAGTTTTGTTAAATATATATTATAGGTCATTGTGATATCTTTGTTCTGAGACAGTTTTGTTAAATATGTCATTGTTGAATGCCCACAATGAGTAGAAGTACTCTTTGTGCGCCCTGAAAAGGGCGTTAAGTGACCGGTTGTTGTAGCTTTCCTCACTCCCCCAGGAAGTTGTGCTATTCTTGGCTTCATTTTCGTGGCGCTCACTACTACGGGGATCACGTTGATCCCTCACTTTGTTAACCAGACTGACATAACAGCAGCCCGTTTCCAGGAAGTGCTTCGGTGAGGCCAAGGTGAAGGTCTGGGCCAGCAGATTTTGCCTGATCCTGACTAGCATGTCTGAACAGCATGTTTGGCCTAATCAGACGTTAGTCTTCCTTCCTTGTTAAATATGTAAACTATTAAAATATGTACCTGAATGTATATGTCATTGACATTGTTATTGATTCATTTCTTATGTTTTCTTCGTCTCTTATTCTAAACACGTTTACTTTGTTTTCATCTACGAACATCGGGCACATACGATTTGTAATATTTTGTTATGGTACCAAATCACGAACCACTTCTGACACTGACAACAGATCTATTACGCATTTACTGTTTTCGATTTCTTCAAAACTGACCTTTTCAAACTCCAACTTAATTTCTCTCATTCGTCTGGTCAACCTTCCCACTTTGGAAATGGCGTATTTGAACCCGAAGAGATTTTGTAGAGTTCTGTGAACAGATGAACATGTATTGTGATAATGTCAAACTCTTATGGATTATAGAAAACTAAAGTACGGTCTCCTCAAGCGAAAGACTATGTTAATTTACGAGGTGTGTTCAAATGAAACTGGACCAAACTGCAACAAGTGAACATACGTACGATGAGCATGATGAAGTCACTTCTGGTGTAAACATCACATACTAACCGTCAAGTTTGCAAAACTGCATTATCCTCCAATTTATAGTTTCCTCATCCGACCATTGACAAAAAAAGGGGGTTTGATACAGAATTCGTCCAGAGTTGATCAGCAAACGGTGATTCGGTTCCAAACAGCTGAAGGATGTCGACCAGTTGACATTCACCGCAGAATGCAGGCAGTGTATGGTGACAAATGTGTGTCGAAGACAACAGTGAAGAACTGGACAACGATGTTTAAAAAAAGACGTGTGTTAACGAAAGATCTTCAGAGACAAGGTCAGACACATATTGTTGCGTTCAGTCGCGTTTTTTTTCCGTATCCCCGATTTCGGAACACATACGCCATGTTTTCAACGGGCTGACGAAGAAACTATCAGTAGGAAGATAATGCAATTTAGCAAATTTGACGGTTTGTATGTGCTGTATACACCAGAATTGACGTCACCATGCACATCGTACGTATGTTCACTTGGTGCAGTTAGGTCTGGTTTAATTTGAACATGCCTCGTAAATATTTATAAACACAGGCAACGACTAATCAGAGTCAGGCGACACATAATTTCTTACGGCCCTCCGGGATTAGGCTGTGTCACAGCATCTCGGCCATTCTAGCTTACGACTTGGAGATTGACACTGAAACCGAATAGTGGTGAGCTAACTGAAGAGTTCCCATTGCACTACAGCTAATAAGACCCTAGTCCAGCTTCTCATGGACTCCTCGGGATAGAAGAACAATATGAGTGAACTGCTACTAAATAAATGTCAAGTGCTGATTAATGTGGACCGCGGTCCTCCAGGCAGTTGTGCTATGATTGGCATCAGCAGCAGGACACACAATACTACTACGAGGATCACGTCGATCCACATCTCGCCAGTCAGAATGCCTTGAAATCAACTTCTCTCCGCGGTACGCTACATTTAAGAGACATAGTAGTTTTGGTCTGTATTATGTGCCTGACAATGACCCGACGTCCTAGTCAGTATTTTGTGCCTGACCAGACTAGCGTCACAGTTCCCCGCTGTCACGTCAAGAAAGTGGTAATATAATTAAGCGGCTGTCATGTGATGGGATTGGTGTTGTGACTAATCGGCCGACCCGGGATTGAACTTATGTCATGAGTAATTGAGCGTCCATAATCGGCCGTCACGAGATTAGACTGGTGCCATGAGTAATCGGCCGTCACGAGATTAGACTGGTGCCATAGGTAATCGTCCGTCACGAGACTAGACTGGTGCCATGAGTAATCGGCTTAACGAGACTAGACTGGTGCCATAGGTAATCGGCCGTCACGAGATTAGACTGGTGCCATAGGTAATCGGCCGTCACGACATTAGACTGGTGCCATAGGTAATCGGCCGTCACGAGATTAGAGTCGTGTCATGAGTGATTGATCGTCACGAGGCCGGACTAGTCTTATGACTAATCGGCTTCACAATGTGGTACTAGTGGTATGACTAAGTGGCCGACACAGGATGATACTAGTGTTATGACTAAGTGGCCGACACAGGATGGTACTAGTGTTATGACTAATCGACCGTCACATAATGATACTAGTGGTATGACTAAGTGGCCGACACAGGATGATACTAGTGTTATGACTAAGTGGCCGACACAGGATGGTACTAGTGTTATGACTAATCGTCCGTCACATAATGATACTAGTGTTATGGCTAAGTGGCCGACACAGGATGATACTAGTGTTATGACTAAGTGGCCGATACAGGATGGTACTAGTGTTATGACTAAGTGGCCGACACAGGATGGTACTAGTGTTATGAATAAGTGGCCAACACAGGATGGTACTAGTGTTATGACTAAGTGGCCGACACAGGATGGTACTAGTGTTATAACTAATCGTCTGTCACTGGATGCCATTAGTGTTGTAACTAATCAGCCGTCACAGGATGGTACTAATAGTGTGACTAATCATCCGTCACAGGGTGGTACTAGTATCTTAAGCAAGCTTCCACTGGTTCGTTCTGTTGAAGGATCGGTAATCCAAATGTTTTTGAGGTAGCTAGCGACATTCACATAATATCTTAGTCACATTTCCCAAATGTCCTGACGGAAGCAGAAGCGTTCTTTTATGTCTAAACCAGTAACTACACGAAAGTAAAAACGGGTTCGCTGATGAACGATTTGTAACACGAATAAGATACGGAGATGGTTAGCCTCTGCTTTGCAACGATTCTAGCGATCCAGGATGAGTCTCAGCAGACCACAAAGCCCGTTCCATGATACGTCATTAATATAGCAATGATACATTTAGCTGTCTTACCTGTTAGTGGTGCCATTGATTGCCTCTGAGATATTTGCAATATATGTAGGGAAAAGGTTGATAATGATCTCAGAATCTGACAGATTGATGTGGGCTGTTTGAAATCCAGCAGTAATAGCTTTTAGAATGTGAATCTGTGAACGGAACAACGTATCAAGGTAACCAAGTTTGGTACAACAACACAAATCGTAAACATAGTTTAACAGCAGGCATTGCTGGGGTGAACTGGTGAGTTTTGACGTTCATGAATACGGCGTACGCATATTCACGGATTGCTCAGAAAGCAATGCTCTCATATTCAGATCACAAAAAAGAGATAGCAATATGCAAATTGAAAGGTTGCAACACTGATATATGCCTCGTACATGTGCATAATTGCACTGTTTTCTGATATATAGCGCTGATGTAGTAATTCGTTAAAACGGCGCATGTGTTCTGTGCGCGTTACAAAACACAATGAGATGTACGTGAATTTTTTGTGGTGAAGAAAGAATACTTCGTGAGTATTCACTAACGGTTGCGTGCTGTGTTTGGGAGTTGTGCATTCGGTAGAAGCAAACTTGGACGCTGGATTCACAAAACTAATATTTTCAGGATGATGAGAGACACAGATGCAAGATCTGCCACTGTTAAGGCGTGCTGCCACATCCACGAGCGTAGACATGTTGGATCCGCAGATGCCCATTTTGGTCGGGGTCATCGCTTCAAAATTCGATAATTGATCCATCAGCTTTCAGTTAGCAATGGTCTTGAATAGCAGACGGCATCCGTACGAATGGTTCATCGAAGTCTCACAACACATACACAGAAACATAGGACGCGAATAAGAACCGATCTGGTACACGGTATTTATGAATGACCTTGTTTAGTTCTGACGTAGGTCCGTAGAAGTGGACGATAATTGAAAGAAAACATGTGTAAAAGAAACGCCAAATTATACTGTTCATTCATTGTGAATAACAAGTTTCAAAAACAAATATTGTTCTATGCAACGCTCATTTATATAATGTGAATATCAAATGAACTAAAAATAAACCGTGCACGCTTTGCTGGATATGATTTTTACAAGCTGTAATTCGGTTAATGGCCATGTTTCTGCTAACTGGTACAGGACAGCTCTCAAATATATATATATACTGACTAATAGAATTAGTATGATAAATAATACATTACAGGTAAATTTGGAATTAATATTATTTATGTACTGGGATTATTGCAAAAAACATGTCCTTGTCGCAATTGGATAAAGTGGTAAATATCATCATCATGTAAAATACCAAGGAGAATCTAAATAAAAGCACTAGAGATATCACTTCTTTGGGCATAGGTCACGTATTTGTTTCCCGTTATCAACAAGTTCCTATTGACTCATCGAGGTAAGTACTTTCAATCCCACATTCCATAAACGGAGCTCTATTTTAATAATATTTAACACTTCCGCGCCGACAATAGTGTTTGATATGGGACTGCCTCTTCCCTACATAACGAGACAGAGACGATAAATTTGGATATAATTAAGTCAGTATAACGTTAAAAGCAGCTTTTTACAGGCGACTAACGAGGGTTGTGCATGGGACCAGCAAACCTTGCAGGGTTTAACACATTGCTACATCAGCCACACCTGCAAAGGTGCAAGTAATTCCTTTAGTACTGACATTCTGGTATGTATTTAGCTCCAGTGGTAATCATATAGGTCACATATCTTCTTATTCTTCTTCTTCTTCTTCTTCTTCTTCTTCTTCGAACAACTGTTGTTATGCCTCTAGCCCTGTGAGGTTCACGAAGGAGACTGTGGTTTTCGTTGTTTACCGACAACTTTTCGAGAATGCTAGCACAGCGTGCTCAGACTGCCTCTCTTTGGTCAGCATTAGTAGGGCAGTCTTGCAGAATATGTTCTGGTGTTTGCTTGGGTGCTCTGCAGTCACATGTGCTGATGTTTCTAAGACCTATTCTGGGTATGAAGATCTCTGTCTGCAAATTGTTGCCAAGTTTGTCTATGCCGTCATTTTCTGGAATGGATTCTTTGAGCTGTTATCTCCATTCTGTCCTCGTGGATCGTTTGATGTGTTTCTCTGCTTCTGCATAGCTCTGTGGATGGTGATTCTGTGTACGGCCACCTTCGGCTTTTGCGAGATCATCTGCCTTCTGGTTTCCAAGGATCTCATTGTGGACAGGAATACATTTTAGGTCTACATATTTTTTTTTTTTCCAGCTTTCCAATGTTACATTTTATATCTTGTGAGAGTATCTTATTTGGGGCTTGCGATTGCTTGGAGAAACCTCATGGAGTCTATTATAACTATGGTTTTTCTTACAGTCGCGTTTTGCCTGATTAGAATCTGCGTTGATCCATGGACAGATGTTGCTTCAGCTATGTAATTAGTACAGGTATCTCCTGCCGGTTTGGTGTAGTGTTCTATATCGCCTTTGAAGTGTGCGATGCAGATTCCACTGCCTCAGCTTTTTGCACTCTTTGTGAAGATCTTTATGTGTACGCATGTGTTCAGGAGTTACTAGAGTACTGTCTCTTGAGCTTCTACAGAACGTGAATATCTCGTCTCTGTTGCTGACTGCTCACTTTTCTTTGTTCCCACTGGATATCAGAAATAGTCATGCACATTTGGTAATCAAATGTTGTGTGGTGCTCTCCAATGATGGTCATATGGGCCATTATGGTTCACCTGAATAGGAAATAATTAAAACGCTGTAAAATTATTAATAAATATGCACACGACGCGCAGGTAATTTTTTAGAGAACCAGCCGATGTGGACGCTACATGATATTTTTTTTATTTATGAAAAAATGTTCCACCTTGCGCGCTAGCAACACCGACGTTGTTCACATCGTTGAGCGAAGCTCCATCGTGGATGATCTGAGTAGACTTGTCACCCGCAATAGCAGAACTTCACAGTCGTCTCCCAACATGAGTGAACAGAATGGTGCAAAGTCTGCCGTGGCAGGATTGGTTTTCTTAGCCATATGGAAACAACATCTCTCAGCACACATAGGATGCTGTCGCCATCTTTGCTTGCGATGAACATCTATTAATATTATTGCATTGAAGCCAATCTGGAAAAATTCGGTGTTCAAAATCATCGTGAAATTTCCAATTAAAATATCAGCGACGTCCTCGTCAAAAATACATCAGGGGCGTGACCTACTAATTTGGAACCCAAGTATTAGGCTAGTCAGACAAAACCGGGCAATCTCCAAACCTAGTTCTGGCAGATTCGAGTGAGCAATATCAACTTCGGGGAATTTTCCCAGTCAACAGAAAAAAAGCAAAAATGTTGGCTACCACGACAGTCATTGGACGCAAGGAGTTAGGGATCCAAACCAAGGGAAGACCCAAAGTCTTGTACAATGATAATATAAGACAGTCTAACAGACATCGACGAATAGACTGGAGCTAAACCAACACGAAAATACCGGGTATGATAGTATGACGTTCTTTGTGGCAAATCTTTACACAACATAGTAACAGAGGAGTAGTAACGTAAGTAATTATGATATTCCGGACATTTGTTTTCCATTTTATTGTGGGCATCTTTTCTGTATATTATCCAGACAATTCGTATGTACAAGTATGCTATCTTACACATTCGTTCTGCGTTATTTTGGACATTTGTTTTTTTATGTTATTTTAAACATTTGTTCAGTAAATTATTTTGGACATTTGTTCTGCATGCTATTCTGAACATTTGTTCTGTATGTTATCTTAGACATTTGTTTTGTGTTATTTTGGACATTTGTTGTTCAAGTTATCTTAGGCATGTATGGTGTTATTATTTTGGACATTTGTTCTGTATATTATTTTGTATATTTGTTCTGCATGCTATCCTGGACATTTGTTTTGTATGTTATTTTGGACATTTGTTCTACGTGTTGTATTTGACATTTGTTGTTTATATTATATTGGAAACTTGTTCTGTGTGCTATCTTATACATTTGTTATGAATCGTATCCTAAACATTTGTTCTGTATCATATACTGGACATTTGTTCTGTATTATACCCTGGATATTTGTTCTGTATCATATACTGGACATTTGTTCTATATTATACTCTGGACATTTGTTCTGTATCCTATCATGTACATTGGTTATACAAGACACCCTAGAAATTTGCTTTGTATGCTACCCTGGACATTTATTGTGAATGATATCCTGGAAATGTGTTCTGTATGCTACCCTGGACATGTGTTTTGTATGCTACCCTAGACATGTGTTATGTATGTAATCCTGTACATTTGTTTTATTGTTATTATGGACATTTGTTTTATATGATATCCAAGGCATGTGTTGTGTATGTCCCAAAGGACATCTGTCATTATTCTTATCATGGACATTTGTCATTATTCTTATCATGGACATTTGTCATTATTCTTATCATGGACATTTGTCATTATTCTTATCATGGACATTTGTTATGTATGTTATCCTTGACAATTATTAAGTTTTCTACCATGGACATTTCTTCTGTAAGTTATTCTGGATATATGTTTTGTATGCTATCCTGGACATGTGGTATGCATGCCATCATGACAATTTGTTGTTATTGTTATCATGGACAGTTGTTATGTATGCTGTTCGGATTATGTATTCTGTACGTCATCCTGAGCATGTATCCTGTGTGTTGCCCTACGCCATTGTTCTATGTCTTGCCGTACTTACTTCAGGATACAAAGCAATGAGCTCGCTCAGTTTGATTGGGTTATACTGCTTGCTGGAGTTTCGTTGCTCCTCCTTGGGCACCATTATCTGGAGGGAAAGAAGGGAGATTCATGTTCACAGATAGACATACGGGCAGAAGGATAATAATGCATACGAGTGGATGGATGAAATAGATGGATGGATGCGGACATATTGAGGAATGGTTGTATGCATTGTTTGAGGCATGCTTGAGAGGATGCATGGATGGGTCATCGATGTATGCGATAATAGGAGGAGATTGACGAATTGATGGATAAGTGTATGGATGGATAGTTGGTTTGTGGATTTATGGATTGGAGTATTGGTTTAATATCTATAGTTTTGTTTTGTTATTGTAGCAATCGATGAACAAATGCATGGATACATTTATTGTTGGTGTTGCTGATGATATTAGTCTGATCAGCATGTTCTAGCTGACACTGCCTAACATATTCTGATCAGCATGTTTCGTCTGACCCTGACTAACATAGTCTGATCAGTATGTTTTGCCTGACCCTGACTAACATAGTCTGATCAGCATGTTTTGCCTGCTCCTGGCTAACATAGTCTGATCAGTATGTTTTGCCTGACCCTGACTAACATAGTCTGATCAGCATGTTTTGCCTGCTCCTGGCTAACATAGTCTGATCAGTATGTTTTGCCTGACCGTACGTTAGTCTTTTCTTCCATCAATTCATTTATAGAAAAATAAATTTATAGAAAAATACATTGATATAAAGATGCATTTATAGAAAAATTCATTTATAGAAAGAAGAATTTGAAAACAAAATAATGCATTGAACAATCAGTTCAACCATTCTTAAAAGAACAAATACATGAAATGATTTACGTGGTTTACTGATTAAATAAATCAATCAAAGAATAACTGTTTTAATTTATTGATGGTAATTTCGATTTAATTTTTGGTTTAGCATTTTCACCTCAATCTGAATATCATGAACAAACCTTTGACAACTTAATCTCTAGATCCACAACATCACTGGCATCCTGTTCAGCTACGGTTTGTTTCGCCCCCAGTTCCATAGCTGTATCTGCCAGGTACTTCTGATATGCCAAGATTACAGCGTCCTTTCTTGATCGGCCAAAATATTCCTGGGAGAGGCCTAAATTTGGGTCACCGAGCTGAAATCAGGTTAGGTAGAAATAAATAAATCGAAGCTGCGGCATTGCTGAAAGTCAAAAGTCAATTAAATCATATACATGTCAAGGGGACGGCGTGGCCTAGTGGTTAAGTGGCACGGCTCACGATCCGAAGGTGCTGGGTTCGATCCCCATCACAGCACCGGCCGTTACCCCGGGGAAGCAAACCCTTAGAACATGCAGGAGGAAGCAGACCCTTACATAAAAGGCATGCTGAAGTCGGATGCACTGGGCCGACAGGCGCAAAATAAAAACCACAGTGCAACGCACACCGCCTTGGGGATTTAAAAGAAATAAGGCGAACGCAAAAACAAAAAAAAACAAAAAATATACATGTCATGTCTCAGTGGCGTACCAGGACAAAAACACAAAACTACACTTACGTTATAGCTAAAAACCCTTCGTCAGGGATACAGAACATATGAAAACAAGAAAGAAATCAGTACGAAGAAAACAAGATGTAAGAATATCTGTTTAACGCTGTCACATGCCTTTTTGTTAGTTTCTGTTCCCTTGTTCGCCTTATTTCCTCTGATTCCCCAGGCGATGTGCGTTGCACTATGTTTTTATTTTTCGTTTGCTGGCCTAGTGCATCTGACTTCAACATGCATTTTGTGTACGGGTCTGCTTCCTCTTTCATTTTCTAAGGTTTTATTTCCTCAGGGTAACGGCCGGTGCTGTGATTGGAGATCGAACCCAGCACCAACGAGTTGTGAGCCGTGTCACTTGACCACTAGCCCAGGCCGTCCCAGAATGTGACATTAGTATGTGAGGCTTGTTATGTCAATAACAGAGTGGGCCAAATTAGAAATGTTCAATGACAATGCACGTATACAAATACAGAAGAATACTTACTTGATTACTTCAATCCTGGTAATCAATCAGACAGGGTTGAGTGAGGCTCGATACCTAAACGCTGCTTGAAAATGTGTCTGTCCTTCGACTTGGAGTACCAGGAGGATACTTCTTCTTCTTCTTCTGCGTACACAGTCAGACAGTAACCATTATTCTTTCGAAAAAAGCGGCGGTCATCCTGAGGCTCTCGCCACTGCCATAGAGCTTGTCTTGCAGTTCCTCTGGTAATGGCCACATCTGCTCTCTCTGATCCTCGTATGTCGGGCAGATCTGCAGCAGATGTCCAGTGGTCATTTTACCAGTACCGCACGGACATTCGTCGGTACACCCTATCTTCAATTTGTTGAATAGGTGGTACCTCAGTCTGTTGTGGCCAGTGCGAAGTCTGAAGACAACTACCTGCTCTCTTCGGTTCAACTGGTAATAGGCATCGTTTTTGGTGTAACCAGTATGTTCGGTTTCCCATTTGTTCATGTATATGGCTTTGATACGCCGTTTTGACTCTTCGTACGTCATACTGGTATCTGTTTGTGGTAGTCTTGCACCTTCTTTTGCCAGTCTGTCTGCCTCCTCGTTGCCTTGGATGTTGCAGTGTGACGGGACCCACTGTACCACTACCCTTTTTGGTGCGGACTGCTGGCACAGTTTGCAGAGTGCTGCTCTTAAGTCATTAAGCTCAGTGTTTTTCTGGCTTTTTAGCGCTGTGACTACGGCGAGAGCATCTGTCAGCAGGACTATATGGCTCTCATTTTCGCTGTGTGTCAACATTTCTTCCACTGCCGCCCTCAGTGCCTCTGCCTCCGCTCTGAAATTGCTTGTGTACTTACCAGTAGCGAATGACAGTGTTATTTTTCTGCCATTTGGTAGGTTCAGGAATGTTCCTGCCCCTCCGTTCTGTGTAGTGTTTGTAACTGAACCGTCGGTGTATGCATGGGTCCAGTCCATGCTTGGGTAGCTTTTCGTTATGAAGCTTAGGGTAGTATCTCTCCTTTCTTTTTCAGTCTGGCAGTTTTTGTTTGCAATACCTGGTATATTTTCTACCACCTCTGGAAATATATCCTGCCTCCAGGTAGGTTTTCGTACAGTAGTGATGGGTTTTGGTGTTGTTAGTGCGTTTATGGGATCTTCGTGCATCTTTGCTTTGGCTATTTCTGCAAAGTTTCTCCGCTTTAGTTTCCCCTTTCCCAAATTGTTTAGTCTCTGGTACATTGGATGGTCCGTCAGTCTTCGGCGTTTCTCTGACTGCAGCTGGGCTCTGCAGTCTCTTCTATCGGTCATGGATTGCAGTTTTGTAATCTTTTCAAGTTCTACAATTGGCGTTGACTTCATGCCACCTGTTATAATTCTCATGGCTTGGTTTTGAAGTTTGTTAACTTTATCGAAGTTCGCCTTCGCTGCTGTTGTCCATGCCGCAATGCCATACTCGAGAACTGGTCTCACTCTTCCAGTGTACAGTTTCTTTAGTATGCCTTCGTCTGCTCCCCAGCTTGTGCCAGCAAGTTTCCTCATGATTGCCATTCTTTCTCTGGTTTTCATTCGGTTTCTCTCAATCTGACTTTTCCATGTCATGCACCGATCAAATGTGACTCCCAGATAGGTTGGGTTGTCGTTTGGCTGCAGGATTTTGCCATTTAGACTTAATTTGGTACTTTGTGGTTTTAATAAAAGCGAGAATATTGTGCATATGGTTTTCTCCTCGTTTATTTTGACCAGCCATGAGTTCGCCCACTCTTCCAGCGATGTTAGGGCCGTCTGCATCCGATTTCTTGCTATGGTGAGATTCTTTTCAGAGGTCCACATAGCCAGATCGTCTGCAAACATTGAGCTATGGACTCTTCTTGGTATATTCTCTGTAATATCGTTTATAAATACCAGGAAGAGTGTGGGTGACAATACTCCCCCTTGGGGTACTCCCTGCTCGAGTGTCACCTTTTTGCTCATATTCCCTTGTACTTGGACTCTGGCAGGAGGATACAAATGTTTTGGTGCTGGTCATCTCTCCATATTATCGACGGGCGGCCGAGTGATCTTCTTCTTCTTCTTCTTCTTCTTCTTCTTCTTCTTCTTACGCTGTCAGACATCGACCTTTATTTTTTCGAAAAAAGCGGGGGTCATCCTGAGGCTATCGACACTGCCATAGAGCTTGTCTAGTGTTGCTCCTGGTGATGGCCACATCTGTTCTCTCTGATCCTCGTATATCGGGCAGTTTTGCAGCAAATGCTCAGCGGTCGTTTTCCCGGTACCACATGGGCATTCGTCAGTGCCAACTATCTTCAATTTGTTGAATAGGTGGTACATCAGTCTATTGTGGCTAGTGCGAAGTCTGAAGACCACGCCCTGCTCTCTTCTGTTCAACTGGTAATAGGCATCGTTTTTTTGTGTAGCCAGTTTGTTCTGTTTCCCATTTGGTCCTGTATCTAGCTCTAAAAATCCGTTTTGACTCTTCGTATTTCATACTACTATCTGGTATTGGTAGTCTTGCACCTTCCTTTGCCAGTCTGTCTGTCTCCTCGTTGCCTTGTATGTTGCAGTGGGATGGAACCCACTGTACCACTACTCTTTTTAGTGCGGACTGCTGGCATAGTTGACAGAGTACTGCTCTTAAATCATTAAGTTCAGTATTTTTCTGGCTTTTTAGTGCTGTGACTACGGCCAGGGCATCTGTAAGCACGACTATATGGCTTCCTTTCCTTTTACCTGTCACCATTTCTTCCACTGCCGTCCTCAGTGCCTCTGATTCCGCTCTGAAATTGCTTGTGTATTTTCCAGTCGCCAATGACAGTGTTATTTTTCTGACATTTGGTAGGCTCAGGAATGCCCCTGCTCCTCCGTTCTGTGTTGTGTTTGTTACAGAGCCGTCGATGTATACATGGGTCCAGTCCATGCTTGCGTAGTTGTTCGTTATGAACCCCAGGGTTGTATCTCTTCTTTCTTTTTCAGTCTGGCACTGTTTGTTTCCAATACCTGGTATATTCTTTACCACCTCTGGAAATATATGCTGCCTCCAGGTAGGTTTTCGTACAGTAGGGGTGTTGTTAGTGCGTTCATGGATCTTTGTGCATCTTTGCTTTGGATATTTCTGCAAAGATTCTCCGCTTTAGTTTTCCATTTCCGAAATTGTTTAGTCTCTGGTGCATTGGATGGTCAGTCAGTCTTCTGAGTTTCTCTGCTTGCTGCTGAGCTCTGCAGTCTCTTCTGTCAGTCATGGATTTGAGTTTTGTAATCTTTTCAAGTTCTACAATTGACTTCATTCCTCCTGTTATAACTCTCATGGCTTGGTTTTGAAATGTGTCTAATTGTATCAAAGTTGGCCTTTGCTGCTGTTGTCCATCCCGCAATGCCATACTCGAGAACTGGTCTCACTCTTCCAGTGTACAGTTTCTTTAGTATGCTTTCGTCTGCTCCCCAGCTTGTGCCAGCAAGTTTCCTCATGATTGTCTTTCTTTCTCTGGCTCTCATTCGGTTTCTCTCGATCTGACTTTTCCATGTCATGCGCCGATCAAATGTGACTCCCAGGTAGTTTGGGTTGTCGTTTGACTGCAAGTATTTGCCGTTAAGACTTAATTTGGTGTGTTGGGGTTTGTTTGATAGCGAGGATATCTTACATGTCGTTTTTTTCTTGTTTATTTTGACCAGCTATGAGTTCGCCCACTCTTCCAGCGATGTTAGGGCCAGCTGCATCCTATTTCTTGCTATGGTGAGATTATTTTCAGAGGTCCACATAGCCAGATCGTCTGCAAACATTGAGCTATGAACTCTTCTTGGTATATTCTATATATATTATTTATATACACCAGGAAGAGTGTGGGTGAGAGTACTCACCTTTGAGGTACTCCCTGCTCTAATGTCATCTTTTTTGCTCATCTGCTTTTGTACTTGGACTCTGGCCGTTCTTTGTTTGAGGTAGTTGTTGATCCACTTGTACATTTTCCCACAAACATCACTTCTTCTTGACTCTAAGTCCGTCTTTCCAGACTTTGTCAAATGCCTTTTCCAGATCCATCAAAACCGCTACTGTGTGTATTTTGCTCCTGGTAGGCATCCTCTATTTCTTTGGCTATGAGGGTGACCTGAACCTCAGTGGATCTGTGCTGTCTAAAACCTGCTTGCTGTGGAATTAGTATGTTTTTTTCTTCCAGATGCCACATCAGTCTGGCGTTTATCATACACGTTCCATCAGTTTGCCTACACAGCTCAGTAGGCTGATAGGCCTGTATCCATTTGGATCTGTTTTATCTTTTCTTTTCTTTGGTACTGGTACAAGTACTGCGTCTTTCCATGCCTGGGGTACAATACCCCTTTTCCAGCTTTGGTTCAGGACTGATATTAATTTCCTCTTTACTGTTTGACCCAGCCCCATCAGCATTTAGTTTGTTATCCAGTCTTTTCCGGGAGATTTCCTTTTCTTTAACCTTCTCTTTCGAGGCCCCGTAATTGGAATGAGTACACTTTAAACCCTTTAACGAGGATCTATTGGAGGGCAAGTCTGGTGCCAGCAGCCGCGGTAATTCCAGCTCCAATAGCGTATATTAAAGTTGTTGCAGTTAAAAAGCTCGTAGTTGGATCTCAGGCGCAGGCGGGCGGTCCGGCTCGCGCCGGTTCACTGCCTGTTGTCTCCTGCCCTACCGTCTGCCGGCTCTCTCCCACGGGTGCTCTTCGCTGAGCGTCCTGGGTGGCCGGCGCGTTTACTTTGAAAAAATTAGAGTGTTCAAAGCAGGCCTCGGCTGCCTGAATAATGGTGCATGGAATAATAGAATAGGACCTCGGTTCTATTTTGTTGGTTTTCGGAACTGGAGGTAATGATTAACAGGGACAAACGGGGGCATTCGTATTGCGGCGTTAGAGGTGAAATTCTTGGATCGCCGCAAGACGAGCTACTGCGAAAGCATTTGTCAAGAATGTTTTCATTAATCAAGAACGAAAGTCAGAGGCGCGAAGACGATCAGATACCGTCGTAGTTCTGACCATAAACGATGCCGACTAGCGATCCGCAGGAGTTGCTTCGATGACTCTGCGGGCAGCTTCCGGGAAACCAAAGTGTTTGGGTTCCGGGGGAAGTATGGTTGCAAAGCTGAAACTTAAAGGAATTGACGGAAGGGCACCACCAGGAGTGGAGCCTGCGGCTTAATTTGACTCAACACGGCCAACACTGAAATGATTGACAAGCCGAGACCACTCTTCTGGAGTCTAATATGGAACTGGTGCTGGACTTAGACCCCCAGAAATCTGGGGTTATGTCCCCTGTGGCTCGGTTTTGTCTGCATCCAGTGTTTGATAAAGGAATTGACGGAAGAGCACTATCAGGAGTGGAGCCTGAGACCTAAGTTAACTTACCACGCCAATACTGCAGAATGACTATCAAAAAGTACACCTTAGTGGGGTCTAATAGAGAACATGTGCTGAAATTAGACCCTCGAAAATCTTTGGGGCTACCCTTTAAGAAACTTGATTATCTCGCTAAGGGAATTGACGGAAGGGCACCACCAGGTGTGGAACCTGCGGCTTAATTTGACTGAACACGCCAATACTGTAGAACAACTGACAAATTGAGAGCACTGCCGTTTGGGTCTAATAATGAACGTACGCTGGTATTAGACTCACGGACGACAAGTCAGCTCAAATGAAAGAACGCTACGGAAATCGTGTTTAACTCCACAGATTTCAAATACCTGGTCATTGACAAACAAAAGCCCTCAATAAATTCGTCTGACCAAATAGTGAACGGGTGCTGGAAATAGATCTGAAGACAGGTAAGTTTTACCCTAGAAATGACAGGGCGTTGCTACGGAAAACCAGCTCAAATCGAGAGGAGCCGCAGACACTTTGGTTCACGTACCAGGCTGATAAGCCAAGGGCGCGAGGCTACCATGTGGGGGATTACGGCCGAACCCTTGAAAGCCGCAATCCCGCCCAAAATCTCAGCACCACTGCAATGGGAGGCTCCTACATGCTCGGGACCTGGGGCTTGCGCCCCAGCCCTATCAGGTAGAGCCACAGTAAGAGGTCCTTGCCGCCCGCAAATCAAAGCGGGCGGAAAACTGCTTGATACTCACCCTATACGGCGATGGGGTGCGAAAAACACCAACCAAAGACTTAGAACCTGGTCGGGGTGTCGAAAACAGTAGAGCAGCCACCACACTGTGAACTGTCAAGACTCAACCACTGACCATGAGAGTTGTCCGCACACCAGGCGATCAACATCTCTGTGACATTACCAGGCTTGTCCTCTGGCTAAATGCACTCCGGTTACGATATCTACCTCTGTACGTTATCAGCCATAACTATCATGCTGGACGCAGAAGAGATGCAGACCAGCGGACATTGCACACCTGCCCCACTGTGTCAACACCCCAGGTGGCGGGGAATGCTAGGCGTACCATCCCTGCATAGAAGCCAAGAAAATAAAGGGAAAAAGAGATACCCCACTCACATGCAAATGCTACGTTTCTGGCAGGACGTGACGATCCTGGGATACAGACACACTGGACTGCCTCTCTTCCGGGTAAACCAGTCCATCTCATATATCACATACCATCAGTGCACCCTATAGACACGAGTAGTGAAGACTCGATAGTCTGGTAAGACAACTTCCATAGGAGAGAAAACTCTGATCGTAAACAACTGCTGCCTTGCAGATAGGCTGGGGACAGCCAAAGGCTAAGGAGGGCATCCCTACAGAAACGCCTGTTGAAATCGGATGCACGGGGCCGCAAGCCTAACAAAACAGTGCAACGTAAATCACAGTATGATGGCAGCACAACCTATTCGAAAAACGTATGGCGCTCATCCTGAGGAGACCCGCCAGGCCGCGATAGCGCCGGGCCCCACGCCTCGAAGGGGCCCACCCTTGACTACTGGTGGTCACCAACCCATGTGTCGTGGAGTCAAGGCACATGGCTATGGGGAAACGACTATTGGCCAAAACCTCAAGACCCTCAAAATATTACAGTGGAATGCGGAGGGAGTCATTAACAAAAAACTTTCCCTAACACATCACCTGCATGAAGGTAAGATTGACGTGGCATGTATCCAGGAAACGCACCTCAACAATAACCATAAATTCTCAATCAGAGGATACCAGACTTTCCGTCTAGATAGAGAAGGCCACAAAGGAGGGGTCCTGATACTGACCAGAAACAGCATACCGAGTAGCGCGGTACCTGTCAATCACACCGGACAAGCAGAAATTGTAGGAGTTGACATAATGGCTCAAGAGACGAAGCTCCGCATTTTCAATCTGTACGGACCACCAAACAGAGACCTATCGCTCTCGAGTATGGAGGTCAGAGACTCCAACTGCATAGTGGTTGGAGATTTCAACAGCCACTCGGAGAGATGGGGATACTCTGACACAGACAGCAGAGGTGACGAAGTGGAAGATTGGGAGATAGATGCAAATCTCTCCCTAATCAATAGGCCGGAGGATAGCCCTAGCTTCTATTAAAGAACATGGCATACCACCTCGACTCCAGATTTGGCCTTCTCCACACAGGACATACACTATAAAATAGACCGCCAGGTGCTAAACCAACTGGCAGGTAGCGACCACAGGCCGATCAGGCTAACCATTGACATGGAAGTAGGCCCACAGGAAACAAAACCGCTCCCACGTTGGAATTACAAACGAGCCGACTGGGACAGATTTGCAATCCTGACAGATGGGCTGTGTGAAACCATCAACACACGAAACACCAAAATGAAGCCCATGGTAGAGAGCCTAAGCAAGGCAATAATGCAAGCCACCACTGAAACCATCCCAAGAGGAGCTAGGAAAAACTATAAGCCCTACTGGAATGATGAGTTACAGAAAGTGGAAGATGCAGTAACAAATGCTAGGAACATGGCAGAACGAGAAAAATCCGTGGAGGCAAACATCGCCCTCAAAGCCGCCGCGGCGAAGTACAAACACACTCTCAAGCAAACAGCAAGAGAAAGTTGGAAAAATAAAACGGAAAGTTTAAACCTGGACAAAGAAGGGAACAAGCTATGGAAGCTAGTCAGAGCCATGAACGACGAAACCACGTCAAATAAACAAATTACTATCAAGCAAGGCGAGAACTTGATCACAGGTAAGAAAGCCGCAAACGCCTTTGTCGATCACTATGCCAGAGCAAACCACATCGAGGTCCCTGCAGATAAGCATACAGACATTAGCGAAGAGCTAAGGGGGCACGAAAACATAAATACGGCTCCTGAAGAGCACATGATGGCCAAACTAACAATGCGCGAAATGGAAGAGGCTATGAGAACACTAAAGAGAAGGAAATCTCCCGGAAAAGACGGGATAACAAACGAAATGCTGATGGGGGCTGGGCCAAACAGCGAAGAAAAAACTACTATCAGTCCTGAACCAAAGCTGGAAAAGGGGTATTGTACCCCAGGCATGGAAAGATGCAATACTGGTACCAGTACCAAAAACAGGAAAGGACAAAACAGATCCGAATGGATACAGGCCCATAAGCCTACTGAGCTGTGCCGGCAAGCTGATGGAACGGATGATAAACACCAGACTGATGTGGCATCTGGAAGAAAAACGAATACTAATTCCACAGCAAGCCGGCTTTAGACAGCACAGATCCACTGAGGACCAGGTCATCCTCATAGCCCAGGAGATAGAAGATGCCTACCAGGCACAGAAACACACAGTAGCTGTTTGGGTGGATCTGGAAAAGGCATTTGACAAAGTCTGGAAGGATGGACTTAGAGTCAAGCTAAGAAGAAGTGATGTCTGTGGGAAGATGTACAAGTGGATCAACCACTACCTCAAACAAAGAACGGCCAGAGTCCAAGTACAAGGGCAGATGAGCAAAAAGGTGACACTCGAGCAGGGAGTACCCCAAGGGGGAGTACTGTCACCCACACTCTTCCTGGTATATATAAACGATATTACAGAGAATATACCAAGAAGAGTCCATAGCTCAATGTTTGCAGACGATCTGGCTATGTGGACCTCTGAAAAGAATCTCACCGTAGCAAGAAATCGGATGCAAACGGCCCTAACATCGCTGGAAGAGTGGGCGAACTCATGGCTGGTCAAAATAAACGAGGAGAAAACCACGTGCACAATATTCTCGCTCTCATTAAAACCCCAAAGTACCAAATTAAGCCTAAATGGCAAAATCCTGCAGCCAAACGACAACCCAACCTATCTGGGAGTCACATTTGATCGGCGCATGACATGGAAAAGTCAGATTGAGAGAAACCGAATGAAAGCCAGAGAAAGAATGGCGATCATGAGGAAACTTGCTAGCACAAGCTGGGGAGCAGACGAAGGCATACTAAAGAAACTGTACACTGGAAGAGTGAGACCAGTTCTCGAGTATGGCATCGCGGCATGGACAACAGCAGCGAAGGCGAACTTCGATAAAGTTAACAAACTTCAAAACCAAGCCATGAGAATCATAACAGGTGGCATGAAGTCAACGCCAATTGTAGAACTTGAAAAGATTACAAAACTGCAATCCATGACCGACAGAAGAGACTGCAGAGCCCAGCTGCAGTCAGAGAAACTCCGAAGACTGACGGACCATCCAATGTACCAGAGGCTAAACAATTTGGGAACTGGGAAACTAAAGCGGAGAAACTTTGCAGAAATAGCCAAAGCAAAGATGCACGAAGATCCCATAAACGCACTAACAACACCAAAACCCATCACTACTGTACGAAAACCTACTTGGAGGCAGGATATATTTCCAGAGGTGGTAGAAAATATACCAGGTATTGCAAACAAAAACTGCCAGACCGAAAAAGAAAGGAGAGACACTACCCTAAGCTTCATAACGAAAAGCTACCCAAGCATGGACTGGACCCATGCATACACCGACGGTTCTGTAACAAACACTACACAGAACGGAGGGGCAGGAGCATTCCTGAACCTACCAAATGGCAGAAAAATAACACTGTCATTCGCTACTGGTAAGTACACAAGCAATTTCAGAGCGGAGGCAGAGGCACTGAGGGCGGCAGTGGAAGAAATGGCAACACACAGTGAAAATGAGAGCCACATAGTCTTGCTGACAGATGCTCTCGCCGTAGTCACAGCGCTAAAAAGCCAGAAAAACACTGAGCTTAATGACTTAAGAGCAGCACTCTGCAAACTGTGCCAGCTGTCCGCACCAAAAAGGGTAGTGGTACAGTGGGTCCCGTCACACTGCAACATCCAAGGCAACGAGGAGGCAGACAGACTGGCAAAAGAAGGTGCAAGGCTACCACAAACAGATACCAGTATGACGTACGAAGAGTCAAAACGGCTTATCAAAGCCAGGTACATTACCAAATGGGAAACCGAACATACTGGTTACACCAAAAACGATGCCTATTACCAGTTGAACCGAAGAGAGCAGGTCGTTGTCTTCAGACTTCGCACTGGCCACAATAGACTGAGGTACCACCTATTCAACAAATTGAAGATAGGGTGTACCGACGAATGCCCGTGCGGTACTGGTAAAATGACCACTGAACATCTGCTGCAGAACTGCCCGACATACGGGGATCAGAGAGAGCAGATGTGGCCATTGCCAGTGGAACTGCAAGACAAGCTCTATGGTAGTGGCGAGAGTCTCAGGATGACCGCCGCTTTTTTCGAAAAAATAATGGTTACTGTCTGACTGTGTACGCAGAAGAAGAAGAAGAAGTAACCTTCTCATGGCCTCGCCCATTTTATTCATTGTCAGTTTTGCCATAATGGTCTCTTCTGGTGCCATATTGATGTTGCCGTGCCCCTTTTGCTCTTCACTAATGTCTGTATGCCTATCTGCAGGGACATCAATGTGGTTTGTTCTGGCATAATGTTCAACAAAGGCGTTTGCTGCTTTTTTTCCAGTAAGCATGTTGTCACCCTGCTTGATTGTAATTTGTTTGTTTGATGGAGTTTCGTCATTCATGGCTCTAACTAACTTCCATAGTTTGTTCCCTTCTTTGTCTAAATTGAGGCTTTCTGTTTTGTTGTTTGGTTTAGAGTGTATTTGTATTTCGCCGTGGTGGCTTTTAGGGCGATATTTGCCTCCATAGATTGTTTTCTCTCTGCCATGTTCCTAGCATTTGTGACTTCGTCTTCCGCTTTCTGCAATTCATCATTCCAATAGGGCTTATAATTTTTCCTTGCCCCTCTTGGGATGGTTTCAGTGGCAGCTTGCATTATTGCTCTGCTTAGGCTTTCCACCATGGGCTTCATTGTGTTATTCCGTGTGTTGATGGTTTCACACAGCCCATTTGTCAGTCTTGCAAATCTGTCCCAGTCGGCTCGTTTGTAATTCCAACGTGGGAGCGGTTTTGTTTCCTGTTTGCCTACTTCCATGTCAACTTCTAAGCCGGGTGATCGATTGTAGTTGTTTCGCTGCCAAAAAAAAAAACTTAAAAAATACAACACACTCCTCGTCCATTTGTCGTCAGTCATGAAGACCACATGGCTGGGCCATTTGTACATTTGGATTGATGAAGAGTCGACGACATCCAGGCAATCAATTTGGTCATGGATGTCGGTGTTTCAGATATGGTTTCTCAGGAAGATCATTAGAACTATACGCCACATGTGGGGCGCGTTAGCTGAGTTCATAGCGAACAATTCGCTATTTTCTGAGGTAACAGAGTGCTTCAGTTTGAAATGCGTCCTGAGACTAAAAAAAAAACATCCAGGTCGTGATTTTAATAATACACCGCTTCTCCATTCAACCCAGCTTTAATGGGTACAGGACGAATGCGTTAGCAAAAGTAATAACATAAAAGAAGGGCACTGGCCACCCTACCTTTCACAGGCTGCGGATAAGTAAAATAGATTCTTACAAAATCTCCATTTTCAACCAGCGGCCAATTCCGCCGAATGATCACTTTACGTGTTTTTATTTAAACGCAACATTGCTCTTTCGGTAATTATGAGCTTTTCGTTGTCTGATTTACGTGGACTTCAAACCTCACACCCATATACCATTCCTGGAATAACCATTTTACTGAAGGTGTGAGGTCTAGCCGTGACGTCCGTCGTATGCTGGTTTAATGCGGTTCAAGCATAACCAACTGGCTATACACCTGCGTGAGATCAGCTTATCAATGTTGTGTTTGTTATTGATTTAGTGACCTAGTTAGACATAAGCATTGACATTTTCGATGGGCTCACCTTCCAATCGCAGTATCCCAGTAGGACAGAAAGTGTTCAGTAGAAATTCAGTAAAAAATAAGAAACAGAATGATTTCACAAACAATTAACCACACAAATAAATAGATTTCCAAGGACACCCATATACAAATAAGAAGAGAAACGTACAATTAAAAATTAAATGTTGTTACATTAGCACACAATATAGATTGATATACAGTGTATATGTATATACATTTCAATATCATCACGTAGAATGTCGTTTATAGATCGTCTTTTCCATTACTGCGTGTCTGAAAGAAACTCTTTCACTTGCAAAACTCCAACCTTTACCAGTCATACAAAGGCATTCCTGGATACATTGGTGCCATCGTCTTGTCGGTCTACCCTACCCATATTGCCTGCCACTATACCTATACATATATATCTTGATATGAACAAAGTATTTCAATTTTCTGGCCAAAATGGAATTGATAAACCGGTACTATACATCATATCCTGGAGGACAGGGGCGACTGACCCCAACGTCCACAGGTGGAGGATAGTGGGGCGACCGACCCCAACGTCCACATGTGGCGGATAGTGGGGCGACCGACCCCAACCAGGCACGTCCACACGTGGCGGATAGTGGGGCGATCGACCCCAACGTCCACAGGTGGGGATAGTGGAACGACCTCCCGATATGGAGCGTCAGCTGCCATATAAGCCAGGTATAATAACTGGACGAATAAGCAGGATGAGGTGGGACAACAGGTGGCACTGCTTTCTCCACTGAAATACCCCATGTGTCCTATGACGGGTACACCAAGCGGGTAAGAGCCACTATATGCTCTAGCCACGGGAAGGAAACCCCGGTAGACAAACCAACCTAACTGCCTTGCAGGTACCATCGGGAGATGGAAAAGCTATGGGAGACAATCCAAAACCTAAAACTCAACCCGACTTGCCGAAAACGGAGTGTCAGCTACGGCGCAGGAGCCTGGAAAAATCAGAGAACCCTCCAAGCAACAGGTGCCTCTGCTAACCTAGTGGTCAGGGGGAGGCAGAGTAGAGCGACTGATCAACAAACAGGGAACCTAAAAGTGGTACAATGTAATGCAGAGGGCATGAGAAACAAGAAACCCGATCTGCAATAATGTCTCAAGGAAAACGAAATAGACATCAATTGTATTCAGGAAACACATCTAAAAGAAACTCAAAAATGTTCCATCAGAGGATATGAATGTTTCCGCCAAAATAGGGAAAACAGATCCGACGGAGGAATAATAACACTAGTAAAAAATTGTATACCAGCCGTAGAAACAAATAGATCTTGATCAGATGAATTAGAATACATCACAGTAGAGATAATCCTACCCATTGGAGACTCAATGATAACAAACTGCTATAGTCCACCATCCACAGCTCTGGCAATACATAAACTCAAAATAGAAGAATCGAGACACCTCATAGTGAAAGATTTAAACAGTCACTCCTTAAGCTGGGGCAACGAAACAATGGACAAGAGAAGAGAGGAGGTAGAAGATTGGATGATAGAAAACAAACTTATCCTAATAAATAGGCCAGATGATAGGCACACATATTACTCTAGAATATGGAAAAAAATGAGTACTCCAGACATTGCGATGGCAACGGACGACCTTCACCGACTAATAGTAAGAACAGTCAACAGCCAACTGGGTGGGAGCGACCATGTCCCAATAACTTTAGAAATATGCAACATGGGACAAACAGAGATAACAGATATGCACCCAAATTGGAATTTTAAAAGAGCAAACTGGACTCTAGTTAGAGAAAATGTAAATAAACTCTGTCAAGATATATCACATGCCAACAATGTAAATACAAATGTTACCATCATGACGGAGGCTATCATCGAGGCAGCAAAGAAATCAATTCCACGTGGAAAACGGAAAAATTATAAACCATATTGGAGCAATAAACTAGAGAAAATGCACAAGGAACTAAGTGAGGCAAGAGATACCATGGCAAAAAATCCTTCCCAGAAGACATAGAGAAATACATCAAAATTAAAAACACATTCATAGAGCAACAGAAGGAGGAGATCCAAAGAAGTTAGCATGAAAAGACTGAAAACCTAAAACATGGACAGGGAAACAAGTAAACTCTGGAACCTGACAAGAGCCCTAAATGAGGAAACCAGAGGGAGACATGGAAAGACGGTCATTAAGGACAATGAGAAACATCATACAGGGAAAATGGCAGCAAACATCCTTGCTGAATTTGTCAGAGATGAGAGTACCACAACATTGACACGAAAACGCAAACTAGAAGTAATAAACGAGAACCTGAAGACACAGAATGCGGATCCCTGCATTAAGTCATCATACAAAATGATAGAGTTAAACACTGCTATTCAGAAACTGAAAAACAAGAAAGCTCTAGGAAATGATGGCATCACAAATGAAATGATTAAAAACCTAGACCAAGGGTCAAGAAGAAAACTCCTCAAAATGTTCAATCAATCATGAAGCACGGGTAAGATCCCAGACCAGTGGCGGGAGGCTATCATTATCCCCATCAGAAAATCAAAAAAGGGCAAGACAAGCAAGGAAAACTATAGGCCAATAAGCCTTCTCAGCTGTGTTGGAAAAGTCATGGAATAAATGGTAAACGCAAGACTAATCTGGAAAAAAACCCATCTCCTACTCAATTCACAGTCAGCCTTTAGGAAAAACCGCAACACAGAAGACCAACTAGTGTACCTAACCAAAGAAATAGAAAATGCATTCAAAGGTAAGGAACAAGTACTTGCGGTCTTTGTGGATATGGACAAAGCTTTTGACAAGGTAAGGAGAGAAGGACTCCTCCTAAAACTATTAAACAACAAAATAGAAGGGAGAATGTACAGCTGGATACAAGACTTCCTCCGATACAGAACAGCAAGAGTCAAAGTAGATGGATCACTGAGCCATAGAATAACTCTCAAACAAGGCATAACCCAGGGAGGAGTCATCTATTCTAACCTCTTTATCCTGTTCATAAACGACATAGCGAGAAAACTCCCCAAAAAAGTATCCAGTGCCCTACACGCTGACGACTTAGCAATGAGGAGTGCTGCAGAAAAACTACCAACAGCTTAAATAGAGTGCAGACAGCACTGGACACTGTTGGAAAATGGGTTACAGATTGGGGATTGCCGATTAACATCTCAAATACAGTTACAACATGCTTCTCACTGTCCAACACCAAGGAAGTAACAAAACGTATTCTTAATGGCAAAGAGCTTGTACACGAAAATATCCCTGTGTATCTCGGAGTTAAAATGGACAAGAGACTCACATGGAGGGAGCACATACAGGAGATAGAACAAAAAGAAACCAGAAAAACTATCCCTCATGAAGAAGTTGGCCGGAACAAGCTGGGATGCAAATCGCAACATCCTCAAAAATGTATACACTGGCACAGTCAGGCCAGTACTTGAATTCGGCATTACAGCCTGGACCACAGCATCAAAAACAAACATGGAACGCCTAACAAAAGTTCAACATTCAGTTGTAATGATAATAACAGGAGGAATGAAGATTACGCCAATCCAGAAAATGGAAACATACACAAATATAAGACCCCTAACTACTAGACGAGAGGAAATAGTGCTGACACATAGTGAAAAGATGCTACGCGTGCCTGATCATCCCATACATATCAAACTAAAACAACCAGTTAGAAATAGGCTAAAGAAAACCAGCTTCATCCATATATCAAACCACCTACGACAAAAATATAGAGAACTAATTAACAACCAACCTACAGAAATAGAAATGCGTATTAACTATGAAGAGCCAAGCTGCAACATAAACAACATCGAAATAAGTACAGAGATCCCAGCAATAAGATGAAAAGAACAACACAATGTCCACGAGCTGAAAATTTTAGCACAAACAATAAGGAGAAATATAATACCAAGGAATGGACACAGGTGTACACATATGGTTCAGCAGAGGGACAGGCCGAAACGGGGCAGGAGGCATATTCATAAGACACAAAAGAGGAAATATAACAGAAGAGGCTCTCCCAACAGGAAAGTTGTCCACAAACTTTAGAGTAGAATCGATGGCCCTCCTGCGAGCACTGAATATACTTCAAACAGACAGGCAACCTCCAACAAGAATAATGTATTCACGGATTGCAAAGAACTATTAGAGACAATACAAATAACAAACAACGAACCACTGTTATCAGAGATCAGAGCAGAACTGGGAAAACTCTAGAGATCCTCAACTTATAGCGCTCCAGTGGCTACCTTCCCATTGCGGAATCACAGGAAACGAGAGAGCTGATGCTCTGGCAAAAGCGGGCCGCAAAAAGGCACAATTTAATCGAGTACCAATCAAGTAATCAAGAACATCATCAGAAATCAGTATATACATCAATGGAGAGAAGGTAGAAACATAAGCAGTACGCCGGACCAAATTCACAACTCAAAAGAAATCAACAAACTACCTTATTTCGCTTGAGAACTGGACACTGCAGACTACTAGAACATATTTACCGACTGAAGATATCACACACTGATGAGTGCCCATGTGGAACCGGATGCCAGAACCCTGAGAATATTCTACAGGAATGCCCAATCTATAAGGACATGAGATGCCAGACCTGGTCATATGGTGCGGACCTGAGACAAAAGCTGTGGGGCAGCCGCTCTGAACTGGTAAAAATTACAGACTTCATCATGACGACTGGCCTGCAGATATAGCATGCCCAGAAGATCCTGAACGCAAAGAAAAAGATACATCATATATATATATATATATATATGTATATATATATATATATTAATATATATATATATATATATATATATATATATATATATATATATATATATATATATATATATATATATATATACATAAATACACATACATACATACACCATACACAATTGGTACTAAAATTAATGGATAATCAATAGCAGTAAGCGATATATATATATTCAAAGAAAAATAAATGGAAGAAAAAGGACAGACTTGGATCGGAATGGAAAGTGAAACCTACGAGGCAACAAATGTGGTTGTGATCAAACCAGGCCGTTTTTTTCAGCAGATCACTGTAAATGCGTACGTACTGTTCACTGTTAAAAGTCGCACCAACGTGTAGAAAATCAACGTCCAGGATAAGACGTTCCACAGTTTTGATATTCGCAGGAATGACTGTGGTGAGTTGAGAACCACCACGGCCGGGATCATCACTCACGGAGGTGCGGCCTTCTGTAAAACGTTGACACCATTCAAATGTCTTACTGTGGCCGGGTGTCTCATCACCGTATTGGGATTGCAGTCTTCTGTAAATTTCCGCAGGTGCCACGTCTTCTTTCCCAAGAAACTACATCACAACACGCTTTGCTATGCAAGCACTAAAAGCGTTGTTCGCCATTTTCATTCAACTGTTATGTGACTGTCCCAAGGCAAGTAGAGCACCTATCAGTAATAGGACACACTTGCTCCCTAAAGAATGATAGCAGTTCTGGCACGCTATAATCCATTCAGTTGAACCAGAACAAAAAGTCGCGGTTTGATATGAACGCCCTTATTTATAATGTACCATATAATCATAGTTCCCTCTCACATTCATTTCTCCATGTTTTTTGGGGTGTCAACCCCGTCTTGTCTCTTTAACTTCTGAAGATCATTTGATAGATTTACACAGTTTGAAAGTCTTCGCACCAATACACAAAACACCAAGATAAGAGTTGCGTGTCTCTGTGTCCGCTGCTGTGATCATTTACGGTGCGCAGCGTTGTAGAGTAACAGAAGAACACATGTCAAAACTGGTATGTTATTACAAAGCCTGAATAGAGAAGATTCCTATATGTTCTGGGTCGAACAACATCACCAAACGAATTATGCTTGCTTGAATAAATCAAGAAGATTTACAAATCATCCTAACTGGTCATCTCTGGAATTTGATCAGTAATATTCTAAGAAGATTGTTGTTGTTTTTGAATGCTCACAATGAGTAGGTCAATCTTTTGTGTGCTATGAAAAAGACGTTAAGTGGCGGGTTGCAGCAGCGTTCCTCACATTATGAACGTGCTGATGAAGGTGGGCAGGGTTAGTCCATGCGTTTGTGCTATTCTTGGCTTCATCTGCGTGTCGCTTACTACCACGGTTATCACATCAATCCCTAACCTTTCTAGCAATGCTGCCATTAAAAACAGCCCGTTTCCAGGAGGGCTACTAGAAAGCCGAGGTGAAGGTCCTGTCCAGTATATTTTGCCTGACCTTGACTAACATGCTTGATTAGTATAATTTGCCTGACCAGACGTTAGGCTTCCTCTCCGTTTCTTAAAAGATAGTCTGATACCATTAACAGATACGTCATGAAATGGAGCTCAGAGGAACGGCAAGAAAGGGAGAGAAACAGAGAGATAGAGAGACGGAGAGAGAGAGAGAGAGAGAGAGTAACCGCGAGAGAGAGAGGTTAATAAGAACAGTCGCATCGAAACGTAAACCATTAACCAAAATTGGGGTGCATCACTTAGTAAGGCTTCAACCGTGGTGCAGTGGATTGAGTGAATTCCTTTCTTAAACCTCCCTTCTGTGTAACGATCAGTCACCGTTTGGCCAGTCAACTATTAAACATCGTTTCCCATCGCGGGGTTGCGGCGACCCCACTGGTGACTCTGGATAAATTTGTACTGATCGCATGGCCTCATGTGACGGCGACGCATCTTTCAAATGTCTGCACTCTCAAATGTCGATGGTACATGACATGCCTACCATGGTTGTAACGAGTAACGGGGAATCAGGGTTCGATTCCGGAGAGGGAGCATGAGAAACGGCTACCATATCCAAGAAAGGCAGCAGGCGCGCAATTTACCCACTCCCGGCACGGGAGGTGGTGACGAAGAATAACAATTCGGGACTTTTTCGAGGCCCCGTAATCGGAATGAGTACACTTTAAACGCTTTAACGAGGATCTATTGGAGAGCAAGTCTGGTGCATGCAGCCGCGGTAATTCCAGCTCCAAAAGGGTATATTAAAGTTGTTGCAGTTAAAAAGCTCGTAGTTGGATCTCAGGGGCAGGGCGGGCGGCCCGGCTCGCGCCGGATCACTGCCTGTTGTCTCCTGCCCTACCGTCTGCCGGCACCATCCCGCGGGTGATCTTCGTTAAGGGTGGCCGGCGCGTTTACTTTGAAAAAATTAGAGTGTTTAAAGCAGGCTTCGGCTGCCTGAATAAAGGTGCATGTAATAATGGAATAGGACCTCGGTTCTATTTTGTTGGTTATCGGAACTGGAGGTAATGATTAACAGGGACAAACGGGGGCATTCGTATTGCGGCGTTAGAGGTGAAATTCTTGGATCGCCACGAGACGAGCTACTGCGATAGCATTTGTCAAGAATGTTTTTATTAATCAAGAACGAGAGTCAGAGACGCAAAAACGATCAGATACCGTCGTAGTTCTGACCATAAACGATGCCGACTAGCGATCCGCAGGAGTTGCTTCGATTACTCTGCGGGCAGCTTCCGGGAAACCAAAGTGTTTGGGTTCCAGAGGAAGTATGGTTGCGAAGCCGAAACTTAAAGGAATTGACGGAAAGGAACCACCAGGAGTGGAGCCTGCAGCTTAATTTGACTCAACACGCCAACACTAATGATTGACAGTCCGAAAGTACTTTCGTTGGGTCTAATAGGGAACAGGTGCTGGTATTAGACCCTCGGAAGACAGGTCAGTTTTACCCTGCTAATGACAGAGCGTCGCTACAGTAATCCTACTTAATTGGAGAGGAATCGCAGGTCTCATACATTTGGTCCACGAGCTTGATTGATAAGCCAATGGTGCGAGGCTACCATCTGAGGGATTACGGCCGAACGCCTCTAAGCCGAAATCCCGCCCTAAATATGAGCACCATTGCGATGGGAGGCAACGATATGGTTGGGACCTGGGGATCGCGTCTCAGCACAAGCCGGTCGAGCCACAGAAAGAGGTCTCTACCGTCCCACCGATCAAAGCGGGCGGGGAGCTGCTCGATATTCACCCCATACAGTGTTGAGGTGTGAAACCACTAGTAGAAGACTTAGTTCTCGGTCGGGGTATCGTAAGCAGTAGATCAGCCACCTCACTGCGAACTGTTGAGACTCCTCCCTTGATCATGAGATATGTCCGCACACCAGGCGAACAACATCTCTGTGGCATGACCAGGCTTGTCCTTTGTTAAATGCACTCCTGCCTCGCTCTTTAACTATGTCTGCTATCATTCATCCCAATGAACGCAGAAGAGATGCAGGCCAGCGGACATTGCACCTCTACCCTATTGTGACAATCTCGCAGGTGGCGGGGAATGCTAGGCGTGTTATCACTGCAGATGAGCCGAGAAAATAAAAGGAGCAAGGAGATACCTCACTCACACGTTTCTGGCAGGACGTGACGATCCTGGGACACAGACACACTGGACTGCCTCTCTTCCGAGATACTTGAAAAACTAGTACATACAGTTCCTTATATCATATTATATCATTGCCACACCATATAGCCACGTGTGGGGAAGACTCGATAGTCCTGCAAGACAAGTTCCCTAAGACAGCCAACTCTGACCAAAAACAACTGCTGCGTTGCAGATAGGCTGGGGACAGCCACATGCTAAGGAGCGCATCCCTGCAGAAACGTCTGTTAAAATCGGATGCACTGGGCCCCATGCTTATCAAAGTAACACAGTGCAACGTATATCGCTGTAACCAGCGTACGAACAAGAAGAAGAAGAAGAAACATCAAAGAAGACAATGACGTCACACAACAAAAATAGACATATACTTGTTTACTTTACTTATTTACTTACGTATTTACTTACTTACTTACTTGGGAGCGGCTTTGCGCGGTGGATAGGGAACTGGCTTTGCAACTGGGTGGTCGTTGGATCCTTCCCCAGTTGAGGCAACGGCTCCCAGGTCGACCCATCCTTACATGGGTACATGTTCATTCCGGGAAGTAAAAGCGGCGAGGGAGAAGAAATGGCTGCCGCCCTCATATAGCCAATCATTTAAAATTTGAGATCGCTAACACCTCACACCCCTACGGCAGTAATGCTATGGGTTACTTTACTTTACTTTATTTTATTTTACTTCCCATGCCCGGAAAGATCACAAAGTATTGGATCAGAAATCAATTGTACTGAAAGGTTTTTCATTTTCTGTCATGAGATTCGCCAAATTACACAGTTCTTTCGGTAATGGACAGTTATACAATATTTCAAGTGTTCAGGGTGTTCAAGTGAGCAGGGTGTTCAGGTGTTGATGGTGTTCACGTGTTCGAATGTTCAGGGTGTTCAGGGTGTTCAAGTGTTCGAATGTTCAGAGTGTCCAAGTGTTTAAATGTCGAGGGTGTTCAAGTGTTTGAGTGTTCATGGTATTTACGTGTCCAGAGTAATCAACGGTTCATGGTGTTCAATGTGTTCAAGTGTTCTGGGTGTTCAAGTGTTCAGGGTGTTCAAGTGTTCGAGTGTTCAGAGTGTTAAAGTGTGCAAGGTGTTCAAGTGTTCACGTGTTCGAGTATTCATGGTGTTCAAGTGTTCAGGGTGTTCACGTGTTCAAGTATTCAATGTGTTCAAGTATTCAGGGTGTTGAAGTGTTTGAGTGGTCAATGTGTTCAAGTGTGCAGGGTGTTCAAGTGTTCTGGGTGATTCAGTGTTCAGTGTATTCAAGTGTTCGAGTGTTCAGGGTGTTCAAGTGTTCAGGGTGTTCACGTGTTAAGATTGTTCAGGTTGTACAAGTGTTCGAGTATTCAGGGGGTTCAAGTGTTTGAGTGTTCATTGCGTTCAATTGTTCAGGGTGTTAAGTTTTGAAGGGTGTTCAAGTGTTCGAGTATTCAGGGTGTTCAAGTGTTCAGGGTGTTCACGTGTTCAGGGTGTTCACGTGTTCAGGGTGTTCAATGGCTCCGCATTCGTCGACATCGTCGTCGACAATGATTTAACATTGATCTACACCTGGACACTTTCTTTTCTTGATCTGTTTAGGGCTCTCCACACAGGGAATATAATATGCTGTCGAAGTTTGTGGGAAAATGTACATATAGATCAGCCACTACCTCGAAAACAGAACAGCCAGAGTTCAAGTACATGGGCAGATGAGCAAAAAGGTGACACTTGAGCATGGAGTACGCTAAGGGGGAGTACTATCACCCACACTTTGCTTGGTGTATATAAACAACATCACAGAGAATATTCAAGGAAGAGTCCAAAGCTCCATGTTTGCAGACGATCTGGCTATGTGGACCTTTGAAAAATATCTCACCATAGAAAGCAATCGGATGCAGCAGTCCCTAACATCGTTGGAGGAGTTGGCGAACTCATTGCTGGTCAAAATAAATGAGGAGAAAACAACATGTACAATATTCTCGCTTTCAAACAAACCTCAGAACACCAAAATAGGTTTTAGCGGCAAATATGTGCGGCCAAACGGCAAACCAAACTACCTGGGAGTCACATTTGATCGGCGCATGACATGGAAAAGTTAGATCGAGAGAAACCGAATGAGAGCCAGACAAAGAATGGCAATCATGAGGAAACTTACTGTCATAAGCTGGGAAGCAGACGAAAGTATACTTAAGAAACTGTACACTGAAAGAGTGAGACCAGTTCTCGAGTATGGCATTGCGGCCTGGACAACAGCAGCATAGGCGAACTTTGATAAAATTAGCAAACTTCAAAACCAAGCCATGAGAATTATAACAGGAGGCATGCAGTCAACCCCAATTGTAGAACTTGAAAAGATTACAAAACTGCAAACCATAACCGATAGAAAAGACTGCAGAGCCCAGTAGCAAGCAGAGAAAGAAGACTGACAGACAATCCAATGCATCAGAGACTAAATATATTTGGAAATGGGAAACTAAAGCAGAGAAACTTTGCAGAAATAGCCAAAGCAAAGATGAGCGAAGACTCTGTGAACACATTAACAACACCAAAGCCCATCCCTACTGAACGCAAACCTTCCTGGAAGCAGCATATATTTCCAGAGGTGGTACACAATATACCAGTGATTGGAAACAAGAAAAGCCAGACTGAAAACGAAAGAAGAGACATAACCCTGACGTACATAACGAAAAACTACCCAAGCATGAACTGGACCCATGCATACACCTACGGTTCTGTAGCAAACACAACATAGAACGGAAGGGGCAGGAGTATTCCTGAGCCAACCAAATGAAGTAAAATAACAATGTCAGTGGCAACTGGAAAATACTCAAGCAATTTCAGAGCGGAGGCAAAAGCACTGAGGGCTGCAGTAGAAGCAATGTTGACAGACAAAAGAATACTGAACTTAAATGATTTAAGAGCAGTACTCTGTTAACTATGCCAGCAGGCCGCACCAAAAAGAGTAGCGGTGCAGTGGGTTCCAACCCACTGTGACATCCAAAGCAACGAGGAGGCAGACAGACTGACAAAAGGAGATGCAAGACTACCACAGTCAGATTCTAGTATGACCTACGAAGAGTCAAAAAGGCATATTAGAGCCAGATACATGGCAAAATGGGAAACACAACATACTGGCTACACAAAAAATGATGCATATTATCAATTGAACAGAAGAGAGCAGGTCGTCGTCTTCAGACTCCGCACATCTCAAAATAGACTGAGGTACCACCTATTCAATAAACTAAAAATAGGGGGCACTGACGAATGCACTAGTGGTACCGGGAAAATGACCTCTGAACTTCTGCTGCAGAACTGCCCGACATACGAGGACCAGAGAAAGCACATGTGGCTATTACCAGTGACAACACTAGACAAACTCTATGGCAGTGTCGACAGCCTCAGGATGACCGCTGCGTTTTTCGAATAAGTACAGGTTGACGTCTGACAGCGTACGAAGAAGAAGAAGAAGAAGAAGAAGAAGAAGAAGAAGAAGAAGAAGAAGATATGCTGTCGCAAAGCCCTTTTTGATCTCCAACCATTCCTCGCAATAATAGACACATGATAGGAAATTATGTAACAACTAATATTGACACGGAAACGCTGCACACAGAAGCTATCTGCAAAGGAAAGAACATTGACAAAACACAGACTTACATAAAGGGCTTTTTTGCTAGAGTTCATCTTGTCAGTTGAGACGTAATACGAAAAAATGGGCTCTATATAGACCATCTCATATCGCACTATGACATCATTAAGGTTGAAGTCTACTTCTGTCCAGTTTTGGTTGAGGGTTGGCCAATCGTTGACGTAAGTGGTATCTCTCAAGTATGGCGTTAGGCCCAGTTTTTCAATTACAGCTGGTAGAATCAAATGAAACAATAAGGAAAACTGTCAAACATCTTGTAAAGGCCTAAAGATTGAAAAACATGTTTCTGTTCAACAGAAGTTTCAAATTGTTAGAAACAGGCTTTCACCCTTCGACTGCTCCATAACGTGATTTCGTTCCCGCAGTAGAAAATATCAGATTTGCACGGAATATGAGACATACACTCGATCTCTCCTTCGTTAGCTCTGTCAATTGCATTTATAAATCTCTTAAATCCGTCTCTTTCGGGCTTGTCGAGTCTGTGTACAGTTTATCAATATGGCAAGGGGACGGAGACAAGCGACAGGTCAGGAACAAGTTGATCAGATATGCTAGTCAGGGTCGGGGGAAACATACTGGCCATGAGCCCCTCCTCACTCCCACGCAGGTCTCCCTGGAAACGGGCTGCTCTTCTTGACAGCCTGACTAAAGTGATGGAGATCAACGTGAACCTCGTACAAAGAGGCCCCCAGTTTACCTTCATTAGCACGCTCGGGATGTGAGAAAAGCTACTGCAACCCGCTATTTAACGCCCTTTTCAGGTCGTACAAAAAAGTAAACTTACTCATTCTAGGCATTCACAACAACAATTTCCATTAGGTTTCTGCAACTATAGTCTTCATACTTCTTCTTCTTCTTCATCGTACGCTGTTTACAGCGATATTTACGTTGATCTGATTTAATTTGTTAGCCAGTGGCTAAGTGCATCCGATTTCAACAGGCGTTTCTGTAGGGTTGCCCTCCTTAGCCTTTGGCTGTCCCCAGCCTGACTGCAAGGCAGCAGTTGTTTTTTGTCAGAGTTGTCTCTCTTGGGAAGTTGTCTTGCAGGACTATCGAGTCTTCCCTACTCGTGTCTATAGCGTTTGGCAATGATATGATGGACTATGTACTAGTTTGTACTATCCCGGAAGAGATGCAGTACAGTGTGACTTTTTCCCAGGATCGTCACGTCCTGCCAGAAACGTAGCATATGCATATGAGTGAGGTATCTTTTTGCTCGCTTTATTTTCTCGGCTCATCTGCAGTGATGGTACGCCTAGCATTCCCCGCCACCCGGGAGCTTGTCACCATAGGACAGGAGGTGCAATGTCCGCTGGACTGCATCTCTTCTGCGTCCATTTTAATGACTGATAGCAGACAGATGCAAAGAGCGAGGAAGGAGTGCATTTTACCAGGTGCATTCCTGCGGCTCGATCGGGCCGGGACACAAGCCCCAGCCATCTCAGCGGTGCTGAGATTTTGGGCGGGATTCTGGCTTAGAGGCGTTCGGCCGTAATCCCTCAGATGTTAGCTTATCAGCAAAGAACGTGGACCAAATGTCAGCGACCTGTGATTCCTCTCGAAATAGTGCATTTTACCAGGTGACAAGCCTAGTCTTGCACGGAGATGTTGTCCGCCTAGGGGGCGGACATATCTCATGGTCAAGGGTTAAGTCTCAGCAGTTCGCAGTGAGGTAGGTGATCTACTGCTTAGGGCACCCGACCGAGAACTAAGTCTTCTACAAATGATTTCATTCCTCATCGCCGTATGGGGTGAATATCGAGCAGCTTCCCGCCCGCTTTTATCAGCGGACGGCAGAGACCTCATTCTGCGGCTTGACCGGGCAGGGCTGGAGCGTGGCCCCCAGGTCCCCACCATGTCGAAGCCTCCCTTTGCATTCGTGCTGGGCTGCTTTTGGACGGGGTTTTTGGCTTAGAGGCGTTCGGCCATAATCCCTCACCTCGCACCGTTGGCTTATCCGCCTAGTACGTGAACCAAATGTCTGCGGCTCCTCTCGGGCTTAGCAGGATTACCGTAGCAAAGCCCTGTCATTAGTAGGGTAAAACTGACCTGTCTTTAGAGGGTCTATTTCCAGCACCCGTTCAATATTAGCCAGACCGTATCAATAGAGGGCTTTTAGTTTGTCAATGGCCGTTTCTGGAGCCTGCGATTTCTGCAGGGTGAAGACCAGATTACCGTAGCAGGCGCTCTTTCATTTGGGGATTTGGAGACTGACCTGTCTTCCGTGGGTCTAATACCAGCACATGTTCACTATTAGACCCATCGAGGGTGCTCTCTTTTGACAGTCATTCTATACTATTGGCGTGTTTAGTCAATTTAAGCCTCAGGCTCCACTCCTGATAGTGCTCTTCCGTCAATTCCTTTATCAAACACTGGATGCAGACCAACCGAGCCACAGGGGGCATAACCCCAGATTGATGAGGGTCTAAATCCAGCCCCAGTTCCATATTAGACCCCAGGAGAGTGGTCTCGGCATGTCAGTCATTTCAGTGTTTGCCGTGTTGAGTCAAATTAAGCCGCAGGCTCCACTCCTGGTGGTGCCCTTCCATCAATTCATTTAAGTTTCAGCTTTGCAACCATACTTCCCCCGGAACCCAAACACTTTGGTTTCCTGGAAGCTGCCCGCAGAGTCATCGAAGCAACTCCTGCGGATCGCTAGTCGGCATCGTTTATGGTCAGAACTACGACGGTATCTGATCGTCTTCGCGCCTCTGACTTTCGTTCTTGATTAATGAAAACATTCTTGACAAATGCTTTCGCAGTAGCTCGTCTTGCGGCGATCCAAGAATTTCACCTCTAACGCCGCAATACGAATGCCACCGTTTGTCCCTGTTAATCATTACCTCCAGTTCCGAAAACCAACAAAATAGAACCGAGGTCCTATTCCATTATTCCATGCACCATTATTCAGGCAGCCGAGGCTTGCTTTGAACACTCTAATTTGTTCAAAGTAAACGGGCCGGCCACCCAGGACGCTCAGCGAAGAGCACCCGTGGGAGAGAGCCGGCAGACGGTAGGGCAAGAGACAACGGGCAGTGAACCGGCGCGAGCCGGACCGCCCGCCTGCGCCTGAGATCCAACTACGAGCTTTTTAACTGCAACAACTTTAATATACGCTATTGGAGCTGGAATTACCGCGGCTGCTGGCACCAGACTTGCCCTCCAATAGATCCTCGTTAAAGGGTTTAAAGTGAACTCATTCCAATTACTGGGCCTCGAAAGAGTCCCGTATTGTTATTTTTCGTCACTACCTTCCCGTGCCGGGAGTGGGTAGGTTGCGCGCCTGCTGCCTTCCTTGGATGTGGTAGCCGTTTCTCATGCTCCCTCTTCGGAATCGAACCCTGATTTCCCGTTACCCGTTACAAACATGGTAGGCATGTCACGTACCATCGACATTTGATAGGGCAGACATTTGAAAGATGCGTCGCCGGCACATGAGGCCATGTGATCAGCACAAAGTTATCCAGAGTCACCAGTGGGGACGCCGCAACCCCGCGAGGGGAAACGACGATTGGTTTTGAACTAATAAAAGCGCTCTTTCCGCGAGGGTCGGAGCTTGGTAAGCATGTATTAGCTCTAGAATTGCCACAGTTATCCAAGTAGGATCGTGTCATCTAAGGAACCTCGACTGATTTAATGAGCCATTCGGGGTTTCACCGTGAGACAGTTTGAACTTAGACATGCATGGCTTAATCTTTGAGACAAGCATATGACTACTGGCAGGATCAACCAGATATCTGTCGGAGACGTACGTACAGCACACACCGGTCGGCGGAGGAAGGGTGTGTAAAAAGCCTCACTGGGACGGCCGCAGGGACCGACTGACGGGACGGACGGGACGGTTTTTTCCCCCCGTCTATCACTCCGTCGACCTAGGACCGCCTGACAGGGGCCTCCCACACGCACCAGACGACCGACCGACCGGGCTCGCTCGAGGAGGGATGGCAGCGCTCTGTGCAGAACGGATCCCAACGACCTCGGCGATGAATTTCACTGAGACTTGAGACAATTTGGCCTGCCGGCCTGCCCTTCTCCGTAGGAGAACGCAGGGCCTCGAAGCAACGATTCCTGCTTTCCATTTGCCGGTCACAAGCTCTTTGCGAGAGTCGGACCACCGCATCTATTGTCTTCATACAACAATTGTTAATCTGTCTCATTAGCATACAGTTAACGCTCTCAAATAACCACATATATTGTCTTCATACAACAATTGTTAGTCTGTCTCATTAGCATACAATTAACGCTCTCAAATAACCACATATATTGTCTTCATACAACAATTGTTAGTCTGTCTCATTGGCATACAGTTAACGCTCTCGAATAACCGCATCTATTGTCTTCATACAATTGTCAGTCTGGGTTGGGCTTCTCTGTGTGAGTAGCAAAGAAACACCACTCACATTACAGACGTGTTTAAATGAAAACGGATCTATCTGCATCAAGTGAACATACGTACGATGTGCATGATGACGTCACTTCTGATGCAAACCGTTTTCTCAGCAAACCGTTGAAAACATGGCGAGTGTGATACGGCATTTGTTCAAACTTGTTCAGCGATCGGTGAATCGGTTTCTAACAGTTGAATAATGTCGAACAGTTGACATTTATCGGAGAATGTAGGCAGTGTATGGATATAAACGTATGTCGAAGACAACAGTGAAGAACTGGACAACGATGTTTAAGGACGTGAGTTAACGAAAGATCTTCCGAGACCAGGTCAGGCGCATATTGTAGCGTCAGAAGATGTCATCACCAAAATTGATGCAGAAATTCGGTTGGCCGTCGCCTTAGCTTTCGTTCACCACACTGTTGTCACCATACACTGCCTGCATTCTGCGATGAATATCAACTGGTCGACATCATTCATCTGTTAGAAACCGAATCAATTCCATATCACACCCGCCATGTTTTCAACCGTCTGCTTAGGAAACTATGAGTCGGAGGATAATGAACGTTTGCAAACTTGACGGTTGATATTTGCTGTTTACATCAAAAGTGACGTCATCGTGCGCATTGTACGTCTGTTTACTTGGTGAAGTTAGGTACGGTTTCATTTAAACACGCCTCTTGCTTGCTGTTTCAAAGTGAACGAAAGAGAAATAAGGCAAGAATACACGTTCAATAAACTAGGCAAAACACAATGTCTGATCCGAGATGCATTTATCAAAAAAGGATCAAAATAGTCCAGGCACAAATGTCTTCCGGAGGATGAAGAGAATCTTGTGCAACAAATCCTTGTCGCTGAAACTGAGAAAGAGAGTTCTTGAATGTTATGTGAAGCCAGTATTGATATGCGGCAGCGAATCATGGACAATCAGAAAACAAGCACAACGATTACTAGAGACGACGATAGATGTATTTTACAGAAGAAAGTTAATAATTCCATGGACTGCGAAGAAGACAAACGTTCCAGTACTTAAAAAAGCATAGGCACATAGAAAACGCATTGCAAAAGTCAGGTCAATGCAGTCATCTTCTGTCGGGCATGCAATGAGAAGAGACGGGTTGGAACATACTGTGACAACGGGTAAAATAGCATAGGGGAAGAGATACAGTGGGAGGCAGAGAGAGAATATATTGGAAAGACTGAATTAATGACACATGGACGACTAACAACAGAGTGGATCACCACATATGTGGTATAAGTTGATAGAGATCTATAGTTACGAACACCAACCGGAAAGACACATGAAGATGATTACACCGATCATATGTTTCCCTTAAATTGTCATTGTTTGACTGGGTGCTGCTTCTGTCGCCATACATCGTATGTGATTGACCGCACCTATTTTCTTCAAACAATTATTTGTTTGTATTGATCTTTATATCAGACTGATGAACAAGCAATCTTCCTTCCGTCTACATACAGATCACACCAGAGCTGGGACCCGCATATGGGCATTAAGCCCCTGTGGAAGTACAGGTCGACTAAGACTAAGATAACTAAGATCAGATATGTATAAAGTCCGCACACTTAGACGATGTGGACGACAAAACAGACGCCATGGAAGTGTGGAAATACTTGTTCTTCTTTTGTTGCGTTCGTTCTCAATTTCCTACAACCAAGCCCTGAACAGGGCTTTGTAAGTAGCAGAATATAGTCCGGAGAACGGAATGCGTTGTATCGCTAGTCTACAGCTTGACTGCGATATTTGCACCTTTCGGTCCGACACACCCGTCTTTGGCAGGTGGATATACTAAAGAATGAGTAGAATGTCGTGGAATATAAAAGCAAACAAATAAAACTGTCATGGCAAAAATAAGAATTGGAAGGGAAACATTAAAAGAGACACAAAATAGGCACAATAATGGGCACGGTACTCTGTTGAAAATAATACTGGAGAGAAAGGTTGGAGGCAGCTGGCAAAGAGGGAAACAGGGACATAGGTATATAATATTTTTCAAAGAGACATGTATACAGCGGGATAAAGATCAATCTGTATTACAGAGGAAATGTTTTTTTAAAAATTGGAGGGGTTGAAAGTGAATAAATGTCCAGGTCAAGATGGTATTCATTCAAAATTGCTGTATGAAATTAGAGACCAACTAGAAAAACCATTGGCTATATTATGTTCTCAATCACTTACAAAAGGGATTGTTCCACGAGATTGGAAAGATGCAGGAGTGATCCCCTTATTCTTCTTCTTCTTCTTCTGCGTACGCAGTCAGACAGTAACCATTATTTTTTTCGAAAAAAGCGGCGGTCATCCTGAGGCTGTCGCCATTGCCATAGAGCTTGTCTTGCAGTTCCACTGGTGATGGCCACATCTGCTCTCTCTGATCCTCGTATGTCGGGCAGTTCTGCAGCAGATGTTCAGCGGTCATTTTACCAGTACCGCACAGGCATTCGTCGGTACACCCTTTCTTCAATTTGTTGAATAGGTGGTACCTCAGTCTATTGTGGCCAGTGCGAAATCTGAAGACGACGACCTGCTCTCTTCGGTTCAACTGGTAATAGGCATCGTTTTTTGGTGTAACCAGTATGTTCGGTTTCCCATTTGGTCATGTATCTGGCTTTGATAAGCCGTTTTGACTCTTCGTACGTCATGCTAGTATCTGTTTGTGGTAGTCTTGCACCTTCTTTTGCCAGTCTGTCTGCCTCCTCGTTGCCTTGGATGTTGCAGTGTGATGGGACCCACTGTACCACTACCCTTTTTGGTGCGGACTGCTGGCACAGTTTGCAGAGTGCTGCTCTTAAGTCATTAAGCTCAGTATTTTTCTGGCTTTTTAGCGCTATGACTACGGCGAGAGCATCTGTAAGCAGGGCTATATGGCTTTCATTTTCACTGTGTGTCACCATTTCTTCCACTGCCGCCCTCAGTGCCTCTGCCTCCGCTCTGAAATTGCTTGTGTACTTACCAGAACCGAATGACAGTGTTATTTGTCTGCCATTTGGTAGGTTCAGGAATGCTCCTGCCCCTCCGTTCTGTGTAGTATTTGTTACAGAACCGTCGGTGTATGCATGGGTCCAGTCCATGCTTTGGTAGCTTTTCGTTATGAAGCTTAGGGTAGTATCTCTCCTTTCTTTTTCAGTCTGGCAGTTTTTGTTTGCAATACCAGGTATATTTTCTACCACCTCTGGAAATATATCCTGCCTCCAGGTAGGTTTTCGTACAGTAGTGATGGGTTTTGGTGTTGTTAGTGCGTTTATGAGATCTTCGTGCATCTTTGCTTTGGCTATTTCTGCAAAGTTTCTCCGCTTTAGTTTCCCATTTCCCAAATTGTTTAGTCTCTGGTGCATTGGATGGTCGGTCAGTCTTCGGAGTTTCTCTGACTGCAGCTGGGCTCTGCAGTCTCTTCTATCGGTCATGGATTGCAGTTTTATAATCTTTTCAAGTTTTACAATTGGCGTTGACTTCATGCCACCTGTTATAATTCTCATGGCTTGGTTTTGAAGTTTGCTAACTTTATCGAAGTTCGCCTTCGCTGCTGTTGTCCATGCCGCAATGCCATACTCGAGAACTGGTCTCACTCTTCCAGAGTACAGTTTCTTTAGTACGCCTTAGCCGATCAAATGTGACTCCCAGATAGGTTGGGTTGTCGTTTGGCTGCAGGATTTTGCCATTTAGACTAAATTTGGTACTTTGGGGTTTTAATGACATCGAGAATATTGTGCATGTGGTTTTCTCCTCGTTTATTTTAACCAGCCATGAGTTCGCCCACTCTTCCAGCGATGTTAGGGCCGTCTGCATCCGATTTCTTGCTATGGTGAGATTCTTTTCAGAGGTCCACATAGCCAGATCGTCTGCAAACATTGAGCTATGGACTATTCTCTGTAATATCGTTTATATATACCAGGAAGAGTGTGGGTGACAGTACTCCTCCTTGGGGTACTCCCTGCTCGAGTGTCACCTTTTTGCTCATGTGCCCTTGTACTTGGACTCTGGCCGTTCTTTGTTTGAGGTAGTGGTTGATCCACTTGTACATTTTCCCACAAACATCACTTCTTCTTAGCTTGACTCTAAGTCCATCTTTCCAGACTTTGTCAAATGCCTTTTCCAGATCCACCCAAACAGCTACTGTGTGTTTCTGCGCCTGGTAGGCATCTTCTATCTCCTGGGCTATGAGGAAGACCTGGTCCTCAGTGGATATGTGCTGTCTAAAGCCGGCTTGCTGTGGAATTAGTATTCGTTTTTCTTCCAGATGCCACATCAGTCTGGTGTTTATCACCCGTTCCATCAGCTTGCCGACACAGCTCAGTAGGCTTATGGGCCTGTATCCATTTGGATCTGTTTTGTCCTTTCCTGTTTTTGGTACTGGTACCAGTATTGCGTCTTTCCATGCCTGGGGTACAATTCCCCTTTTCCAGCTTTGATCCCCTTATTCAATAATGGCAAAAAATCAGATCCAGAAAATTATAGACCGGTGAGTTTAACGAGCATAGTCTGTAAATTGTTAGAGTCAATAATCAAAGAAAACATTGTAATGCATTTAGACAAATTTAATCTAATTAGAAATAGTCAGCATGGGTTTACTAGAGGGAGATCATGCTTAACAAATCTATTAGAATTCATGGAAGAGGTTACTAAAATCATAGATAAAGGGGAGCCAGTGGATGTTATTTATCTAGACTTTGCAAAGGCCTTTGATAGAGTACCTTATCAAAGATTATTTAGAGAGTTAAAATCACATGGAATAGGTGGGGAAGTTGCCAAATGGATTGAAAATTGGTTAACGGGAAGAAGGCAGAGGGTGGGCATAAATAAGGAGTACTCTGAGTGGAGTGAAGTGAAAAGTGGTGTGCCACAGGGCTCGGTTTTGGGACCAATTTTGTTATTTATATATATATAAATGATTTGGACATTGATGTGAGATCCATGAATGCAAAATTTGCTGATGACACAAAACTATGTAGTAGTGTCTCATCTAAAGCGGAAGTGGATATATTGATGTCGGATTTAGATAAAATTCGAGAATGGTCTGTAAGCTGGCAAATAGAGTTTAATGTAGATACATGTACTGTCATCCACATGGGTAGATCCAATATGGAACATAATTACAGAATGGGAGAAAACAATATTAGAAAGATAGATAAGGAAAGGGAGCTAGGGGTTATAATAGATCATACAGGAAAGGTGAGGGAGCAAGTTAAGGTAGCAGTGAAAAAGGCAAATGCAATGTTACGTATGATAAAAAGAAATATTAAACTTAGGAGCAACGAAGTGATCGTCAAACTGTATAAAGCTTTAGTTAGACCTAGATTGGATTACTGTGTACAGGTGTGGAGTCCTTATCATAGGGGGACATAAACATGCTAGAAAGAATACAAAAAAGAGCGACAAAGATGATAGTGGGATTCCAGAATTACAGTAATGAGAAACGACTCAGAAAAACCGGCCTAAAGTGTCTCGAAGAGAGAAGAATTCGTGGTGACGTAATACAGGTTTATAGGATGATCAGAGGAATCGATAAATTAGACTATAACAAGTTTTTTAAAATACAGCCACCTACAATAACACGAGGGCATAGCTACAAGCTGACTAAAGAGAGGTCCAGGTTAGATATTAGGAAATATTTTTTTAGTCAGAGAGTGGTGTCTGCTTGGAATGCATTGCCAGGGGAGGTAGTGGAGGCAGGGACAGTTAATGCATTTAAGAATAAACTGGATGCGCATAGCTTTTAGAGCAAGGTGATGTAAATGTAACTGGTTGTATACACACTATGCAGGGTCTTCTAAACCAGTATAAAGACGTTAAGTTAAGTTAAGTTAAGTTAAGGTAGGAGGGCAACATCAAACGGTGGATTATTAACAGTCTCTCGAAGCAATGCCATCAAAGCAAGAAACAAAGCATGTTGAATGTCAATTGTAACGAACTTTCGATTATGGTGAGAGAACTTTGCAACATCATCATCATCTTCAGCAGCAACATCATCATCATCATTATCATCATCATTGTCATCATACTTCTTTCTTGTCATCCAATTTATTCTCACAAATAACCAGACATATTTTCATTATACACCTAGAAGAGCGGCACAGTTTTCTCTCGCTACCAGCCAATATACACTGTTAAATAACTGCACCTCTGAAATATGTAGTGTATGTCCGCTTTTTATCCTCGCTATACTATTGATTCAGGTAACGAGCTGGCGAGGGTTACGGTGCCACATTGCTCTGTTTGTAGAGCCAACCAATATCAAGTTAGTTTTTTTTTTCTAAAAACGTGCACATACAATTTAGAAAATTAAACACATGAAATAAAAAAAAATATAAATAACATATCAACTTTCTAAGAGCATTCACTATCAACAGGCTGAGATCAGTGGACTGTAAATTCTAGGAAAACATAATAATAATATCTCTATAGAATTCATCAACAACAGCCACTATACACTGTAAAGGGTAGGAAGCCATAATAATATCTATAGAGAATGCATCAACAACAGTCAAGATAGATAGACTGTAAAGTCTAGGTCAGGTCAGGTTAGGTCAAGCCGTAACCGATGAGGTCTTTGGGGCACACATGAAGACATCCTCACAACTCAACGCCATCCTTCCCTGTCTGCGGCGGATTCCTGTGCCTCTTCTGGTCGGAGATTGGTCCATTCTTTTATGCTGTCCTTCTACCTCTTTTTGGACCTGCATCTTCGTCATCTGCCTTGCACCTTTCCGTGGAGGATCGTATTTGCAAGACCATTTGATCTCGATATGTGACCGTACCAAGCGAGTTCCGTTCTTTTGACAGTTGCCAAGCGGTCTTTAAAAAGCCATATTGCTGTTGTAATTATATCTCGTATTTCCTCGATTGTAACTCAATCTTTGTACGTGACGTTTAAAAGTCTTCGGAAAAACCTCATCGCAAAGGCCTGTATCCTTTGCTGAAGGTCAGCTGTAACTGGCCATGTCTCACACGCATATAGGAATATTGACAGGACCAGTGTACGTATTAATCTGATTTTCGTGCATAATGCTAACCGTTTATCTTGCAAGATTTCGTTAAGCCGTGCAAGCGGCGTAATTGTCTGTGCTATTCTGGCCAACACCTCACATTTTGATCCTTCATCAATGACAATCGAACCCATATATTTAAAACGGTCAGCCACTTCGAGTCTCTAGTCATTAGCGTGTATCCTGCTGTTGAAGCCTTTGGCGTTTTGGTCAATAATTGTCTTTCCATCATTTATCTCCATACCATAGTAAAGAGCTATTTCATCGTTCCTTCTGACTCATTGCTGCAGTTCTGCTTCTGAACCCGCTAACCCGTCGGGTCATCTGCAAAACGATGGTTGGTAATCGATCGGCCCCCTATCTTGACACTACCAGCATGACCTCCAAGTGCCTCACTCATAATTCCCTCAAGAAAAATATTGAAAAGTGTTGTAGAGAGTGTACAGTCTTGTCTCACACCAACTGATGTGCGAAACCAGTCCCCTCACCTCCAATTCACAAGAACTGCTCTGGACGCCTTGTCATACAGGTGATCAAGGACCTCTATATTATTTCTAAAGTCTAGGAAGACATACTAATCTCTCTAGAGAATAAATCAACAACAGCCAAGATAAATAGACTGTAAAGTCTAGGAAGACATACTACTTTCTCTAGAGCCTGCTTGGATTTGTTTTTAAAGTAAAGCTTCATAATCATTACTCCAAATATGATACAGTAATATGAGAAAGTGAATATTTTGAGTTCTTATGAATCATAAATAGAGCAAGAAAGATACTCCAACGATTCTAACACCGTCTTTCAATGTGAAAGGTTCCTTCTTGTGAGCTAGAACGGGAGGTAAGGGCATTGCGACAGATAATCACTCAAAAGATCTAATTCTAGTGGATCGACTGGGGTCATTTAGTCACGATAAGTGCTGCTCTCCTGTTGTCCAACTGTCTGTCTTAAAATATATAGATAAAACGCAAATAACCTGAACAGGGATACAGCCAAATACATGGGTAGCGTATTCACACACGATCAAAGGATGAACCGAAGGGGCAAATAGAATCAAGAAAGCAAATGAGGCTTTTTATCAGCTCTCACTATTATTAAGCCAGAACCACTTCCAAGTGGAGACACAGAGACAGTAGACTTCAGTGCTTACGTCCATCAGTGCCTACCTTCATTAGTGTCTACCTTCTACCTCCGTCAGTGCCTACGTCCATCAGTGCCTACCTTCATTAGTGTCTACCTTCTACCTATATCAGTGTTGACGTCCATCAGTGCCTACCTTCATTAGTGTCTACCTTCTACCTCTGTCAGTGCCTACGTCCATCAGTGCCCACGTTCATTAGTGTCTACCTTCTACCTCCATCAGTGCATATGTTCATCAGTGTCTACCTTAATTAGTGTTTACCTTCTACCTTCAACAGTTTATACGTCCATCCGTATATGCCTTCATCAGTGCATATACTTATCAATGTCTACCATCATCAGTGCCTACCTTCATATATACCTACCATCATCAGTACCTATAATTATTAGTGATACCTTCATTAGTGCCTACTTTCATCAGTTACTACTTTCATCAGTGCCTAATTTCTTCAGTGCCTACTTTAATCAGTGCCAACTTTAATCAGTGTCCACTTTAATCAGTGTCTACTGTAATAAGTTTCACTTTAATCAGTGCATACATTTATCATTTCCTACCTTCGCAGTGCCTACCTTCGACAGTGCATACATCCATCAGTGTCTACCTTCATCAGTGCTTACTTTCGTAAGTGTATACCTTCCTCGTGTCTCACCTTCATCAATGTCTACATTCATGAGTGCCTACCTTCAGCATTATCTACCTTCATCATTTCCTACCTTCATCAATGTCTACCTTCATCAATCATATAATCATCAGTGACTACATTCATGTGTGCCTATATTCAACAGTGTATACCTTCATCCATGCACGATCTGTAGAAACGCTTCATGTTGCTGAGGTAGTTGAATTCTTCTGTTGTATTGGCAGTGATAATATCTGAAAGTAAATGATTATAACGTATAAACAAGATGCGATTACAATGAAGGAGCAGAAATTAAAATCAGTAGACAAAATCGTCTATGAAGAGAGCACGATGTCAAGATATGTGATTGTTGTTGGTAGCATGAGAAATAGAATCGCAAAGATAGCACAGCTTTTAGTCGAATGTGCTCGACAGTACGCAAACGGTGAGGAATCAGCATGCCACTAAGGTGAAGGTCTAACTCGCCGCCATTCTCCTGACATGTGAGAGCTGTAGTGTCAACTTTGGAGACGCCAGGATGTTGAATTACTGTCATATTTTTGCCTGACACATACTTCATATTCACTGGCAGCATTTGTATTAAGACAAATAATGAACTAAGTCATATCCAGAGATAGCTTGTTAAGGTCACGTTGATCTGCCACCTGAGATAGGCTGGCAACCTTGCTCGAATACTAAGCTACAACATTTCCAGAGAATCTGACGTATGGCACGCTGTGCGTAAGAAAGCGAACACGGAGACGTTACACACAATGATTTAAGGACAGTCTGAAGTAGTCTCTTAGGTGTTGCAATAAAGAAACTCCTGTCTCAAAATCGTTCATCTGGGAAGCCATGGTGAAGAGAGCGCTACAATCAGCGATTTTGTTCATATGCGGACAGAGCAGGATAGACCCACGACCAGAAAGCCTAGAGCAAAGAGATTAACATTATAAGCCAAAGACAATGTTTTCAAGTCGTGCAATATAATTACCAGGGAAAAATTGGCTCGGTCAGTCGCATGTACACCTAACGTCACAAGAATTTAGTTCGACACATGATGAATTTGCCGGTCCTCCTCGACGACCGTAAACAAATTATTTTTATTATAATGACGATAGGAAAAATAATTACATTATTATTGCTATGTTACACAATAATAATATTATTGCACTATTATTTTTGTTATTATTCTGCTATTATTTTTAATAGTAACATTGTTGTTATTTTATTATTCTTATTAATATTTGGATATTACAAGTATCATTACTTTACTATTATTATTACTATTATTATACTATTTAAAAAAAATATTTCACTAATATTATTAATGGTATTATTATTTTAACATTAACACGTTTCTTTATTATTATTGTATTACTGTCAGTATTATTATTTTCATTATTTTATTATTATTCTGCAGTCTCCAGCATTCTTCTTCTTTTTCTTTTCGTTTTACCTGTTTTGTCTTTCCGCTTCAGTTTATGAAGAGATCTTTAGATCGAGCTCTACTGTGTGCCGCAAGAACAGTGGCATTCACCACCTCAGATATTTCCGTAAACCACCTATTTCGGCTTTAGACTTGAATCAGTTGCTTGTTAGGGAGGATGGGGGCGGGGGGAGGGTGGTGATTGCTCTGTGATGGTAGGCTTGTTCCGTGGCCTAACAATTTTAGTTGCTGTCTTGTAATGTAGTCTACGGAGTCGTGTATCGCAGTGGTTAGCGCGCTGGCTTCGCATCTGAGTGGTCCTGGGTTCATTCCCCAGTTGAGGTAGTAGTGTTTTTTCAGAACGCAATGGCTCCCGGGTCGATCCAGCCTTAAATGGGTACCGGTTCAGTCCGGGAAGTAAAAGCTGCGAGGGAGAGGAGATGGTTACTCAGCCTTTGAAATGTGAGATTGCTAATACCTCACACCCCTACGGCAGTAATGCTGTGGGTTTTTCTACTTTATTACTTGAATGTAGTCTAATTCTGCTGTTGTTCCCGCCGTTAATTGTGTTGAAGTACCTGGGAAGGCCAACTGTAGCGTTTCAAACACGTTTAAATAAAGAGGGTTGTACATTGACCTAGCATCCTCGTCACGTAAAATAATATTACAATTGTAATCGGTCACTGCGAATGATCGATATGGGCTTCTTAGCAAGAAATCACCAACTGTCAGTCGGGGGCTGTTATTCACATTGGAGCATAATGATTATTGGCAATGGCTTGGCTTGGCTTCGTTCGTTCTCAATCTCTCGCTACCAAACCCTGAAAGTAGTAGCAGAATGTAGTCCAGAGAACGGAATGCGTTGTGTGTTAGTTTACAGCTTGATTGCAATATTTGCACCTTTCGGTCCAACACATCCGACTTCAGCAAGCATTTTTTGAGTTAGCATTCCCTCTTCGATCCCTTCTCTCTAGCCAGTCTGCCCTGCTGCAGCCTGTTATCCAGGATCACCGCGTGGAGGTGTAGAAGGGTCTTGGCAGCTCTGGTTCGCTGGTCCTGACGCCCGCAGTCATTTACTCTGGGTAGCTCATGCGCTGCTCCGCATCTTGATCCCATATTGGCAATGATGCTGACGTTACTTATTGTTCTGTTGCTAGTTCTTCTCTACTTCAATATATAGGGAGCACAGGGCGCTAACCTCAGGTAGCTCCGTACAGATCATTGCTCCTACTACATATGGCTCTGTACAGATCTTAGGGCCTCACTACAGATGAAACTTCACAAATCATAGGACCCCAGCAAAGATGATTCTTTACAGTTCACAGAACACCCAATACAGATGGCTCCTTATAGGTCTTACAGCCTCTCACTACAGATTAATCATTACAGATTATAGGGCCCCAACATCAGATGACTCATGACAAATCATATGACTCTCACCACAGATGACTCCTTACAGATCATACGGCCCCTAATACAGGTGGCTCCTGACATATCATACGGTCTCCATCCCAGATTATTCTCTACAAATCATAGGGCCTTTACCACAGATGGATTCTTACAGATCACAGAGCCCCCCCCCCCTCCCCCACCCACAACAGATGGATCCTTATAGATCACAGGGCCTCTCACTACAGATGAAGCCTTACAGATCACAGAGCCCTCACTGCAGATGAAGCCTTACAGATCACAGAGCCATCACTACAGATGAAGCCTTACAGATCACAGAGCCCTCACTACAGATGAAGCCTTAAATATCATAGTGCCTCTCACATCATATGACTCATTACATATATTAAGTAATACACGCACTACAAACTGCTCCCTATAAATCACAGACCATCCACAATAGACTGATCCTTACAACGAGCCATCTCCAAGCACTCTTGTATTTGTGGTAAATGTAGCAATGTGCTTTTCCTGAAGATGTTTAGAACCTCAAACACAACCCTCGTTAGTAACCTTTCACAACAACCGTAGAAATGTAGTGCTCCTATTCTTACCTCTCGATATATGGACCACCACGAAGAAACACACCTTTCATTATGAGCGTATTCTCGTCGGTAAGGACGCTAAAAGTCCCCACTCGTGTCCTTCCATCCGGAAAAAAGGACTCACTGATGAACCTGCCACAAGCGTACTCGCTAAAGTCCACACATGGGTTAACGGAGAAGTTCATCTTCTTGGCCATTGTTGCCGCTAGACAAAGGTGGATACATTATTGATCCGTTAATGAAATGGATATTGAGATTATAAGTACGTAAATACTCGAGAAGACCCCATAAGTTGGGACTGACTGTATTGTGGTATCATCTTTGGAGTTGTATCTCTACTGGTATGTTACATTTCAGAGTGTATTCCAAATTGCTTGCTCGGGCATTTTCTATAGAGACAAGTTGCTGCCCGAGGAGTATGTCACAAGTTTCCACTTATCTAAATCTTCTTTATCTTCTTCTTGTTCTTCTTCTTCTTGTCGTTTGAATTGGTGTCCTTGCTGTTGTTGTTATTCTTCTTCTTCATCTTCTACTTCTTCTTCTTCGACTTTTTCTTCTTCTTCTTCGACTTCTTCTTCAGCTCCTTCTTCTTCTTCTTCTCTGATTTTCTTGACCCCATGTTCTTTTTCTTCACCTTTTTTCTCTTCATCTTCTTCTTCTGTTTCTTCTTCTTCATTTTCTTCTTCTTCCTCTTCCTTGTTTCAATGTTCTTCTTCTTGTCTTTCTTCTTCTTGAATTCCTCATTCTTCTTCATTTTCTTCTTCTTCTTCTTCTTCTTCTTCTTCTTCTTCCTCTTCTTCTGCTTCTTCTTCTTTTTCTTCTTCTTCTTCTTCTTATTTATCTTATTTTTCTTCTTCTTCATCTTCCTCTTCATCTTCCTCTTCTTCTTCTTCTTCTTCCTCTTCCTGTTCAATTTTCTTCTTCTTCTTTTTCTATTCCTTGTGCTTCTATTTCTTCACCTCCTTTTTTCGCCCCGTCTTCTCTTCTTCCTTCCCCTGCGTATTCTATTTGTACTTCTCCTTCCTCTTATCCTTCTTATTCCTCTCTTTATCTTTCTTCTTCTCCCTCTTTTTCTTCTCATTTTCCTTTATCTTCTTTTTCTTCTTCTTCTTCTTCTTCTCCTTCTACTTCTCATTCTCTTTCTGATTTTTCTTCGTCTTCTTCTTCTTCTTATTTTTCGTCCTGAAACGAATGTGTGTTAGGTTGTTTTGTGGTTTACAGCAAGTAGCGATATTTGCGCTATTCGGTCCAACACATGCAATTTCAACGCAGCATTCTTGGACTTTTGTTTGCCTTTCCTCTAAAATTTCCAACAGCGTGTCCAGTCTACATGACTGCAGCCAGTTTCCAGGGCTGCCATTTGAAGACTAAATAGGGTCTTCGTCAGTAATGTGTAACTGATCCTCACCCAAGCAGCCAGCTATGACTCGTGACTATTGTCTGCTTATTCACGGCTGCATCCACGGCTCCTTGCAGCTGAGTAATCCAGAGAAAGAATATTAGTTGATGCAGCGATAATGTTGCAGGAAAGGCCAGCTTAGTGATGATACCACCCTATGGACCTCAGGTCCTGCTTTTTTATCATAATTTACAATGAAGCTTTTCTTAAGAGCAGGTAACTCACACGGCAGATCAGGGGCAACAATTTGAATGAACATCGCAATTATCAGCATCACAAGCAAAGACAAAACTAATATACTAATGTTGAGCAAACAGTAATAAACATGATATACTAAAATTACTGAACACTAAGGGAGAACATTATAAGAGAACATTATAAGAGAACATATTTAGAGAACGGTATATGCGATAAGCAAAGAGAACATTGTAAGACATCAGCATAAGAGAACAATATAAGAAAAACACTATAGGAGATCATTATAAGGCATTAGCATTATCGAACATTACAGGAAATGAACATAAGAGAACAATATAAAATAACACTTTCAGAAAATGTTTTAAGACACCAGCGTAAGGGAACATTACAAGACATCAAAATAAAATAACATTGTAAAAAACACTATAAGAGAAGAATATAAGACATCAGCATAAGCGAACTTTATAAGAACAAATTATACGAGAATATTGTCAGAGATCAGCATATGAGAAACACTATGAGAGAACATTTAAGAGAACATTATACGACACCAACATAGGAGAACAGTTTAAGAGAATATTGTAAGAGGACACTATACGATAACAATAAGAGAACACTATAAGAGAACACTAAAAGAGAACACTCTGAGAGAACACTATACGATAATATTATGAGAGGACACTATACGGGAAGACTATACGATAACACTATAAAAAACACAATAAAAACACAATACGAGAACACTATAAGAGAACACTCATAAGAGAACGCTATAAGAGGACATCATAGACCATCAGCAAAAGGGAACACGCCAAGCGAACACTTTTAGAGAACAGTATAAGAGAACATTATAAGCCATCAACATATGAGAACATTTTTAGAGAATAGTATAAGATAACACTATAAGACAACCATGTACGATAACATTATAAGATAACACTATAAGACACCACTATACGAGGATATTATAAGCGAACCCAATAAGACACCACTATAATACATCGTGTACGATAATATTATAAGATAGCACTATAAGGTAATACTATAAGAGAACACTTTAAAAGAACACTATAAGACAACACTATAAGACAATACTATAAGACAACACGATAATACAACACTATACGATAATATTATAAGATAACACTATAAGACAACAATATACGAGGATATTATAAGGGAACACAATAAGACACCACTATAATACATCATGTACGATAATATTATAAGACAGCACTATACGAGAACACTATAGGAGAACACTATAAGAGAACACTTTAAGAGGATACTATAAGACAACACTATAATACAACACTATAATACAACACTATACGATAATATTATAAGATAGTACTATAAGACAACACTATACGAGAACACTATACGAGAACACTATAATAGACCACTATAAGAGAACATCATAAGAGATGACATCAGTGGGTTATAATCACGGCAAACTTGTGAATCATGTTTCAGCTTTTTTGCATTTCCCTACTGAATCGACGACATATAAAGGTTACCAGTAATGTATCTTGCAGACAAATGGTGAAGGGCCACATGGAGCCAATGATACAAACATTTAGAAGCTGAAACATTAAATGCTACTCTATAGCAGACAATGTCGTCGGGGAGGAAGTGAACGGACAAAAGCCAGTATTTTTACCTGAAATGACACAATTTGGTGTGGAGCATAGAGCTGACAAATCTGGCAGAGAGAAAAAATATAATTTATTACAATACATGAGAACGTTTTAGTTCTACTTACCGTTAGCTTCTTCTTCGTCTTCTTCTTGTTGTTCTTCTTCTTGTTCTTCTTGTTCTTGTTCTTCTTCTTCTTCTTCTTCTTCTTCTTCTTTTTCTTCTTCTTCTTCTTCTTCTTCTTCTGCTTCTTCTTCTTCTTCCACAAACATTGCTCATTTGATTTCGACTGGATTCTTCTATAAATACTGAAGTATTTTTAAGAGATCCAATAACGCTGTACATTTTCTCCTCGAGTGGAGTCGGTGTGCGCTACATCCTTCTCCAGAGATGTGTGTGCTAGCCGGCTGGGGAGGGCCGGAGAGGAGACATGGGTTGGGAATCAGTCCTAAAGTACATGTGCTGTTGAAATGTTTGCCAGACCGCAGTAACACAGACTGATGGTTCCGATCAAGAATGTGGTCTGAAAGCTCAGAGACGTAGTATGATACGTGGTCTTCTCTAGACAGCTGGCATATCCCGTCACATGTGTGGTTTTTGGGGTGGTATTCTCTAGACAGCTGTCAAATCCCGTAAAATGGGGGGTTTTGGGGTGGTTTTCTCTAGACAGCTGTCAGATCCCGTCACATGTGTGGTTTTTGAGGTGGTCTTCTTGTCACTTTACACCGCACTCCACTTTTATTATTTCCAATTTTGCTCATCATCACTGTCGTATTCGTCCTCTTCATTTAGACAAACCATCATTCCTTCTAAAATATGACAATTCCTTTCTCCATTTTCATGTATTTGTTCTAGTGTTTCCATGTTTTGGTTTGTTTTATTTGGGAACACCGAACTGACTTATTTGTAATTATCATAGAAATCATTAGTTCAATCACGCACACACACACACACACACACGCACATGTTACATGTATAAGCGCATATATATACACGCACATGCATACTTATACGCACGCATGTAAACACACGCACCATCTGGGGCTGGTCTCTCGTCGCCACGATTGACTCTCACCCAGTATTCGTACAGAGATCTCAGTCCCGTCAGACGGAGTGATATGGCGGGCTTACCGAAAATGCTCGCCCGCCTCTCCCCGGCCATTTAGCGGGACCATATTTGTAATGTCGTACCGCTGGAAACGGTGCGTTACTGTGGCCCGTATCGAGAAACTCTGACAGTCAGTGGTGGTTATTCGAAGGCTTATAGGAGACTTCAACATTTCGTCTCGCTGGTGGTCATTCTCTCGCAAAGAGCTTGTGGCCGGATAATGAAAAGCAGGAATTGTGCCTAAAAGTCTTGTCCTCGCCAACATACCCTTGGGAGAAGGGCAGGCCGACAGGCAAAAATTGTCTCCAGTCCCTGTGAAATTCATCGCCGGGGCCGTTGGGATCCGTTCTGCACAGAGCGCTGCCATCCCTCCCCGAGCGAGCCCAGTCGGTCGGTCGTCTGGTGTTTGTACGGGCTCCTGTCAGGCGGTCCTAGGTCGACGGAGTGAGGGACGGAACAACCGTCCGTCCGTCAGTCGGTCCCTGCGGCCGTCCTAGTGAGGCTTTTTACACATCCGTCCAGTGTGTCTGGTTCCTACGTCTCCGACAGATATATGGTTGATCCTGCCAGTAGTCATATAATTGTCTCAAAGATTAAGCCATGCATGTCTAAGTTCACACTGTCTCACGGTGAAACCGCAAATGGCTCATTAAAGCAGTCGAGGTTCCTTAGATAACACGATCCTACTTGGATAACTCTGGCAATACTAGAGCTAATACATGCTTACCAAGCTTTTTCCCTCGCGGAAAGAGCGCTTTTATTAGTTCAAAACCAATCGTCGTTTTCCCTCGCCGGGTTGCGGCGTCCCCACTGGTGACTCTGGATAACTTTGTGCTGCTCGCATGGTATCATGTGCTGGCGACGCATCTTTCAAATGGCTGCCCTATCAAATGTTGATGGTACGTGATATGCCTACCATGTTTGTAACGGGTAACGGGGAATCAGGGTTTGATTACGGAGAAAGAGCATGAGAAATGGCTACCACATCCAAGGAAGGCAGCAGACTTACCCACTCCCGGCACGGGGAGGTAGTGGCGAAAAATATTAATACGGGCATCTTTAGATGCCATGTAATTGGAATACGTACACTTTAAACCCTTTAACGAAGATCTATAGGAGGGCAAGTCCGGTGCCAGCAGCCGCGGTAACTCCAGCTCCATTAGCGTATATTAAAGTTGTTGTACTTAAAAAGCTCGTAGTTAGATCTCTAGCGCAGGCAAGAGGTCCGGTTCGGGCCGGTTCACTGCCCGTTGTCTCCTGCCCTACCGTCTGCCGGCTCTCTCCCGCGGGTGCTCTTCGCCGAGCGTTCTGGGTGGCCGGCGCGTATAGTTTGAAAAAATTAGAGTGTTCAAAGAAGGCCTCGTCTGCCTGAATAATAGTGCATGGAATAATGGAATAGGACCTCGGTTCTATTTTGTTAGTTATCGGAACTGGAGGTAATGATTAACAGGGACAAACAAGGCATTCGTATCGCGGCGTTAGAGGTGAAATTCTTGGATCGCCGCAGACGAGCTACTGCGAAAGCATTTGTCAATAATGTTTTCATTAATCAAGAACGAATGTCAGAGGAGCGAAGACGATCAGATACCGTCGTAGTTCTGACCATAAACGATGCTGACTAGCGATCCGCAGGAGTTGCTTCGATGACTCTGCGGGCAGCTTCCGGGAAACCAAAGTGTTTGGGTTCCGGTGGAAGTATGGTTGCGAAGCTGAAACTTAAAAGAATTGACGGAATGGCACCCACCAGGAGTGGAGCCTGCGGCTTAATTTGACTCAACACGGCTAAACACTGAAATGACTTACAGGCAGGGAGCACTTTCGTTTTGTGTAATAATAAACGTGTGCTGGTATTAGACCCACGGAAGACAGGTCAGTTTTTACCGTCTTAATGAAAGAGCGTCTGCTACGGTAATCTTGCTTAACCCTACAGAAATCGCAGGTTCCAGATACCTGGTCATTGACTTACTAAAAAGCCCTCTATTAATTCGTTCGGTCAAATAGTAAACGGGTGCTGGTATTAGACCCTCGGAAGACAGGTCAGTTTTACCCTACTAATGACAGGGCGTTGCTACGGTTATCCTGCTCAATTCGAGAGGAGCTGCGGAGATTTGGTTTACGTACCATCACTGCAGAGAAGCCAAGAAAATAAAGGGGTACTCCACTCACATGCATATGCTACGTTTCTGGAAGGACTTGACGATCCTGGGATACAGACACACTGAACTGCTTCTCTTCCGGGATAGTACAAACCAGTGCATAGTCTATATCATATATCATATCTCATATATCATCACCGCACCCTAAAGACACGAGTAGTAAAGACTCGTTAGTCCTGTAAGACAATTTCTTTAAGAGAGACAACTCTGATCACAAACAACTGCTGCCTTGCAGATAGGCTGGGGCAGTCAAAAGCTAAGGAAGTCATCTCTGCAGAAATGCCTGTTGAAAGCGTATGCACTGGGCCACAGGCTTAACAAGTAACACAGTGCAACGCATATCGCTGTATGATGATAGTACGACATAATAGAAAAAAACTGGGCGCTCATCCTGTGGAGTCCAGCCAGGCAGCGAGAGTGCCAGGCATTACGCCTCGAAGGGGCCAACCAAAGCTAATGGTGGTCACCCACCCATGTGCTGTGGAGTCGAGGCATATGGTGATGGGGCAAAAAACAATTGACCAAAAAGAAAGACCCTCAGAATACTATAGTGGATTACGGAGGGAGTCGTTAACAAAAAGCTTTCCCTAACACATGACTTGCATGAAGGTAAGATTAACGTAGCATGTATCAAATAAACGCACCTCAACAACAGCCATAAATTCTCAATCAGAGGATACCAGACCTTCCGTCTGGATAGAGAGGGACACAAAGGAGGGGTTCTGATACTGACACGTAACTGCATAGCGAGTAGCGCGGCAGCTGTCAATCACACCGGACAAGCAGAAATTGTAGGAGTTGACATAACGGCCCAAGAGACGAAGATCCGCATCTTCTACCTGTACAGACCACCAAAAAAAGACCTGTCACTCTCGAGAATGGAAGTCAAAGACTCCAACTGCATAGTAGCTGGAGACTTCAACAGCCACTCGGAGAGATGGGGATACTCGGAAACAGACAGCAGAAGTACGAAGTGGAAGATCGGCAGATAGACACAAATCGCTATCTAATCAATAGGCCGGAGGATTGCCCTAGCTTCTATCCTAGAACATGGCATACCACCTCTACTCCAGATTTGGCCTTTTCCAAGGTGGACAGTCACCACAAATTAGACCGCCAGGTGCTAAACCAAATGGCAGGTAGCGACCACAGGCAAATTAGGCTAGAATTTGATATGGAAGTAGGCCCACAGGAAACAAAAACGCTCCCACGTTGGAATTACAAACGAGCCGACTGGGACAATTTTGCAAGCCTGACAGATGGGCTGTGTGAAACCATCAAAACACGGAATAACAAAATTAAGCCCATGGTGGAAAGCCTAAGCAAAGCATGAATGCAAGCTGTCACTGAAACCATCCCAGGAGAGGCAAGGAAAAATTATAAGCCCTATTAGAATGATGAATTGCAGAAAGCGGAACACTAAGTCACAAATGCTAGGCACATGGCAGAGAGAGAACAATCTATGGAGGCAAATATCGCCCTGAAAGCCACCACGGCAAAATACAAACAAACTCCAAACCAAACAACAAGAGAAAGCTGGAAGAATAATTTAGACAAGGAACGGAACAAACTATGGAAGTTAGTCAGAGCCATGAATGACGAAACTCCGGCAAACAAACACATGACAATCAAGCAGGGTGACAACATGCTCACTGGAAAAAAAGCAGCAAATGCCTTTGTTGAACATTATGCTAGAGCAAACCACATTGCTGTCCCTGCAGATAGGCATACATACATTAGTGAAGAGCAAAAGGGGCACGACAACATCAATATGGCACCAGAAGAGCATATGATGGCAAAACTAACAATGAATGAACTGGAAGAGGCCATAAGAACGTTAAAGAAAAGGAAATCTCCCGTAAAAGACGGGATAACAGTCGAAATGCTGATGTGGCTGGGCCAAACAGCAAGGAGGAAATTACTATCAGTCCTGAACCAAAGCTGGAAAAGGGGTATTGTACCCCAGGCATGGAAAGACGCAGTACGTGTACCAGTACCAAAGAAAGGAAAAGATAAAACGGATTCAAATGGATATAGTCCTATCAGCCTACTGAGCTGTGTCGGCAAACTGATGGAACGTATGATACACACCAGACGGATGTGGCATATGGAAGAAAAACACATACTAATTCCACAGCAAGCAGGCTTTAGACAGCACAGATCCATTGAGGATCAGGTCATCCTCATAGCCCAGGAAATAGAAGATGCCTACAAGGAGCAAAAACACACAGTAGCGGTTTGGGTCGACCTAGAAAAGGCATTTGACAAAGTCTGGAAAGAGGGACTTAAAGTCAAGGTAAGAAGAAGTGAAGTTTGTGGGAAAATGTACAAGTGGATTAGCCGCTACCTCAAAAACAGAACGGCCAGAGTCCAAGTACAAGGGCAGATGAGCAAAAAAAGTGACACTTGAGCAGGGAGTACCCCAAGGGGGAGTACTGTCACCCACACTCTTCCTGGTGTATATAAATGACATTACAGAGAATTTACGAAGAAGAGTTCATAGCTCAATGTTTGCAGACGATCTGGCTATGTGGACCTCTGAAAAGAATCTCACCATAGCAAGAAATCGGATGCAGCAGGCCCTAACATCGCTGGAAGAGTGGGCGAACTCATGGCTGGTCAAAATAAACGAGTAGAAACCCACATGCACAATATTCTCGCTATCAATAAAACCCCAAAACACCAAATTAAGTCTAAACGGCAAATACCTGCAGCCAAACGACAACGCAAACTACCTGTGAGTCACATTTGATCGGCGCATGACATGGGCAAGTCAGATGGAGAGAAACCGAAAAAGAGCCAGAGAAAGAATGACAATCATGAAAAAATTTGCTGGCACAAGCTGGGGAGCAGACAAAGGCATACTAAAGAAACTGTACACTGGAAGAGTGAGACCAGTTCTCGAGTATGGCATTGCGGCATGGACAACAGCAGCAAAGGCGAACTTCGATTAAGTTAGCAAACTCCAAAACCAAGCCATTAGAGTTATAACAGGAGGCATGAAGTCAACGCCAATTGTAGAACTTAAAAAGATTACAAAACTGCAATCCATGACCGACAGAAGAGACTGCAGAGCCCAGCTGCAATCAGAGAAACTCAGAAGACTGACTGACCATCCAATGCACCAGATACTAAACAATTTCGGAAATGGGAAACTAAAGCGAACACACTTTGCAGAAATAACCAAAGCACAGATGCACGAAAACTCCATAAACGCACTAGCAAGACCAAAGCCCATCCCTACTGTACGAAAACCTACCTGGAGGCAGCATATATTTCCACAGGTGGTAGAAAATATACCAGGTATTATAAACAAAAACTGGCAGTCCAAAAAAGAAAGAAGAGATACTACCCTGAGTTACATAACAGAAAACTAACCAAGCATGGACTAGACCCATGCATACACCGACGGTTCCGTAACAAATACAACACAGTACGGAGGGGCAGGAGCATTCCTGAACCTTCCAAATGGCAGAAAAATAACACTTTCATTCGCTACTGGAAAATACACAAGCAATTTCAGAGCGGAGGCAGGGGCACTGAGGGCGGCAGTGGAAGAAATGGTGACAGGTAAAAGGAATGAAAGCCACATAGTCCTGCTTACAGATGCACTGGCCGTAGTCACATCACTTAAAAAATCTGGGGTAGTTGTCTCGCCGCAGCGACTCAATTTCAACCAGTGTTCGTAAAGCGAACTCAGTCCCGCCAGGCGGAGCGATAGCGCGGGCTTGCGGAAAACGCTCGCCTGCCTTTCCCCGTACAACGAATTGGGTGCGGTTTGTTGTAGCGGCTCCTCCAACGAGATGCGCTCGTCTGCTCCGTATCAGGAAACGTGGTTTGTCCGTGGTGATTTATCTAAGGCTTATAGCAGAGCTCGACAGTACGTCTCGCTGATGGTCCGACTCTCGAAAAGAGCTTGTGACCGGCAAATGGAAAGCAGGAATCGTTGCCTCAAGGCCCTGCGTTCTCCTCCGGAGAAGGGCAGGCCGGCAGGCCAAATTATCTCTAGTCCCAGTGAAATTCATCGCCGAGGTCGTTGGGATCCGTTCTGCACAGAGCGCTGCCATCCCTCCTCGAGCGAGCCCGGTCGGTCGGTCGTCTGGTGCGTGTGGGAGGCCCCTGTCAGGCGGTCCTAGGTCGACGGAGTGAGGGACGGGTGGAACAACCGTCCGTCCGTCCCGTCAGTCGGTCCCTGCGGCCGTCCCAGCGAGGCTTTTTACACACCCTTCCTCCGCCGACCGGTGTGTGCTGTACGTACGTCTCCGACAGATATCTGGTTGATCCTGCCAGTAGTCATATGCTTGTCTCAAAGATTAAGCCATGCATGTCTAAGTTCACACTGTCTCACGGTGAAACCGCGAATGGCTCATTAAATCAGTCGAGGTTCCTTAGATGACACGATCCTACTTGGATAACTGTGGCAATTCTAGAGCTAATACATGCTTACCAAGCTCCAACCCTCGCGGAAAGAGCGCTTTTATTAGTTCAAAACCAATCGTCGTTTCCCCTCGCGGGGTTGCGGCGTCCCCACTGGTGTCTCTGGATAACTTTGTGCTGATCGCATGGCCTCATGTGCCGGCGACGCATCTTTCAAATGTCTGCCCTATCAAATGTCGATGGTACGTGACACGCCTACCATGTTTGTAACGGGTAACGGGGAATCAGGGTTCGATTCCGGAGAGGGAGCATGAGAAACGGCTACCACATCCAAGGAAGGCAGCAGGCGTGCAACTTACCCACTCCCGGCACGGGGAGGTTGTGACGAAAAATAACAATACGGGACTCTTTCGAGGCCCCGTAATTGGAATGAATACACTTTAAACGCTTTAACGAAGATCTATTGGAGGGCAAGTCTGGTGCCAGCAGCCTCGGTAATTCCAGCTCCAATAGCGTATATTAAAGTTGTTGCAGTTAAAAAGCTCGTAGTTGGATCTCAGGCGCAGGCGGGCGGTCCTGCTCGCGCCGTTTCACTGCCCGTTGTCTCCTGCCCTACCGTCTGCCGGCTCTCTCCCACGGGTGCTCTTAGCTGAGCGTCCTGGGTGGCCGGCGCGTTTACTTTGAAAAAGTTAGAGTGTTCAAAGCAGGCCTCGGCTGCCTGAATAATGGTGCATGGAATAATGGAATAGGACCTCGGTTCTATTTTGTATGTTTTCGGAACTGGAGGTAATGATTAATAGGGACAAACGGGGGCATTCGTATTGCGGCGTTAGAGGTGAAATTCTTGGATCGCTGCAAGACGAGCTACTGCGAAAGCATTTGTCAAGAATGTTTTCATTAATCAAGAACGAAAGTCAGAGGCGCGAAGACGATCAGATACCGTCGTAGTTCTGACCATAAACGATGCCGACTAGCGATCCGCAGGAGTTGCTTCGATGACTCTGCGGGCAGCTTCCGGGAAACCAAAGTGTTTGGGTTCCAAGGGAAGTATGGTTGCAAAGCTGAAACTTAAAGGAATTGACGGAAGGCGACCACCAGGAGTGGAGCCTGCGGCTTAATTTGACTCAACACGGCCAACACTGAAATGAATGACATGCCGAGACCACTTTCCTGGGGTCTAATATGGAACTGGTGCTGGATTTAGACCCTCAGAAATCTGGGGTTATGCCCTCTGTGGCTCGGTTGGTCTGCATCCAGTGTTTGATAAAGGAATTGACGGAAGAGCACTATCAAGAGTGGAGCCTGAGGCTAAAATTGACTAAACACGCCAATAGTGTAGAATGACTGTCAAAAGAGAGCACCTTCAGGGGGTCTAATAGTGAACATGTGCTGGTATTATACCCACGGAAGACATGTCAGTCTCCAAACTCCCAAATTTAAGAGTGCCTGCTACGGTAATCTGGTCTTCACCCTGCAGAAATCGCAGGCTCCAGAAACTGGGTCATTGACAAACTAAAAGCCCTCTATTGATACGGTCTGGCAAATATTGAACGGGTGCTGGAAATAGACCCTCTGAAGACAGGTCAGCTTTACCCTACAAATGACAATGCTCTGCTACGGTAATCCTGCTAAGCCCGTGAGGAGCCGCAGACATTTTGGTTCACGTACTAGGCGGATAAGCCAACGGTTCGAGGTGAGGGATTACGGCCGAACGCCTCTAAGCCAAAAATCCCGCCCAAAAGCAGCCCAGCACGAACGCAAAGGGAGGCTTCGACATGGTGGGGACCTCGGGGTCACGCTCCAGCCCCGCCCGGTCAAGCCGCAGAATGAGGTCTCTGCCGTCCGCTGATAAAAGTGGGCGGGAAGCCGCTCGATATTCACCCCATACGGCGATGAGGAATGAAATCATTTGTAGAAGACTTAGTTCTCGGTCGGGTGCCCTAAGCAGTAGATCAGCTACCTCACTGCGAACTGCTGAGACTCAACCCTTGACCATGTCCGCTCCCTAGGCGGACAACATCTCCGTGCAAGACTAGGCTTGTCACCTGGTCAAATGCACTATTTCGAGAGGAATCACAGGTCGCTGACATTTGGTCCACGTGCTTGGCTGATAAGCTACCATCTGAGGGATTACGGCCGAACGCCTCTAAGCCAGAATCCCGCCCAAAATCTCAGCACCGCTGAGATGGGAGGCTACGACATGGCTGGGGCTTGTGTTCCGGCCCGATCGAGCCGCAGGAATGCACCTGGTAAAATGCACTCCTTCCTCGCTCTTTGCATCTGTCTGCTATCAGTCATTCCAATGGACGCAGATGAGATGCAGTCCAGCGGACACTGCACCTCCTGTCCTATGGTGGCAAGCTCCCGGGTGGCGGGGAATGCTAGGCGTACCATCACTGCAGATGAGCCGAGAAAATAGAGCGAGCAAAAAGATACCTCACTCATATGCATATGCTACGTTTCTGGCAGGACGTGACGATCCTGGGAAAAAGTCACACTGGACTGCCTCTCTTCCGGGATAGTACAAACTAGTACATAGTCCATCATATCATTGCCAAACGCTATATACACGAGTAGGAAAGACTCGATAGTCCTGCAAGACAACTTACCAAGAGAGACAACTCTGACCAAAAACAACTGCTGCCTTGCAGTTAGGCTGGGAACAGCCAAAGGCTAAGGAGGGCAACCATACAGAAGCGCCTGTTGAAATCGGATGCACTGAGCCACTGGCTAACAAATTAAATCAGTGCAACGTAAATATCGCTTTAAACAGCGTACGATGAAGAAGAAGACATCACTTAATACCCAGAAAAATACTGAACTTAATGATTTAAGAACACTACTCTGTCAACTATGCCAGCAGGCCGCACCAATAAGGGTAGTGGTGCAGTGGGTTCCATCTCACTGCAACATCCAAGGCAACGAGGAGGATGACAGACTGGCAAAAGAAGGTGCAAAACTACCACAACCAGATACTAGTATGACATACGAAGAGTCAAAACGGCTCATTAGAGCTAGATACATGACCAAATGGGAAATCGAATACACTGGCTACACCAAAAACGATGCCTATTACCAGCTGAACAGAAGAGAGCAGGTCGTGGTCTTCAGACTTCGCACTGGCCACAATAGACTCAAGTACCACCTATTCAACAAATTGAAGATAGGTTGCACCGACGAATGTCCGTGTGGTACCGGGAAAATGACCGCTAAGCATTTGGTGTAAAACTGCCCGACATACGAGGAACAGAGAGAGCAGACGTGGCCATCACCAGTGGCAACACTAGACAAGCTCTATGGCAGTGTCGACAGCCTCAGGATGACCGCTGCTTTTTTCGAAAAAGTAAAAGTCGACGTCTGACAGCGTAAGAAGAAAATGAAGAAGAAGAAAAACACTCACAGACAATATGTATCTCATGTATAATCTGCTTTATTCGCTACTGACATATTGTATAGCGATGTAGTTTTTTTTGTGCTAGATTTAAAAAAAAAATATATATATATATTTATACAATATGAATAATGTGGATCACAGTGTGTTGTTAGAGTATCTTAAAAACATAAGTTATGCACTGTGTATTATACGGTCTGAGCTTGTCAGAACTGTTAGAACTCAGGTTCAACTACGAGTCAAGATATTTACAATGGTGTTATCTATTTCTTAGTGTTCAATGATATTGGCATATCAAAGCTTATGTGCGTGCTAGCTACAGATGGTGCACCATCAACGGTGTGTAAAAACAAGGGAGTGGTCAGTCTTCTAAGAAATGATAAAGACTATCCGCCTTTCATTAACTACCATTGTTTAATTTGTATTAAAAACCAAGATGGTCATTTGAAATCCGGTTTTGAAATTTCAGAACACTTCAAAGTGATTGTTAAATTGATTAACTTTCTTCTAGTGAAACCCCTTAACTCAGGTCTGATCAAAGTCTTCTTGTATGATGTGTCGGCGCCATATTCATAACTAATCCTTCATGCGGACATAGGTCGGTAAAGTCGTGGCGATACTATCATATGGACCAGTAAAGTGTTCGAAGAAATCAAAACGTGCATTTCTTCCAATGGTTTTTACAAAAAACTGTCCTCATTTATATGAGGATGATTTCAAGGTAAAAAGTGCTTTCAGTATCTTAATGCGCTTAATAGACAACTTCAAGGAAAACAAAACACAATTTGTGAAATAAAAGGGTTATATTTTCAGTTCGGTTAAAATTGAAAAGATTCCAAAAGTAAACATGAACTTCAACATTTACCCATAACTTCCTAACACACACAATGGAGGCTTGACCAAACCCATTCTTATTGTCCTAAAATTATCAAGCTAGCAATGCAATAGCTTTCGAACAAATTTCACAGGCATGTTCGCATTTTGGAAGAAAATTAACAGCTGTTCAACTTAGTGTTTTTTCCCTTTCAATTCAGTGTGGACAATCAGAAAAAACCCAGATTACTGAAGAGAATAATATTGTTGCTTGTGCGAAGCATGATAGATCTCTAGTCATCTTCGGCGCTAAAATATGTGTTTGGAAATGATAAATTCAAAATTCTTTAGGGACGACCTAACTGTGCGAAACATCTTTCTACCTGCTGAACTTCTGACGTGTAGCTAGCTACAAGCGACTCCTCATTGGACATCAATGAACTTCGTATAGATCTTCTAGTTTAATTGCGTCATTAACCCGGTGAGTGTTTTAAACATGTATTGTTTTTTTCTTTTTTCTCTTAAGCCAAATCAAGTGCATGGTGCTCGAGCACTTACACACTTAATGTAATATTAAACGTGAACGGAGATATCATCTTAAAACGCCATGCTGCCTCATATATAAAAAAGGAAGGTAAGCAACGGTCCTGTTTGAGGTCATGCAGTGTATGAACAATATGGTGTTAGGCCCAGCATATTTGGAATTCTCATGGTCGTCTTTACTTCTTATATTTTTTTATGGTATACAATTTGAAAGCCTGGATCGACCACATAATCCAGTTTGTGATCTAAAAAAAATAATCCAGCACCAACTGGGGATTAAACCCTGATAGCTAACTACTGCACTATTAGGCAAAACAAGATCACCAACAATATATATATATACATAGGAGGAGGAGGAGAACGGCGTGGGCTGGTGGTTAAGTGACACGGCTCACAAATGAAGGTGCTGGGTTTTATCACCATCACAACACCGGCCGTTACCCCGGAGAAGCAAACCCTTAGAAAAAGCAGGAGGAAGCAGACGCTTACATATAATACATGCCGAAGTCGGATGCACTGGGCCGACAGGCGCAAAATAAAAACCGCAGAGAAACGCACACCACCAGGGAATTAGAGAAATAAGACAAACGAGAAAAACAAATTGTTTTAATATGTGTATGTATGTATATATATATATATAATTTCATTAGCTCTTTCTGTCTTGTCAGACGACATTAATTGTGCTTTGAAAAATGGTATAAAACTACAATCCATGACCACATCGAATGTGACTCTAAATACCAATCCGAGCAGAGAAGCATCTTCCACGGTGTGTGTAGGAAACGGCAGGACCGTTTGCGGCATTGCATGGCGTGGCGTGTTTTCTCAAACGCTGAAACTTTAGCCTATCAGCAATCAGTCCTTTGTCTGTATTTCATGCTTAATCCGGCCCTTCCAAAAACACGATCCATTGCGTACTGTTCCCATGATTCCAAATTGATGCCTGCGTCATTCATATCCCGCTTGCATACATCCTTGTACCGAAGTAGTGCCCGGTACCGAGACCTTTTCCCCAGCTATAATTCCCTATGGAGATGATATTTTGGTATTCTGCCATCATTCATCTTCCGAACGAGTCCCCCAGACATCGGAGCATTCAAAAACTAACCATGGACAAGATTGTGACAGTGCCTGTTCACACCAACACCACTGCGTTGGTGATCTTGTCTTGCCACCCAACGCCCAGGAATCTCCGCAAGCACCTCATGTGAGAGCTCTTTAGCCGCTTCTTCTGGTTCATGTAGATAGACCATGTCTCACTGCCATAAAGATGGGTGCTGAGGACACAGGTCTGGTAAACAAGTGTTTTTGTTTTAACATTGAGCTTCTTGTTCTTCCAGATCATTTTTGTTAATCTGCTCATTGTTGTTGCTGCCTTTCCTATCCTGATATTGATCTCTCGGTCCAGGGATAGTTTATTATTGAATGAGGATCCCAAGTACGTCAGATTATTTACTACATCGAGAGCTTCATAATCAATGGAGACTACTGTTGGTTTGTTTGTACCCTGGACCAGAACTTTTGTTTTTATTTTGTTGATTGTTAACCCGAACTCACAGAACGCATCCGAAAATGCAGATAGTAAGCTTTGAAGTTCCTCCTCTGAGTGAGTCATAATTGCTGCATTACCCAAAAGGAGCAGGTCTCTCATCAGCAGCATGTTTATGTTGGTCTTGGCTTTCAGCTTTTGGGAATTTGAAAAGGCCACCATCTGTGAGAGAAGGAATGAAGATACCACATTCCTGGTCACGAAGTTCAGCCTTTAAGAGAAGTGGGAAATATATTCCATGGAAGGTTGCAGCAAGTACACAACCTTGTTTTACTCCGCATTTGATTGCAAGCTCCTCTGAGTTGGCATTGTCAATGTTGATGATGTCTTTCATGGCAGTGTCTAACGACTAGATAATGCTCAGAATAATCGGTGTGCAACAAATCCTCTTGAGCGCCTTGAACAATCCCATACGACTAACCAGGTCAAATGCCTTCGTGAGATCTTTGAAGGCAATATACGATGCTTGCTTTTTTGTTCTCTGCATTTCTCTTGCAACTGTCGTATAGAGAATATCATATTTGGGGTAGAGCTAAATCCACGAGAAGTCTGGTTAAACTTGGTCTCCTAGGACCTGGAATCCGCGCAGAACAATTCTGGCAAAAATCTTCCCAACGGTACACAGAAGCGAAATCCCTTTGAAGTTGTCGCAGCCATGTTCTTGTACATAGTTACAGTTCTCCAATATTTGAAATCATGCGGGACCTGTCCTTTTGATGTCAGAATCATGTTATCAACTGGTGTTTCAGGTTCGAACAGCAGCTCGCAGATGCTCTCACTAATACATCAGGAGATTGTACAGCTAGTTAAAAGTGGGATGTAATCAAAGAAGCTACAGTCAAAGCAGCGATAGCAGCGTATGACATTAGAGAACAAAGGAATCAAGACTGGTTTGAGACAAATAGTCGGATACTGCTGCCTTTAATTGACACGAAAAGGCAGCACTACTAAGAAACAAAGACAAAGCAATAGGAAACACTTTCACTGTATTGAATTAAGCTAGAAAATAAGTACAAAGGACAATTAGACAGTGTGCTAATGACTATTGGATACAGTTATGTGAGAATATCCAAGATGACTTCAATAATGGTAACATCAGAGGCATGTGTGAAGGGATTCAGAAAGCCATCGGCCCAACAGTCAAAAAAGAGTGCGCTGTTAAATGCTTTATCTGGGGAGATCATCATTGATAAGAGGAAGCAGGCAGATGCTAGAGTACTAGCTTAGACACTTCTTAATCGAGACATAGCTAACAGAAGATGTCATCAGTGCCATCGAAGTCATATCTGGACTATCTGTACTAGCTGCCAACCATGGCAGTAGTTAACTGTGATATTGCTGACCTTGCTTCTTGAAAGGCTCTAGGAACGGATGGAATCCCAATAAAGGCCATCATGAGTGGAAATGACACACTTGCTCCACAGATATTTATATATATCTAAATGCATATCCCTTACATATGTTATATCATGGGGTGTAAATGTCTTATTATCTTTTTCTTTTAGCTAATAGCTTCTGGCTGGGTCATTTCCAATCCTCCTAAGTAGTATCTTTCTATATACCTGGCACATTTGCAGTGTCACCATTTGAAACTCAGACTCGGTCTGGGAACTGCACATAGTGTTCTTTACCAATTCTAACGTTGATCTTTGTTTACACTAACTTGTTGAATCACCATTCCTTCTGTCTATTGTTTGATTCTGTATACATCCTTCAGTGCTGTTGTCCGTTGTACTACGATCATTTTCTCAGCATAGCATCATCGTTATTATGTTGATCAGTCATGTGACTGGTTTGGAGGTTGTCTGAGCAAGTGTCTCTATTTGACCTCTACAGCTCTCTTCATTTAAGCATGTTCGTACTTGAATGTCTCTGCAAGCTTGATAGGTAAAGATGAGCCGTGATCGTCTCGGCCCTCTCTTCCCTTGTATCTTTCCCTCTGATATCTTCTGTAGAAGACTTTCATGTCACATATTGTGCCCCAGCGAACTCAACCGATGTTTTTTGTATCAAATGTAATATTTGTCTTCGTGCGCTCACATCAGAGTACATTGTCATTGATTCTTCTTTTGGCCCAATAACTCTTTCCATTCTTCTTTCTGTCACACTCACTCTTTCCATTCTTCTTTCTGTCACACTCACTCTTTTCATTCTTCTTTCTGTCACACTCACTCTTTCCATTCTTCTTTCTGTCACACTCACTCTTTTCATTCTTCTTTCTGTCACACTCACTCTTTTCATTCTTCTTTCTGTCACACTCACTCTTTTCATTCTTCTTTCTGTCACACTCACTCTTTCCATTCTTCTTTCTGTCACACTCACTCTTTCCATTCTTCTTTCTGTCACACTCACTCTTTTCATTCTTCTTTCTGTCACACTCACTCTTTTCATTCTTCTTTCTGTCACACTCACTCTTTCCATTCTTCTTTCTGTCACACTCACTCTTTCCATTCTTATTTCTGTCACGCTCACTCTTTCCATTCTATGGTAGCATCACGTTGCAAACGCTTCCAAGCTCTTTCCATTCTACGGTAGCATCACGTTGCAAACGCTTCCAAGCTCTTTCCATTCTACGGTAGCATCACGTTGCAAACGCTTCCAAGCTGCTTTCCATTCTACGGTAGCATCACGTTGCAAACGCTTCCAAGCTCTTTCCATTCTACGGTAGCATCACGTTGCAAACGCTTCCAAGCTCTTTCCATTCTACGGTAGCATCACGTTGCAAACGCTTCCAGGCTTTTTTTCATTCTTCTTCGCTAAAGTCTATGTCTCATAACCATACAATGCAATTGACCATATATGGGTGTCGATTATTCTTTTCCTCAGTTATATCCTGATATTCTTTGAGGTTAACAATTTCTGTTTTTCTCTTTTATCATTTTTGGCATCTTCTGTTATGGTTTGCCAAAGAATATGTAAATTTATGTACCTGTTCGATTTTTTCTTCATTGATAATCATATATATTTACCTCTCTTGTTTGGATATTATCAACGTCTTTGCATTCGATGTGCTTATTTTCATGACACAATATTTGGCTGTACTTTCAAATTTTTTTCAATCAGCATTTCCAACGTTACTATTGATCCTTTCCCCTATTTCTGGGTCATGGACACATTTGATGGCATTAACGGTTGTACCATTAACTATGATACCCATATTACTGGGTCATGGACGCGTTTGATGGCATTAACGGTTAAACCATTAACTATGACACCCCTACTACTGTGTCATCGACACATTTGATGGCATTAACGGTTGTACCATTAACTATGATACCCATATTACTGGGTCATGGACGCGTTTGATGGCATTAATGGTTAAACCATTAACTATGACACCCCTACTACTGTGTCATCGACACGTTTGATGGCATTAACGGTTATACCATTAACTATGACACCCCTATTACTTGGTCATTGTCACATTTGATAGCATTAACGGTTAGACCATTAACTATGACACCCCTATTACAACTCGGCATAGCTGTGCCCATCGTTATCTCAGAAAACGCGTTATAGAGACTCGATGAAAGCAAGCAGCTCTGTCGTACCCACTGTATTATGGAAACTGGATCCATCAGACCTTCTGAGATTGATATTATCGTCTCTTGATGTCCATACAGGTTCTGAGTTAACTTTAAAAAAAACAAAGACACTAAAACCAACAAATAAAATGTCATACGACATGTTTCCCTTTGCAGGGGTAGTCGATTGGTTTTGAAGTCTGAGGACTACATACCGCTTCTCCACTGCTGTCACCACGTCGAGTGGTGGATATATATGTTTATCCCCCCCCCCCCCCCTTACAGAAAAACAACAAATGTCATACCGGTGATTCGAACCAGTGCCCTCCTTGTCGACAGGCAAGCCACGAATCCATTCGGCCATGCGCTCCTCGGGTAAACTTAATGAGTCTTAAAGACGTGGCACACCAAATATGTACTTCTATTGGTGGTATCAATTTCTTACTCACCTTGATCATTGTATTTTGTGTAGTAATAAGCGAAGACGATCACAAAGATGACGGTTGTTATGAAGAACAAAATTGCCAGAGCTGAGACAACTTTAAAGAGTTTGCTCTTGGAGTTTCCTGAAAACCTGTGAAAAGACAAAACAACTTTTTTGTCATTTGATGGATACATTTTAGCTGCTGTAATATTAGTAACCAGTACCACTGTAGTTTAGGAGGCGGGGAAGCCATACGGTTTGGAGCGAGGGATTTGAAGAATTATCTTTAGAAATTGCGATGCCAGTAGGTAGGGACTACCTAGTGTATTAAGGGATTAAGATATGTCTAGGAAGGAGTAACGATGTGTTTAGTTAAGGATTAGACTGTATGCAGTGACGATTACGAGGATTGTAATCGGGGATTACGAGGTGTCTTCTACTGGTTCTTCTTCCGATTAATGGCAAAATTAGTTTCCTCAAACCAAGAAGCCTCTTCAACACTCCCAATTCGCTTGCTATGTGTGAATGGTGGAATGTACTATGTCCTGATTTCGAAAGATGTCTGGCAATTGTAGTTTATAATGGACTGTTAGTTGTCAACTATCACATGATGTCGGTGTGACAGTGGTCCTTTTTTTTTATCCATTGCACACAGAGAACGATCTACTCTAGATGTACTAGGTCCAACTAAAATCGCCGTTTGCAACGCTTTTTTCAGTTTGACAGTGCTCATATTCTCTTATCTGTCATATTAGGGCCTTTGAGGAAACCAGGCATCCTATTACTTCGCCGCAAAAGCCCTTCCAAGAAACCATTTGGACGTGCCATTACTTAGCTAATTTTACTGGACTAAACGTAGCCACACACAGCTTTCCAGGAAACCAATTTTACTGGACTAAATATAACCACACACGGCTTTCCGGGAAATCAATTAGACCTGACTAGACTTTCAAGAACCTAATTATACCAGTCGATATTTAGCCACACACGGCCTTTCGTGAACTCAATGAGACTAGACGCCACTTAGCCACACACGGCCTCTCGTGAACTCAATTAAACTAGACGCCACTTAGCCACACACGGCCTTTCAGGAACCCAATTAGACTGAACTAGACTTAGCCACACACATTGCTTCTCATGAACTCAATTAGACTGGACTAGACTTAACAACACATAGTGCCTCTCAGAAACCCAATTAGACGAGCTGTCACTTAGCCAGACACAGTGCCTTTCAGGAACCCAATTAGACTGGACTACACTTAGCCACATGCAGTGCCTCTCAGGAACCCAATTAGACTGGACTAGACTTAACAACACATAGTGCCTCTCAGAAACCCAATTAGACGAGCTGTCACTTGGCCACACACAGTGCCTTTCATGAAGCCAAGTAGTCTAGTCGCCACTAAGCCATACGCGGGTTTCATGAACCTACTTAGACTGGACTAGATTTAGCTACACCCAGTGCCTTTCAGGAACCTAATTAGGCTAATCGCCACTTAGCCAAACACATGTTCAATATTTTGTACATTAATAATTGTGCGCTTTTAAAAATCAAATTCCTAATACTGGGCAACACATATTGGCGTTCTGTTTGTATTTGAGATTAAATTAAGTCACCTCTACATTGTTTGGGCTGCTGCATTTAATTGTCTCTACTAAAAAACCAGAAGAGATCTATTTCTGATAAGTATGCATTTACAAAAGTTTAACATGTGGTAATCCACATAATGTCAATTATTCATGCGAACCCGCTTTGCCTGTCGCTTGTAATAAGATGTGTGAGCACGTCTCACAGACGTTCTTCTTCTTCTTCTTTCGCTGTCAGACGTCAACTTGAATTTGTTCGAAGAAAGCAGCTGTCATCCTGAGGCTGTCGACACTGCCATAGAGCTTGTCTAGTGTTGCCACTGGTGATGGCCACATGTCCTTTCTCTGGTCCTCGTATGTCAGGCAATTTTGCAGCAGATGTTCAGTGGGCATTTTCCCTGTACCACAGGTGCATTCGTCAGTGTCACCTATCTTCAGTTTATTGAATAAATGGTACCTCAGTCTGGTGTGGCCTGTGAGGAGTCTGAAGACCACGACCTGCTCTCTTCTGTTCAGCTGGTAGTAGGCATACTTTTGTATGTAGCCAGTATGTTCGGTTTCCCATTTGGCCATGTATCTGGCCCTAATGAACATGTTGGACTCTTCGTAGATCACGCTGGAATCCGATTGTGGTAGTCTTGCACCCTTCTTTTGTCAGTCTGTCTGGCTCCTCGTTGCCTTTGATGTTACAGTGGGATGGAACCCACTGTACTACTACTCTTTTTGATGCGGATTGCTGGCATAGTTGACAAGTACTGCTCTTAAATAAAAAGTTAAATATTTTTCTGGCTTTTTAGTGCTGTAACCACGGCCAAGGCATATGTAAACAGGACTATCTGGCTTTCATTGCTTTCGCCTGTCAGCATTGCTTTTACTGCAGCCTTCAGTGCTTCTACCTCTGCTCTGAATGGGCTTGAGAATTTTCCAGTTGCCACTGCCAGTGTTATTTTGCTACCATTTGTTAGGCTCAGGAATGCCCCTGCCCCTCCATTCTGTGTTGTGTTTGTTACAGAACCGTCGGTGTATGCATGGGTCCAGCCCATGCTTGGGTAGTTTTCCGCTATGTACTTCCGGGTTATGTCTCTTCTTTCTTGTTCAGTCTGACTGTTCTTGTTTCCAATACCTGGTATATTTTCTACCACCTACGGAATGATATGTTGCTTCCATGTTGGTTTGCGTAAAGTAGGGATCGGCTTTGGTGTCGTTATGCTGTTCATAGGGTCTTCGCTCCTCTTTGCTTTGGCTATATCTGCAAAGTTTTTCCGCTTCAGTTTCCCTTTTCCAAATATGTTTAGTCTCTGGTGCATTGGATGGTCTGTCAGTTTTCTTAGTTTTACTGCTTGCTGCTGGGCTCTGCAGTCTCTTCTGTCGGTCATAGATTGCAGATTAATAATCTTGTCAAGTCTACAATTGGCGTTGACTTCATGCCTCCTGTTATAACTCTCATGCTTTGGTTTTGAAGTTTGCTAATTTTATCAAAGTTCGCCTTTGCTGCTGTTGCCCATGCCGCAATGCCATACTCGAGAACTGGTCTCACTCTTTCAGTGTACAATTTCTTCAGTATTCTTTCGTCTGCTCCCCAGCTTGTGCAAGCAAGTTTCTTCATGATTTTCTATATGATGTTCTTCATATACACACAAAGAAACGCACCTCAACAGCAACCATAAATTCTCAATCAGAGGATACCAGACAGTCTAGATAGAGAAGGACACAAAGGAGGGGTTCTGATACTGACACGTAACTGCATAACAAGTAGCGCGGTAGCTGTCAATCACACCGGACAAGCAGAAATTGTAGGAGTTGACAAAATAGCTCAAGAGACGAAGATCTGCAACTTCAACCTGTACGGACCACCAAACAAAGACCTGTCGTTCTCGAGTATGGAAGTCAAAGACTCCAACTGCATAGTAGCTGGAAACTTCAACAGCCACTCGGAGAGATGGGAATACTAGGACACAGACAGCAGAGGTGATGAAGTGGAAGATTGGGAGATAGACACAAATCTCTGTCTAATCAATAGGCTGGAGGATAGCCCTACCTTCTATTCTAGAACATGGCATACCACCTCTACTCCCGATTTGGCCTTTTCTACGCAGGACATTCACCACAAAATAGACCGCCAGGTGCTAAACCAATTAGCAGGAAGCGACCACAGGCCAATTAGGCTAGAAATTGATATGGAAGTAGACCCACAGTAAACAAAACCGCCCCCACGTTGGAATTACAAATAGATTTGCAAGCCTGACAGATGGGGTGTTTGAAACAATCAAAACACGGAATAACAAAATGAAGCCCATGGTGGAAGGCCTAAGCAAAGCAATATTGCAAGCAGAAAATAAAACCATCCCTAGAAAGGCAGAGACAAATTATTGGAATGATAAAGTCGAAGTCACAAATGCTAGGAACATAGCAGAGGGAGAACAATCTATGGAGGCAAATATCGCCCTGAAAGCAACCACGGCAAAATACAAATACACTCTAAACCAAACAACAAAAGCAAGCTAAAAAAAAAAAAGAAAGCCTCAATTTAGACAAATAAGGGAACAGACTATGGAAGTTAGTCAGAGCCATGATTGACGAAACTCCATAAAACAAACAGATTACAATCAAGTAGGGTGACAACATGCTCACTGGAAAAAAAGCAGCAAACGCCTTTGTTGAACATAATGCCAGAGCAAACCACATTGATGTCCCTGCAGATAGGCATACAGCCATTAGTGAAGAGCAAAAGGGGCACGACAACATCAATATGGCACCAGAAAAGCATATGATGGCAAAATTACCAATGAATGAAATGGAAGAGGCGATGAGAAGGTTAAAGAAAAGGAAATCTCCCGTAAAAGATGGGATAAATAACCAAATGCTGATGGGGCTGGGAAAACAGCAAAGAGGAAACTGCTATCAGTCCTGAACCATTGTATTGTACCCCAGGCATGGAAAGACGCAGTACTTGTACCAGTACCAAAGAATAGAAAAGACAAAACAGATCCAAATGGATACATGCCTATCAGTCTACTGAGCTGCGTAGGCAAACTGATGGAACGTATGATGAACACCAGACTGATGTGGCATCTGTAAGAAAACACATACTAATTCCACAGGAAGCAGGTTTTAGAAAGCACAAATCCACGGAGGATCAGGTCATCCTCATAGCATAGGAAATAAAACATGCCTACCAGGAGCAAAAACACACAGTAGCGGTTTGGGTAGAGCTAGAAAAGGCATTTCACAAAGCCTGGAAAGACGGATTTACAGTCAAGCTAAGAAGAAGTGAAGTTTGTGGGAAAATGTAAAAATGGATATGTTACTACCTCAAAAACAGAACAGCCAGAGTTCAAGTACAAGGGCAGATGAGCAAAAAAGTGACACTTGAGCAGGGAGTACTCCAAGGGGAAGTACTGTCACCAACACTCTTCCTGGTGTATATAAATGACATAACAGAAAATATACCAAGAAGAGTCCATAGCTCAATGTTTGCAGACGATCTGGCTATGTGGACCTCTGAAAAGAATCTCACCATAGCAAGTAATCGGATGCAGCAGTCCCTAACATCGCTGGAAGAGTGGGCGAACTCATTGTTGGTCAAAATAAAAGAGGAAAAAACAAAATGTACGATATTCTCGCTTTAAAAAAAAAACCAAAACACCAAAATAAGTCTTAACGGCAAATGCCTGCAGTCAAACGACAACCCAAACTACCTGGGAGTCACATTTGATCGGCGCATGACATGGACAAATCAGGTCGAGAAAAACCGAGTGAGATCCAAAGAAAGAAAGGCAATCATGAAGAAACTTGCTGGCACAAGCTGAGGAGCAGACGAAAGTATACTAAAGAAACTGTTCACTGGAAGAGTGAGATCAGTCTTCGAGTATGGTATAGACAACTGCAGCAAATGCGAACTTCGATACAATTAGCAAACTCCAAAACCAAGCCATGAGAGTTATTACAGGAGGCATGAAGTCATCGCCAATTATAGAACTTGAAAAGATTACAACACTGCAATTCATGACCGACAGAAGAGACTGCAGATCCCAGCAGAAAGCAGAGAAACTCAGAAGACTGACTGACCATCCAATGCACCAGAGACTAAACAATTTTGGAAATGGGAAACTAAAGCGGAGAAACTTTGCAGAGATAGCCAAAGCAAAGATGCACGAAGACCCTATGAACGCATTAACAACACCAACGCCCATCCATACTGTACGAAAACCTACCTGGAGGCAGCATATATTTCCAGGTATTGGAAACACAAACTGCCAGACTGAAAAAGAAAGAAGAGATACAATACTGAGGTAAATAAAGGAAAACTGCCCAAGCATGGACTGGACCCATGCATATACCGACGGCTCTGTAACAAACACAACACAGAACGGAGGGGTAGGGGCATTCATGAGCCTACCAAATGGCAGAAAAATAACAATGTCATTGGCAACTGGAAAATACACACGCAATTTCATAGCGGAGGCAGAGGCACTGAAGGCGGCAGCGGAAGAAATGGTGACAGGTAAAAGGAATGAAAGCCATATAGTCCTGCTTACAGATGCCCTGGTCGTAGTCACAGCACTAAAAAGCCAGAAAAAACTGAACTTAATGATTTAGGAGCAGTACTCTGTCAACTATGCCAGCAGTCCGCACCAAAAAGGGTATTGGTACAGTGGGTTCCATCCCACAGCAACATCCAAGGCAACGAGGTGGCAGACAGACTGGCAAAAAAAGGTGCAAGAATACCACAACCAGATACCAGTGTGACAAAACGGCTTATTAGAGCTAGATATATGACCAAATGGGAAACCGAACATACTGGCTACACAAAAAACGATGCCTATTACCAGTTGAACAGAAGAGAGCAGATCGTGATCTTCAAACTTCGCACTGGCCACAATAGATGATATGTGGCACCGACGAATGCAAGTGTGGTACTGGGGAAATGACCGCTGAACATTTGCTGCAAAACTGCCCGACACACGAGGATCAGAGAGAGCAGATGTGGTCATCACCAGTGGCAACACTAGACACGCTCTACGGCAGTGTCGACAGCCTCAGGATGACCGCTTCTTTTTTTCGAAAAAATAAAGGTCCCACGTCTGACAGCGTAAGAAGATGAAGAAGAAGAAGATATACACTAGAAAAAGTGTGGGGGACAGTACTCCCCCTTGGGGTACTCCTTGCTCCAGTGTCACCTTTTTTGCTCATCTGCCTTTGTACTTGAACTCTGGCGGTTCTTTTTTCGAGGTTGTGGCTGATCCATATGTACATGTTTCCAGATAATTCACGTCTTTGTAGCTTGTCAAATGCCTTCTCTAGATCTACCCAAAACCACTACTGTATGCTTTTTCTCTTGGTAAGCATCCTCTATTTCCTGTGCTATGAGAGTGATCTGGTACTCAGTGGATCTGTGTTGTCTAAATCCTGCTTGCTGTGGAATTAATCTTTGTTTTTCTTCAAGGTGCCACATCAGTATTGTGTTTATCATACGCTCCATTAGTTTACCTACACAGCTCAGTAGACTGATAGGCCTGTATCCATTTGGATCTGCTCTGTCTTTTTATTTTTTTGGTACTGGTATAAGTGCAGCATCTTTCTAAGTCTGCGGTACAATTCCCCTTTTCCAGCTTTGATTCAGGACTGACAGTAGCTTCCGCTTTGCTGTTTGGCCCAACCCCCATTAGCATTTCATTTGTTACCCTATCTTTTCCAGGTGAATTCTTTTTCTTTAAAGTTCTCATGTCCTGATTCATTTAATTCATCGGCACAGACGTTCAGCATTAGTCGGCAAGCATGACTGTATTTCATATTATTTGGTACTTTTTTCAAGTGATGATGGTCATAATGATCATGATGCTGATGATGATGATGATGATGATGATGTTAAAACGCTGATGATGATGATGATGCTGATGATGGTGATGCTGATGCTGAAGAGGATGATGATGATGATGATGATGATGTTAAAACGCTGATGATGATGATGATGCTGATGATGGTGATGCTGATACTGATGAGGATGATGATGATGATGATGATGATGATGACGCTGATGATCATGTAGTGATATGATCTCTTTAGCAGTGACCTGGTAGATCTTTACAGCCTAACGCCTCCAAGACAGACGTACATGTCGTCCTCAGCTGCAAACTGAAACATGCGAAGCTCTTGCATCTGTTTTCCTAGAGCTATCAAGATTTCGAAGGTCGTGTGGGAGTAGGGACATATCGATGCATCTCTCGAGTATCCCTGAAGAGAGGCAGTTCATTTTGCCGGTGTCACAGGATAGTCAGGTCCTGCAAGAGAGCTAGAGTATGCATGCGAGTCAGCTGTCTTCTCATTGTTGGGTTAGATTTTCCAGCTCATCTGTAGTGATCGTACGCCTAGTGTTCCCCGCCAAATGAAGGGAGGGGAGATGGGAGCTAAACTGGGGCAGATGTGCAATGTCTACTGTTAATTTATATCTTCGTCCTCTAATTGAATAATTCAAAAATGACAAACAGTAAGGAACGATACAGAGAAAGCATTTGAGTTGTTAGGTGGGGATGGAAGGGTGCAGCCCTGAGGGCATATTATAAGCTGCTGGATTCTACAGCTTCCCAAAAAGGGCCTCTCATGCTCCTCAATCCTCTATTATGTGTGCTGATGTCCTGATGAAACCATTCCCCTATCGCCAGTGACAACAGTTGTCATAGAAGAAATCTTGATGAAAATGCAGAAAGTGGCATTTCAATAACATGCTGCACCTCCGTCTCTCATGGAGCAGCAAGAGGGTTTGCCTAATTTCTCGGTAGTTGTTAGACAAATTGTTTCCTAGAAAGTGTGTGTCCACTTGTTGGAAAGTTTTCTTTGCTAACTTGTCATCACTTTGATGATAACATCAAAACGCTCTTCTCGGAAGAGATATCGGTTCCACGAACCGACACACACAAATATTTTTTATTTTAGCTTTATTTTAGCTCAACTTTGCTTTGGAAACCTCTCATGAAGATCCAGAAATCCAGCCCCATTTTAATCAACGACCTTTAGCAAACCCTCCATGAATCCAACTTTGATGTGGAAGAGAGATAGCAGCATCTTGCTAGATTATTCAAGTGTTTAATTTCGTTCTGGTTGCAGCGAATGTTGTAGAGGGTGGGGTGATGGGGATCATATTCTTCTAGTAAAACGTCCGCACAATTTTCCCTGAGACAGAGAACATAACAGACGTATGTGTAGCCCTGCTGTAGATAAACATCACCTTCAGATATGCATCCTATACGGGTCGTGGTTGACGGTGTGTAACAGTTGTTTCATGTTGTTGTAGGTTGTCTCATAAATGCACTGTTTATTCTAACATAGTGTTTCCAATGTCAATTTTGGTCCTTAGTAGAAACACATTCGAGTAAGATCCAGAGCTGTGAGATGTGATGTGGGAGAAGTGCAGCTGGAAAGACAATCCGTGACCAAATCCACACATCACAATGCTGAGGCCAATAATGGGGACAAGCCCAGTTAGTGCCTACATTGACGCACACCACATAAAATGGTTTGGTCATTTAGTCACAAAAGGGTGGTTCTGGAACAGGGAGATCATCGCTACAAGGCACTGGGCAGAGAGCAAAGGAATATTCAGATATGTCAACAGTCACTTTATCTTCATATAAATAACTTGTCCATTTGTAATTATTGTCACACGACATTTTTTCCGACTGCTGGGATAGTCGAGGAATTTTGAAGGCTGAGGACTACAGACCGCTTCGCCACTGCTGTCGTCACGTCATGTGATGTCTATGTTTGTTTATTTCGCCCCCAACAGAAAAACAACAAATGCCACACCGGGGATTCTTCTTCTTCTTCTTCTTCTTCGTACGCAGTCAGACAGTAACCATTATTTTTTCGAAAAAAGCGGCGGTCATCCTGAGGCTGTCGTCACTGCCATAGAGCCTATCTTCAATTTGTTGAATAGGTGGTACCACAGTCTATTGTGGCCAGTGCGAAGTCTGAAGACAACGACCTGCTCTCTTCATACCGGGGATGCGAACCGCTGCCCTCCTTGTCGGCAGGCAGGCCAACAAAACCATTCGGCCACGCTCTCCTCTTGTGGTAATAATGCAAAAGTAACAATCATTAATCGGGTATGTTGGTTCCCCTATAAAATTTGAACTGCATAAAGCATCGATCGTCATTATTGGTTCTACTAGCAACGCGTATTCATTGTACATCTTCTTCATCGCACGCTGTTTACAGTGCATCCGATTTTAACAGACGTTTCTGTAGGGATGCCCTCCTTAGCATTTGGCTGTCCCCAACCTATCTTCAAGGCAGCAGTTGTTTTTGGTCAGAGTTGTCTCTCTTATGGAAGTTTTCTTGCAGGACTAACGAGTCTTTCCCACTCGTGTCTATAGAGTTTGGCAATGTTATGACATGATGAACTATGTACTAGTTTGTACTATCCCGGAAAAGAGGCAGTCCAGTGTGACTGTGTCTCAGGATCGTCACGTCCTGCCAGAAACGTAGCATTTGCATGTGAGTGATGTATCTCTTTGCTCTCTTTATTTTCTCGGCGCATCTGCAGTGATGGCACGCCTAGCATTCCCCGCCACCTGGGACGTTGTCACAATAGGGCTGGACTGCATCTCTTCTGCTTACATTGGGAGGACTGATAGCAGACAGAGGTAAAGAGAGAGTCAGGAGTGCATTTGGCCAGGTGCATTTCTGCGGCTCGACCGGGCCGGGCTGAGACGCGAGCCCAAGGTCCAAACCATATCGTGGCCTCCCATCACAGCGGTGCTGGAATTTAGGGCGGGATTCTGGCTAAGAAGCGTTTGGCCGAAGTCCCTCAAGTGGTAGCTTCGCACCATTGGCTTATCAGCCAAGCACGTGGACCAAATGTCAGCGACCTGCGATTCCTCTCGAAGGAGTGCATATAACCAGGAGAAAAGCCTGGTAATGGCACGGAGATGTTGTTCGCCTGGTGTGCGGACATATCTCATGATCTTTCTTCTTCTTCATCGTAATCAGTCAGACATCAACCTTTATTTTTTCGAAAAAAGCAGCGGTCATCCTGAGGCTGTCGACACTGCCATATAGCGTGTCTAGTGTTGCCACTGGCGATGGCCACATCTGCTCTCTCTCTCATCCTCATATGTCGGGCAGTTTTGCAGCAAATGCTCAGCGGTCATTTTACCGGTACCACACGGGCATTCGGCAGTGCCACCTATCTTCAATTTGTTGAATATGTGGTACCTCAGTCTATTGTGGCCAGTGCGAAGTCTGAAGACCCCGACCTGCTCTCTTCTGTTTAACTGGTAATAGGCATCATTTTTTGTGAAGCCAGTATGTTCGGTTTCTCATTTGCTCATGTAACTAGCTCTAATAAGTCGTTTTGACTCTTCGTATGTCATACTAGTATCTTATTGTTGTATTAATTGTATATGATTAATAACAATGTGTGAGGCCAGATACCGGTCCTAGTCACCCATCTCAAAACCAAAGTAAGGACTGTCCTTTTTTAGCCTTGTACTAATTGGTCGTCTTTGTGATAGAAAAATGATGTGCAAATCTAGCAAAATCAACTCATGCTGTTCATACATTTCTGCGTCATCTTGAACAACATGTATACACTCACATAACCCACAACATACATTATTACAAGAAGGAAATATGGTTGCAATGACTGCTACATCGTGTGTCATCAAATTGGTGCTCAAGTTTATCAGTCTCGTGAGGAGTCACACGTTCACCCTCTTGCACTCCAGGTGCAGCCAATTGATATGTACATAACATGCCCCTACCACTAACCTCTTCCCCTTCCTTTAACACTAGAGCTATTTCGCTATTATTACGTTCAAATTCCTGTTTAACGTTTAGAACAGTTATTTCAAAATAATTTTACCTCAGATATATTTTGATTGCGACACAGACAATTTCGGAACGGTTAGCCGAATGATTTTGAAACCAACATTACGGACAAGTACAATTAGGAACGGTTGGGCGAATGATTTTGAAACCAACATTACGGACAAGTACAATTAGGAACGGTTGGGCGAATGGTTCAGAAACCGGCATAGTGATCAGTTGAAATTAGGAACGGTTAGCCGAATGATTTTGAAACCAACATTACGGACAAGTACAATTAGGAACGGTTGGGCGAATGGTTCAGAAACCGGCATAGTGATCAGTTAAAATTAGTAACGGTTAGCCGAATGATTTTGAAACCAACATTACGGACAAGTACAATTAGGAACGGTTGGGCGAATGATTTTGAAACCAACATTACGGACAAGTACAATTAGGAACGGTTGGGCGAATGGTTCAGAAACCGGCATAGTGATCAGTTGAAATTAGGAACGGTTAGCCGAATGATTTTGAAACCAACATTACGGACAAGTACAATTAGGAACGGTTGGGCGAATGGTTCAGAAACCGGCATAGTGATCAGTTGAAATTAGGAACGGTTAGCCGAATTATTTTGAAACCAACATTACGGACAAGTACAATTAGGAACGGTTGGGCGAATGGTTCAGAAACCGGCATAGTGATCATTTGAAATTAGGAACGGTTAGCCGAATGATTTTGAAACCAACATTACGGACAAGTACAATTAGGAACGGTTGGGCGAATGGTTCAGAAACCGGCATAGTGATCAGTTGAAATTAGGAACGGTTAGCCGAATTATTTTGAAACCAACATTACGGACAAGTACAATTAGGAACGGTTGGGCGAATGGTTCAGAAACCGGCATAGTGATCAGTTGAAATTAGGAACGGTTAGCCGAATGATTTTGAAACCAACATTACGGACAAGTACAATTAGGAACGGTTGGGCGAATGGTTCAGAAACCGGCATAGTGATCAGTTGAAATTAGGAACGGTTAGCCGAATGATTTTGAAACCAACATTACGGACAAGTACAATTAGGAACGGTTGGGCGAATGGTTCAGAAACCGGCATAGTGATCAGTTGAAATTAGGAACGGTTAGCCGAATTATTTTGAAACCAACATTACGGACAAGTACAATTAGGAACGGTTGGGCGAATGGTTCAGAAACCGGCATAGTGATCAGTTGAAATTAGGAACGGTTAGCCGAATGATTTTGAAACCAACATTACGGACAAGTACAATTAGGAACGGTTGGGCGAATGGTTCAGAAACCGGCATAGTGATCAGTTGAAATTAGGAACGGTTAGCTGAATGATTTTGAAACCAACATTATGGTCCAGTACTATTAGGAGCGGTTAGGCGAATGATATGGGAACACCATTATGGTCCAGTACTATTAGAGTATTTAGGAGAATGATATGGGAACCAACATTATGATCAAGTTTAGTTATAGTTTTAGTTTAGTCGAAGAATCAACGTCATTGCACACGGTTGAACCCATACGGGCTCTGTTCTTTTTCATACTTGTTTGTGTGAAGAATCACTGCACAATGCACGAACTCCGTAGCACCGGCGAGGACCCACTTAATATAGTGGGTAGACTTTAAAAATAATTTTGAATTGTTTCCTTACAACGGACGTTAAGCCTGCTCTGTTTGATTTTCAACTGCCAAGGGATTTCCAAAATGCGCGACACTGCACACGGGTGTCCGATTTCTACTACCCAGATATCCGGGGTAATACCAGAAAGCCCACGTTTAAAAGTCCCGGTTTCCACTGTGATTTGAACCAGCGACCTCCAGCACATAAAGCCCACGTATTACCTCGAGAGCAGTCAGTCTCCATTTCAAATGGGCTCATAGGCTTTGTTATGCATTTAAAAAAATATTATTTAAATCACAGCAAAACAGAGCATGTACACTCTGTGGTGACTGCAGCTGCACGAAGCCTTCATTCAACAGATTTGTAACTCGTCTTTCCGAACTTCAACAATGGAGTGAACGTCCTAATCGTCTTCGGCGTTTTCCCTGGAAAGGAAGCTTATGACGTTGTGTGGTACTATACAGCGAGGTGATGACATCGAAGTCTTTCAACCGACATATCGAATTTCAGCACGGTATTTTCAGTACGAGGTTTTGCCTTCCCTCTTCGATGTTTATGATTGTAACCAGGCTGCATAGT